>VWPU01003559.1:0-445804 GCA_013398955.1 Callaeas wilsoni | reverse complement strand
GGGTGGCACCGGTGCCCCGTTAAGGGTGAGTGACTGCCCGGGGTGGCACTGGTGTCCATTTAAGGGTAAGTGACTCACCAGGGTGGCACCGGTGTCCCGTTAAGCAGTTGTTTGGAGCACCCCAGTGCTCCCCGTCAACATCCCAGGGCTGCAGTGATCCCTGCTGCCTCCTGGGATGGCTGGATCCCAGCAGTGCCCTCTGAAACCTGAACAGGGGAGCTGGGGCAGTGGGGAGAAAGGGTGGGGATCCCCAAGTGCTTAAATATTCTAATCACTCCATCTTCTGGGAGATAATACTTTTAATTTTTGCCACACAAAGAATATGTCTTGACCCAGAAGGGGTTTGCCTAATTCATCATGCTTGCTCTGCACACAATACCAGGGCTGACAAGCAGAACATTTTAAAATGAGAGAAGTGGACATAATTAATGCTCATGAATTGCAAACGCTTCTTTATTAAAGGGCTTTTGCTTGCCCCAGGACCATCTGCTTCATATCACTGGGCCGGGGTCCTCAGGCTATAAAAACTTGCAGCTTTAATAATTTTACCTCTTAATTAAAGCTCATCTCAAAGTGCAGGAGCACAGATATGTTCCAAGCCCAAATCTGATTTTCAACGGAGGAAACCTTGAGGGATGGGTAATAGAATTTGCATCTTTTCCTTTGCACCCTCCCTCCAGCGAGGCTGAATGAACCTGCTGCCGGGAGAGGACCATGGCACCAGAGTCCTCCACAGGGGGATTTTAGGGGCTGAAGGATCAGGAGCTCTGCTCCCGCCGGGCTGGCCACGGACCCGGTGCAGGGTGGCAAGCAGAGGGGTCACTGCTGCTCTCCCAGCCCTCCGGGGGCGCGCAGCCCTGGCGGGCGGGGCTGGCCCGGCTGCGTCCCATGCCCGGATCCCCGGCTGCGTCCCATGCCCGGATCCCCGGCTGAGGCATTAGGGAAGCTCCTGCCTAAGCAGCAGGAGGCTGATGGCCACTTTCTGCTGCAAGGGCACCCCAGAGCTCCGCTCCCTGGTGCTGAGTTAGTAAAGCCCAGGGCTGCAGGGAAGGTGCTCCCAGGCTTAGCCTGGTGCCGTTGGAGCCTTGGGGCACCCCGTGCAGTGGACCCCAAACCTTCCCAAAGCTGACACCATCCACAGCTGCTCTCCCCACAGATCCAGGTGACCTCTGGGGGGCTGTGCTCCATGGGGATGGGATGAGCTGACAGCCCATGAAATACGGTGGATTAATTCCCACTTCATTGTGCCAGACACAAGGCCGAAGGTCGAGGTCCATTAAGAAAACTGGGTATGAATTAATGCCCTGCACTTCAACACTGAGGTCTTCTTATGGACAGAACATTTCATTGGAAATGTTTTAATTATTCATGTGTTAATTGAGTGCTGTAGAACTTGATTCACTGAAGGCGCATTAAGGAAGAAGAGTTTGGGTTTTGAATGACACTTTGTTTGTCCAAATTGAAAAATCAATAAATAACCTAAGAGCCACAGAGACATCTTGATTCCTCTCTGCTCTCCTCTCTCTTCCCCCTTCCCTTTTCCTTTTCCTTCCATTTTTCCCTTTCCCTTCCAATTTTTCCCTTTCTCCTTCTCCCTTCCCTCTTTCTATTTCCCCTTTGCCTTTTCCTTTCCCCTTTTCTTAGTGTCTGGAATGCTCCAAGTAAGCCACAGACAAACGCCTCTCAGAGTGATCTGACCAACTCCATCAGCCTTGGAAAGACGCTGGGACAGACAGAGCTGAGCTCCAGGTGGGGGAGAGGAAAACCCTGCTCCGAAGGGATTCCCAGTGGCCGTGGCAGAGCCCCTTCCCCAAGGAGTCTCCCCTCCTGCCCCAGCAGCAATGCCAACGAGCTGGGTCGGGAAACACCTCCAGAAGAATTCCTGCTCTCTCCAGGTACTGTCTCGGCGTGGGTTTGGTCCTGGAAAGCCACGGAAGGGTTCTGAAGGTTCTGCTCCTGGACAGCCGTTGTCCCGTCCCGCTGAGCCCCCAGGAGCGGGAAGGGGCTGCGACGCCGCAGGCAGCAAGCACTCGGCATCTGCAGCAGAGCCAGGGGACTACAATCGAGTCCTGTCTTCTCTTTATATTCTTGGAAGTTCTGAGGAAAACATTTGTTTTAGTCGTTGCGACAGTTTCCTTTTGTTTTTGCTTTGCTGACCAAAGCAGCTGCTTTTCAAAAACATTCTAAAAAGCAACCTTCTGGTTTTGGTTACAGAAAACAAAACAAACAGCTGCTTTTCTGTAACCAACATTTACTTTAAGGAAAATTCTTGCTTTTAATGAAAATTGGAACAAATGATCGATCATAGTTTTGCTGGGGTTTTTTCCTGCAAAAATTGTAATTTCCAGTGACACGTCTCCAGCCAAATTTCCATTTGGGTGGGGAGTGCACAGCCAGCTCTGCCACTGAGTTTCTGCCTGTCTGGGCTCACCCAGGAATTAGGGGATGTCTGGATCCGTGACCCTGTAGGTCGCTCGGCTCAACAGGGTGCAAGAAATTACCCAGAGGAGCCCCCGCTCCCGATGGCTCCGACTGGAACCCTCGGAACGCGCGGGAGCGCGGCTCTGCAAGGAAAGCACGCGTGGATGAGGAACTGTGGCACTGTGCTGAACCAGGCTGCAGCTCAGAGTTCCACTCGTTGATTAGAATCCATTTTTGCCCCTCAAAGGGGATGGACAAAAACCTGTTTTCCTCCTGTGCTTGTGGCCCTGGCTTCCTTTGCCAGAGGCACAGGAGCAGGGATTCCTGGCAGCTGACTGCTCCGGAAGCTCATCCGCTGTGGAGGGAGCTGGCTGGGAAGGGCTGTCCCCACAAGCTGTTGGTGTTGTCGTGTCTCCAAGAACCCCAGGCATGGCCCAGGAGAAGGTTCCCATCACCTCTGTGCATTTACCGCCTGTGCTTCCCACCCTGTGTCCAACGTCCTTCCAGCTCCCGGCCCTGAACTGCGTCCTTTGACAAAATGGGGTCCCTGACACAAAATTCCTGACAAAACAACAAAATAGCAGAAAGAATATTGCCCATATTGAGCTCCAGCCCATGCCCAAAATCTTTGGGCTTTTCATTTTTTTGGGGACATCTGTACTGGGCATGGAATAAATCACCAGACACTCAAAACCACCTGGGCTAAACAACCCAAGGGATCTCCAGTTCTTTATCTCCAGTGATTGTACTGGACCTTTGGATGGCAGCTGGGCAGGAGCGCTGCTGGAACGGCGGGGGACACTCCCTTCCCTGCTATCGCCGGGGCCAAAGCAGCGCAGGTGGGCTGGGAGGGAGGAACAGGCTCCTTGCAGGGAACTGGGTGGAAGGTTTGGAGCTGCAGTCTTGAGTTTTCCCTCTGCTCTGCCACTGGGACCATGGGCACGTCCTGCTGTCCCTGAGCTGGGGACAGCACAGCAAGGCCAGGAGCTCAGAGAGGGCTGGTTCTGTCACCTGCCTGTCACCCGCTGGGCACTTCCAGGGATCCAGGGATCCCACAGCTTCCCTGGGCACCCTCTGCCAGGCCCCCCCAGCCTCACAGGCATTGAACAGAGCACGAGAGGCACAGAGAAATTACAGAAGGTAAATGAATCTTCCCATTTCTCTCCAAATGAGTTATTAATCATATCTCATTTACATATTCATTAACCATAATACACACCATATTCTTATTGATGTGGCAAAGAAACAATTACAGGTGAAAAATGGGTTGTCTGTTTATTTTATACAAGGATCTTGTTTCTCATTTGCATGAGTTAAAAATTGATGTTTTTTCTTGCCACACACAAAAGAAACTGCTGGAGATGTGTTTCAGCCCGAGCCTGTGGAAAGGGGTGTTTGGATGAGCAGCTGGGAATCAAAGCAACTGGCACCGGGGGATTTTCTTCTCTCTGGCCAGGAATGGGTTATACCGAGTCAGTCCTGGGCTGGGACGAGGGGGAGCAGCCTGGAGCAGGTATTTTCCATCCAGTGCTGCCTCCTGTTTGAAGGGTTTCAGAAGGTGCCTTGGACGGTTCTGCAAACCAGCACAGAAATCCTCTGTGCATTTCCACTCAAGCAAGAGAAATGTGGGGAGCAGAACTAACAAATGAATATTCAAAGCCCAGTTCTGAATTGATTATATAGGGGAGCCATCCAATGGTCAATAGTTTCTTTTATTCCCATGGAAGTGAGATGAAGTTTTGGGTTAAAATGCTTGAGGAGTTTCATCCCCAAGTCCTTCCCACTTCCCTCCCTGCAGTTTTATGATGAAAATTACTGGATTTCAATTCATTTTTTGGTGAATCAGGCATGAGGCACTGATTCAAAGGGGAAACTTTGTTTTTCCCACTGCCATTTCTTTGGTCCAGAAGATTAAACTGGACTTAAGCAAAATGATGTGGCAGATAAAAAATCCATTGTTGATTAAAATCTTGTATTATGAGTTCCTGCGGGTGAGTGGTGGTGTTGGGAATGTTGTCTGGATTCTTGCTGACACCAGATATTAAATCTGGTTTGTGAAGGGTCCTTCTCCTCCCCCTGCCCAGCTGGTCACGTTGGCAAGTGGGAGAAGGGCTGTTTGCCCCCTGTAGCCAGGGCAGCACCCAGATTTGAGGGTTCTTCCCACACAGGGATTGAGGCACACAGAGTTTCCAGCTCAGCGAATTCCCACCCTGCTGCTGGCTGGGAGCTGAGGGTTGTCCTGGAGAGGCAGGGCTGTGTTCCTGCCCTGCTTCCTATAATCCCTCCCTGGGAGCGAGAACTGGGCCCTGCTGGGCACTGCACACAGGGCAGGAAGGGCCCCAGGTGCCTTTTCTGCCCCACCTGCTTTGTTCCCAGCATTTGGGGAAAATGAAGGGCTTTGAACCAGTCTCTGCTCTGGGAAATGCTGTTTGCAGATAAAGAACATTTCCCCACGATGCTGGAAGTGTTGCTGACGCTGGGAATCGGGAGCTCCCCTCGCAGCCCCAGCAGGGATGCTCCAGCGTCCAGGGGTGCTCACGGCTGGCAGAGTTCGTTTGGGAGACCTGAGACCTTCCTGCACACGTTTCTCCCAAGATCAGGAGGAAACCAAGTTTGGGATCTGGGAAGGGGAAAGGGCGTGTGGGCAGTCAGTTGGCTGAGGAACGTCTCTGGCTGCCCTCATGCCTTTCTCCTACCTGATTTCACCTGAATTTACAGGGAGCTAAGCCAGCCAGATAGCCAGGTTGTGACCCCGGGCGGGACCTTGGCTGCTGAAGGGGACAGACCCAAACCCTGCGCAGTCTGGAGAGCCTCAGGTTTGCTGGGATCGCTCTGTCCTGCCGTGTCACAGCCAGCTGGTCCTGCAAGGGGCTTGGACAAGCAGCAGGAGGGGAATTTTACAGGCATGGGCAGAGAGGACAGAAATCTTCCCCTAATTCAGTTACAAACCCAGCTGAGGGAGAGATGCATCCGTAGGAAAACAGAGTTGGTTTAGTGGCTTCTGGCAGCAGCTGGGAGCTCGAAACACCTTTTTGTTCCCAACAAGAATTGTTGGCTTTATTTCTTATTGGAATATATATTTTCCAGGCCCCTGCTTGGGAAGGGGAAGTTTCTTTCAGAGCCCGTGTGTGAAGTGGGTGAGGTTTGGTCCATTCCCATAGAAATCCGAGTCTGCCAGCACAGGGAGGAAAGGCAAAGTGTAACAATGAATGAGAAATTATAAACATTTGTCAAAAGCAGCTGGCTCTGGGCATAAGCCTTCCTTCAGTGCACTGGGATGCTTTCAGGCTGTCCCACTCCCCTCGATGGCACAGAGCAATCCATAACAACTTCCGTCCATGGCCAGCAGGCAAACTGCTCCACAGGGCCTGGGCTTTCCCTTTGGAAGGGTCAGTTCAGTGTATTTGTTCTCTTTATTAATGATATTTTTGATAGATTTCTGTTTCTCCATTTTCTGGCTTGCATTTCTCTCCTTTTTGTTTGACAGCAATTCCTGCTCAGGAATCTTTCCTGCCTTTGGTGTTAGTGTGTCCTGGAATTGGGCTGCAGGTAGGATGCAGAGCCCCAGTTTCTCTTCCCAGTGTGACATAATGTACAAAACCCAGATGATCAGAGGTTCTAAAAAAGATTCTATAATAAATAAATAAATCAAAAGAAATCATACAGAGGGTGCTCGGTTTAAAATCCAGGGAGTGCTGGCGATGGGAAGCTCCTGGAAGATCAGCAGGGCTGTGTTACAGGGACATCAGTTCCTCTCTCCAGAGGATACACATCCTACACAGCTCTGTCAAAGCTGTTCTCGATCGCAGGGCTTTGCTCCAGGAACTCCAGCAAAGCTGCTGTCCTGCAGTTCGGACCAGCACAGGCCAGCACGGCACTAACCACAAAAACACGGGAATGTCACACGGTACTCAGCGGGATCTGCTAGAAACCAGTGGGTACTGCTGTTCTCACTTTCCAAAGGGGAAACTGAGGCACAGGGAACACCTCGAATGCCTCTGAGCAGCCAGGGAGGCAAAGTGTGCCCCTGTCCCTCAGCTCTGCCCCTTCCTGTCCCATCCCTGGCAGTGTCCAGGGCCAGGTTGGACAGGGCTTGGAGCAGCCTGGGACAGTGGGAGGTGTCCCTGCCCATGGCTGGGGTGGCACTGGATGGGCTTTGAGGTCCCTACCAACCCAACCCATTCCATGATTCTGTGATTCTCTCTTGATGTCATCCGTTCCCTGGGGCAGGACTGTTCCCAGTGTATCCACACAGGACCAGCTCAGCTGTGCCTTGCTGTGCCTGGCCCAAGCTGCTGTCACCACAAACAAGGCGGGTGATGTGACTGTGACCCTGAAGGGTTTTCAGGCCTGGCTTTCTCTGCCTTTATTCTGGCCAATCCATCAATTCTGTGACAGGAAATCATCTTCCTTAGAAAGTTTGCGATTACTGGGCTACCTGAATTCCAAAGCTGCCCCGAGCCTCCACCTTCTCTCCTCCTCACTCCAAGGTACCACCTCTGCCTCTGGCTCCCTGTGGGGTGGTCATGGGCTCCCAGCTCAGCATGGGAACCTGTTTTGGCAGGATCAGGCCCTATCCCTGCAGAGCCTTGTGGAAGCAATGTCTTTCCAATCCAGCCATAAGGAACGTGCCTCTGTCGGATTTGCTGCCCAAGCCATTCCCAGCGAAGCCCAGAGATTTATCAGCAGTGAAGCCCGGGGAGCCACTTTTCATCAACTCCATTTCTGCCTCATTATCAGCCCTTTTAAACCCAAGTCATCTCCCCCAACCACCGCATCCAAGGGTTTCTTCTCTCCTTTGTTTCCATAATTTTTCTTCTCTCCCGAGCCCTTAAACAACCTGGACTGCGACGAGCTGGCGATGGCACAGAAATGCATCCGTTCCATGGGAAAATATTGACGCTTCTGCGTCATCCTGTGGCACATCTGGGATCCTGGGGGCCCAAATCCCAGCCCGCCAGGCCAAGGGAAGCAGGAGGAAGAAAAATAAATGTGATGACAGTTGGGCTCTTGCAAATGAGTCGTGGTCTGAAAGAAGCCAGAATAAGCATCTCGTACCGACTCACGCGCGGGGCTGGAGCGACAGGGAAAGGGGGAACGTGCAACGTTCACACCATGGGGGCAAAGGTCTGCAACATGAGCAGCACGGCTCAGAGAGGCAGATTTCCTGCCTAATAATGCTCCAGGAAATACCTGGGCACTTGCTGCTCAGCCGTGTCCAACGCCTGCCTGCGGAGCAGGAGGAGGGAGACCGCGAATGCCGCGGCAGAGGCGCCTCCAGCCCAGGTCTGCGGGGCACAGCTCTTGTCCCGGTGTGCCCCACAGGTCCTCAGGTCTCCCTTGTGTTTCGGCCAATGTGCTTCAGCCTGAGCTGTCTGGCCTAAAACCCGCACTAACCTCACGCACAGAGATGTGCTGTGAGCCTGACCTTGGGTTCAGCTGCTTCCAGAGGGACTGAAATGTGCTGTTCTCAGGGAGTTCAACTTGCTGCTGACGGGCTCTGGGTTCAAGGGCAGGCTGCTCCTGAAGGCAGGAGAATTTTGTCTCCATCTCCTTTGCAATGAAGAGTTAACTTGGGTCTGAACTGCACAGTTTGGGGTTTATTGTCCTCCAATGCCACCAAGCAATTCCCTGGGCTGCTTTTTCCAGCCTTTTTAGTTATTCCCTTTCATCTCCTTCCTGCACACCACGAGTCTCTGGGTGGTTTGTGCACACTTGGCTGTTGCTCAGATCCCTGTGGCCCTCTCCATTCCTCCAGCATCTGCTCTGGGTTCCAGTTAACTTCTGCTCCACCAGAAACCTGGAAAACTTCTCCAGCAATGTGAGAAAGCTCTTGCAGTTGATATTTATTAAGGCTTTTGCTGCCTGTAAGAAATGTGAAAGCCAATCCAAGTGATTGATCGCTCTGATCTGCTTTGCTCCGCTCCGTGCTTTCTTGGCCAGGTTGAGATTTGGCTTGAATGAATGAAATCTGGAATTCTCTTTTGAGCAGCAGTGTGGTCGGTCACAGCTTCTGGCCAGAGACAA
This sequence comes from Callaeas wilsoni, assembly GCA_013398955.1. NCBI lineage: Eukaryota > Metazoa > Chordata > Aves > Passeriformes > Callaeidae > Callaeas > Callaeas wilsoni. Next base: position 437,356 of record VWPU01003559.1, on the reverse strand, counting down.
AATAAAGGCAGAGCAGGACCAGGCTGTGAGAGCCAGGTGAGATTCTCACCTGAGCCCCTGCCTGTCTCATCTGCACTGTGGTGGCTTCCAGGGATCCTTCCTGACACTGGTCAGCTAAATCGATGGTCAGCAACAGCAATGGGTTATTTATGCATCATCTGCATCCAGAGCTACATCTGCCCCTGCTTATTTGGGAACAAGCCACAACTCCTGCCTTCAAAGCAGAGCCCAGCTGCCAAGTTTCAGCACAGTTCCTCATGTCCACTAAATCTGGAGAGGGTTCTCTGTCTGCTGCTACACCCCCTCCAAATCCTTTTGATCACAGCTGCCCTTCCCACAAATCTGCCACGGCAAACAAACAGCCTCATCCCACACTTGGTGCCCGCGTTAATCCGTGAAAGGCATTTGGGGAGATGTGTCAGAGCTCCCAGCAGCTCCAGACCTGCAGGGCTGCACTGCCAAGCGGGAGCTTTCAACCAAAAAAACTTGACACATTTCTCCTGCAGGCAAAGAGCCCGGGGTGGGGTGAAACGTGGGTGCAGACGGCGGCTCGGGATGACAGCAAAGAGCTGTTGGATCACACGGCCCCCGTTCAGCGCTGGGGAGGGCTGGCAGTGGCAGAGCTGATGGGAAGATGGCAAACTCCTGGCACGCTGCGGAGTCTGGGCGTGCTGGGCTGTGTCCGGGCAGAAGCCTCAGATGGAAACCAGGCTGCAGAACCACTGGTTTCAAAGAGGCTTGGGGTCTTGTAACCGGGAAGAAGAACCGTCCAACCGTGCTTGCAAGGCTGGTGCTGTTCAGCCTCGTGGCACAGGCACTGGTGTTTGGGTTACTGGTCCTGTCCCTCTCCTCAGGGAATTACATCTCCTGGCCTCTTTCTGCCTCAAATCAGACCCTTTCACCTATGATTCTCCTGCTTGTACGAGAGAGTGTCTAAAAAGGCTGCAAGCAGTGCCCAGGGCGGTGCCCCCTCGTTGGCCTTGCTCTGCTGCCCCAGCACTGGTGTCTGTGAGGCAGCACATCCCAGACTTCGCTCAGGAGCGAGTTCAGGTCACGTCCATGTGTCTGCAGGAACACCCTTGGAACAGGCACCGACAACCACTCACACCTGAGGTGTTATGCAGGGCAAGGCTGCAAAGTCTTGGTGATGAAGCTTCTATTAAGATCAGGTGGGAAAATGAGGGCTTGTGTTAGGAGTTTCCCCTATAAAGCCTAGCAAAGCCGGGTGAAAGCCTTTGTCTCCCTGTGCACCAGACCACGCTGCTTCCTGGGTAAGTCCTCGGGGTACTTTTGGTTCCTGGTGAAGACAGAACTGTGACTTTTCAAATCAGGAGCAGAGGGAAACGCTCACATTTTCCCACAAGCTGGAGCCAAGGAGCTGTTAAGCTCTGAGGTCATGCTCCAGAGGGATGCTTGTCCCATGAGCTCACACCCGGGCTGGGGAGGGAGCAGGTGGCTCTGTCCACACGGCTGGGCTCGGGATGGGCTCCTCCCAGCCCACCCTGAACCCTCCTCTTGCAAAAGCCACCAGAGATCCAGGGAAGACAACATCCCAGTGAAAAGGGAGTGGGAAATTTTAACCTGAACTAGTAGTTTTTTGTTTCTTTTTAACTAAGGAAGTAATTATCAGCAAAATGGGAAGCTTATGGTTGAAAACCATTTGGGTTTCTTTCAAAAAACATTTCCAAATGGAACATGGGAGTGTTTAAACAAACACCTCAAAGCAAGACACAACTTGGAAGCAGCGTTGAGGTGCAGTGGAACAGCTCTAATCACGCTGGCCCATTACTCCTGACAGGAGAGATGAGGAGCTGCTGAGCATCCCTGTGGAGGGGAGGCTGAGTCTGTAAAACAACGTGCCTGAAACAATGAGCTCGTGTATCTGTCAGCACGGGCTCCACATCCCAATTCCACCTGCTGGGCTGTGCTGACAGCACGGCCTGGACTGGGAGCCACTGGGAGCTCTCTCTCCAGAGAGCCCCACAGAGCAGCACAGCCCAGGGAGACTTTTCCCTCAGATTCCAGGAGCAGTGTTCGAGGCCTGTTTGTGCAGAGCTGGGAACAGGGCTTGGACCATGTTCAACTTTTTCCACCGCCTAGTCCTAAATTTCAAGTTTTCCGCTTGCCTTGCAAGATTTGCTGAGGAATATTGCAGTGATTTCTGTTTGCAGCAGGCCCGAGCCAAGCAGCAGCATCCCTCACCTGCTGGGAATCATTTGTACAAAGAAGCTGTTGATGGTTCTGTCTCATGGCCTGTTCCTGAATACCAGTGGTGGGAACAAAGGGAATAAAAGCCAATCCCTCCTAGTAACAGGCAGATTTCTACAGGGGCTTGGCACTGCAATGTGGAATTTCAGCAAAAGGACCTTCTTACCTCAACAGCTGAACAAAACACCGCAGTCTGATGGGTTCTGCCATGACAGAAGGGTGCACTTTGCAGCTGGTTTGCAGTTTTCTGTAAGATGGGTGCTGTGATGCCCTGGGATTATTTCCACATGGAACAAGTGGAGATGTGCCAGATTGCTCTGAGGACGTGACTCAGCTCAGCTTCAGGCTTCCATGAGAGCTTCAGCTCAGTAGCTTTTCTCCAGCTTCTCCCAGGAATGTGGCTGGGAACGGGCTGTGGCCCAGGGCGAGGGCTCAGCTCCCCTCCACGGCTGCTGGTCACCCCTGGGGACAGGAATGTGCTGCTGTGGTTCCTGGTAGGCAAGAGGAGCATCTTGGGACCTGTTGAACAGAAGCATTTTAATTGGCATTATTAAAATGTTTTGCATGACATCTAAAGCTGGGGATGTAATTTGGGAAACAGCCCTGTAATTTATGCCCAGATATTACTTGGCACATTGGCTGCTCCGTGACAAAGGGAGCTGAGAGGGAACAATGTTCCACCTTCTTCTTGCTCCTCCCACCATCTGCTTGCAATATTCCTGCCTGAGCACATAAAAACATTCATGTCCAGAGGAACTGGCCCAGCTCATCAGGCTAAATATGAACCATGTCAGAATGATTATGGGAGAACAGGGCAAAAATGGCTTAAACATCCAGCCCTCCTCATTAATAGCTTGTTACTGGCACAACTGATGTGTGTTACCATCCCACACTACACTCAGCCAGTACATAAATGTTTTCCTTAGCATATTTTTAATGTTGCTAATTTATCTGTTACTGTCACACTGGGGCTGTTAGCTTTGAACAAATGGCTGTTATTAATCACTGGAGAGCTGTTAGACACCACAGCCGTGGTGTTAAATCAGCTCAGGAGTGGCACTTGTAGGAATATTCAAACAGAAATATAAAATTGCCTTGGTGCTGGGCGTGTGGTTGACGCCTCCGGGATGGGAGCCACGGAGTGCCTGCAAATGCTGCTCCTGTGTGCCCAACGTGCCCAGTGGAAATTCTTTCCTCTGAAGAGTAATTTCAGTTTAAGACCTTATTTATTATGAAGTTGCTTTGGGGTGGAAAAAAAAGGCAAAACCATTTGCAAGAGTTGGAGCTGAGCAGAGCGGTGTTTAACCCCGGCTGTGCCGTGCTCGGGCTTTGGGGCTCTCTGGTCAGCACAGGGTTTGTGTTCCGTGTTCCCCTGCTGATGCTGGGGAAGGACGAGAGCCACGGGATCTGCTGTCTCTGGGATGAGGAGAGGGTTAATTCCTTGTGCTAAGCTCGGCTTTCTGGGAGGCTGTGCCAGTCTTCTCATCCCCCCTGGGCACCCGAAATACCTCAGATGTCTGTGGGATGGGAAGAGCAAAGATCTTCAGTGCGGTTCAGGCTGCAGGAGAATTTGGCTGATGCTCTCCCTGTTTTCAACTTCATTTTCATCAGGAAAAACTGAGCTACATGGAAATGAGTATTTTAAACAGCACTAAGGTGGTCTCAGACCCAGATGTCCCTTTCAGTCCCCTGCTCTTACCAGTGTGAGCAGGACACCGCTGGTTCTCCAGCCTCTGGCACAACAGGTTCTCTTTGGGATGATGGCAAAAACAGAATCAGAGAATCCCAGTGTGGTTTAGGTTGGAATGGACCTCAAAGCCCATTCAGTGCCACCTCTGCCATGGGCAGGGACACCTTCCACTGTCCCAGGCTGCTCCAAGCCCCGTCCAACCTGGCTTTGGACACATCCAGGGGCAGCCCCAGCTGCTCTGGGCACCCTGTGCCAGGGCCTCCCCACCTCACAGCAAACAATTCCTTCCTAAAATCTGAACTAAATCTCTCCTCCTAAATAACACTCGTAGGTTAGACTTACCCACTCAATAGCTGGGAAGCATCAGTGCAGATCAGGCACTTCCCAGGGCTGAGCGGAGGTGAAAGGAAGATGGAGCTGAACGGAAGGAAGGGAACTTCCATGAGAGCTCCTTCAGAGGGGAGATGTTTTAGACAAATCTTTTGGAGTTTAATGGATTTGTGTTTTCCAGCAAGACATTGATTCATGAGAAACCTTTGATTCATGAGGCCTGCTGGACTCACAGATCCATGAAATATTTGCTGCTGTACGGGAGATGCCAAAAAGCAGCCGTGAGTGGGAGATGCCTGGTGGTCACCTATGGCGCTCCACAAATGTTTCTTCAACTGAAAACAAATGGAATTTGGCACAGTTTTATTGCTGTTTTGGAAGGCCTGCTATAATTTTTTATTTTCTCCCTCCTTTCTGTAAGCTGAGTCCATTTGGAAGGACAAATCCCAGTAGCAGAGTGCTTTTGTTATTAACCTTGTGGAAGACTTCAAAGGGAGAACTTTGGAGGGATTTTGGGGTCCCATGAAAACGTTGTAGCCCAGAACTTGCACTGACATTTCACAAATCCGCTGTAACTTCACAGCTTTCTGTGGCTTCCACTAACACTGGCTCTTCACCTGTACCTTCTGCACTGCAGGGAAGTTATCCAGGGAAATACCTCAAAGAACTGGGAATTAGCAGCAGTTCCCTGCGTGGAACAGCCCAACGGTGCCCCAGTCACCAGGGGCTGCTGCTGAACTGGCTGAGAAAAGGCTCCTTTCTCTCCTCTTGGCTCTTCCTGCAGTGTTTTTCCATGCTGACAGTGGCCTGGGGACATGTGTGGGTTGGAGAAGGTGTGCAGGGAGCTGAGAGGCCCTTCCTTCCCGAACGCTCCGGTATTCCTGCTGCATCTCGTTAATGCTGAGCAGCTGCACAGAGGTGCAGCCCACGGCTCTGTGGCCTCTGACTCGTGTTTGCCTTGTGGTTCTGTCACCCGTGGGAGACGTCGCAGCTGGGTTCTGACATTTGGGATAAACCTCCTCGGGGGCCTTTCTCAAACACCCACCGTGCAAAGGCACAGCCCCCAGGGATGGCCCAGCCTGACCTCCTGCGGGCCCGAGATTCCCACAAATCCCGTCTGCGTGAAGGTGCTCGTGCGGGACTGAACACGCGTAGGGACAGCCAAGAGTTCGGAATTTGCACTTCTTCAGCCAAGATTTCTGAATTTGTACTTCTTTCCAGACAGTTTTGTTTAACTTTTGGGGGGCAGCCACTAAACCTTGCTCCATCTTTACCTCTTGGTTTCAGAGCCTTCTCTGGAGGTTTTGTGATCAAGTCCCTTCTCTGGTGAATAAGCTCAGGAAATGGAGCATCCCAAGGCTGGGCCTTTGCTGTCATCGCTGTTTCCCATCACAAAGCTCCCCACAGCCGACAGCTGCCTCCCAAAGCCTCCTCTGGCCATGCAATTAGTGGGAGGGGGCAGAGGATGGGAGTTTTTTCCTTAATACACAGCACCATTTTCTCCCCTTGAGAAATTAATTCTGTGCTGGTTCCAAGTGGGTGGCCCCAAAGATTGCAACCCTTCTCTAAACAAGGTCCCCTGGGGCTCCCCAGCCATCAAACCCTTTTCCAGGCCGCTACACTGGTGTGCCACAGCTTGGTCTTACAGCAGAAAAGGCACAGGGATGCTCTCCCTCCGTGGCCAGCCAGGTTTGCTGCCCATTCTAACCTTGTCTGGGCTACAGAAGAGAGAGTGGTGTATCATTTGTTTTAAAAACCTTACTGAATTTCCACTGAGATTCTTCCCTGCCCAAAAAAATAAAAGGGGGGGGGTGTGGAATAATCAGTTGAACTCAGAATCTCTGGGTGCTCCCTTGGGAGCAGCTGCTCCCCAGCACCCTCATATCTGAGAGCAGTGTCAGTGTAAGGAACTTTTCTGGGGGGCCTCCGCCCTTTCTCTCCCCAAGACACGTTTCTGGCAGCTTGCACTGGAGATCCCCAAGTGCTCCTTCCTGGCTGATGGGCTGTGGAGTTGCAGGCAGGTAAAACACAGACAGAACACATTAACTGCCTCATTCCTTTACGCCCAGGCTCTTTTCTGGCTCCTAACAGAAACCCAAAGCCTGCCTTTTTTAAAACTCAGATCTAAACAGTAGCTGCTGTAGCATATTAGGCTGGAGTATGAACTCTGTATGGAAGATGAAGGGGAAATGATGAATTTCAAAAATGATCTCAGTGGGTCCTAACTTAAAAGCATCTGTAGAAGTTCATTGCAAGTAATATGCTCCTAATTATTCATTTTCCTTGGCACTGGTTAAAGAGCCAAGTAACGGCTTCTGTCTCTTTCTATTTAGTCTGTTATTGTTTGAAAAGGGCCAGGGGGACGCCCGCCCTGGGCAGAAATGATATTCCCCCTTATACCCACACACATTAGAGCAGCCCCAGGAAAGGGGGATAAAATCACCAGCAGCTGAGAGACAATGACATTTTTATGGAGCTCCTGGCAAACCTGCGGTAGGAGAGAGCCCAACAAGCCCTTGGCTTTCCACCACATTCCTCCGTGAGCTGGGGCAGCTCCAGTCCCTCCCGGCCCCAGGAATCGGCTCGTGTTGGCCCAACAGCAGCTGCCGGCGGCTGAGCCCTGTCCTGGAGCAGCCGGAGGAGCAGGGGCAGGAGTAGGGGCATGGACAGGGGCAGGAGCAGGGGCATGGACAGGGGCAGATCCCACTCCTGGCAGTGCCGGAGCTCCTGGGAGGACACCAGGACTCATCGTCTGCCTTTTTACACAAGCCCACCCGACAGCGGGGGGCCCTGGGGGTCTCCATCAGCCCACGGGGGTCCTGTCCCAAGGCAGGGAAGGCTCCTGCCCACTCCACAGGCCCTGGGGCAGGAGCACAGCTGGGCTCTGCTGGGGAGAGCCAGGACGGAGGAAGAAAACTTGGATTTTCACGTCGGAGGAACCAGTCACAGGGATTCAGTTGGTCTGGCAAAACTTGAGAAGATTTCATTCACGGAATCATGGAATGGTTTGGGTTGGGAGGAACCTTAAAGCTTGTCCAGTTCCACCCCCCTGCCATGGGCAGGGACACCTTCCACTGTCCCAGGCTGCTCCAAGCCCCATCCAGCCTGGCCTTGGGCACTGCCAGGGATCCAGGGGCCGCCACAGCTGCTCTGGGCACCCTGTGCCAGGGCCTCCCTACCTCACAGGGAGGAATTCCTTCCTAATATCCAATCTAAATCTACCCTCCTTCACCTTAAAGCCATTCCCCCTGTCCTGACACTCCAGCCCCTTGTTCCAAGTCCCTCTCCAGCTCTCCTGGAGCCCCGTCAGGTACTGGAAGGGGCTCTAAGTTCTCCCTGGAGCTTTCTCTGCTCCAGGCTGAACAACCACTGCTCTCTGTCTGTTTTTCAAGGTCTTATGCTTGAATAGCAGAAGAGACCTGGGGCTGTGCCCATGGGCACCTTCTGGGCTCTGAGGGGTAAACCCAGCTCTGCCCTTTGCCTGCTTTGGTCTGTGGGATGGATCCAGGGTCTCTCAGCACTGAGTCAGTGCTGCAAATCCTCCTCCCCAGCCCTTCCTGGTGACATTTCATGTGATGTTGATTATTTTTCTTTCAGCCTGACAGCAGCAGAGTCGGTGGTTTTCTCTCTGTCTGGAAATCCCCAAGCCCTCCTCGTGTGTTCAGCCATCCTGCCCAGGCTGCCAGCACTGCCCGTGGGGGGTCTTTGCTCCAAAACCCTCAGCACTTCTCCACGGCTGCTGTCCTGCCAAGGCTTCTCACCTGAAAGAGCCACTGTTACCCTGCTTTTTGCCCTGAACGAAGCCATGTTTGCAACTCCTGCCTTTCCAGAGTCCCAGGGGTTTGGGGGAAGGGTCTGCTCCTTGCCAGCTGCTGTCCTCTGCAAATAATAAACCTTAAAGCCTTAACAGTCTCAAGCAGATGCAGGCACCCCAGCTTAATTCGGAATAGATGAGATGAAGATAATTTCTGGGGGAAAAATTTTGATAAATTGCAAATAAAATTTGTTGAGATTCGTCTAAACATTAGAGACCAAATATTTCTGGGGTTTGGCAGCTGACAAGTTAAACATTTCAAGCAGTTCTTTGGCAATTCAAATAGAAGAGAATTAGCTGCATGGTCAAAACTAATGGGGTTTGCAGTATTTTCCCTTTGACTGGTTGGCATGTTCCATTTCTCAGCTGTCAAGGGCCTGAAAGATTAGTGCTTTGACAGAAAACCCTCAGAATATCATCAGGATGAGCATTTCCATTGGCTAAGATGAGTCTGGTTTGAAAATGCCTTGAATTGAAAGTTTTTATGGTCTCCACTGATGGCCCGTTGCTTCAAATCCTGACTTCTCTGAGGTTCACTCAAGCCCACACCTTCTTCCCCAAGAACAGCCTGTGTACCTCAGGCAGCTGAGGTCATGTTTAAATCCCCCTGAACACAGGCACGTTTGGCCAGTTTAAGGGTGTTGGGCTTGTTTTGTTTGGGTTATTTTTGTGCTGCTGGAGCCTTAAATGCAGCCCTTGGAGGTGCTGCCAAACGATTTCCCACTGGCACTGTTCTTTCTGGCCGACACAGGGGAAGTCTGGGGCATTGAATATTCTCACTTAATATTTAGTGGAAGCAGAGTCCTGGTGTCTGACAGCTCTGTTTGCCCTCGCAAAATCCAAGGAAAGATGTGGGAGCAACACCTTTGGGCAGCGCAGGAAGACACCCAGGTATGGACAGGGCTGAGGAGCCCCCAGCCTTGCACAGGTGCCAACATAAACCCTGTTCCCAATTTCTTACCGAAAGTCCTAATTAACAAAAGGAATGTTCCCAGGACGAGGAGCCCCGAGTCCTGTCACACACCAGGCCCTGCCAGTGTGACTCTGACCTCGGCGTCCTCCAAGGCCTCCCGAGCCTTTTCTTCCTGCCTCCTCAGGCATTTGTCCTCTCCACGCTTTGGCACCCATCCTTTTCCCACTGTGCCATTCTTTCCTGCTTCACCCAGGCATGTGCAGTGCCAAGTTTCATCCCAGGGCTCCCACCCCCCTGAGCCCTTCCGATGGCACGGCAGGCGCCTGGTGAGCTGAAGAAGGGATGAGGGGATTTGCGTGGACCTCTGTTCCCAGGTGTTCCCAGGATTTCCTGGTTATCTCCCACCAGCTCCACGCAGTCCTTGCCTTTGGTGACCCCTTATCCTGAACTACCCCTTCTTCCCCTTCCCCTGCTATCTTGAATTCTCTTCAATGTCCTTTCTTGTCCGTTTGGATTTGCCCTGAAGTGGTCAGGCAGTTGGACTAGCTGGTCATGGTAGGTAGGAATGTTCAACCTAAACATTCCGAGCCCTCCCTTCCCCTGCCCTCCCCTGCCCTCCCCTCCCGCAGGCAGAGCTGCCCATGGCACAGGGACACTGTCCTCAGCTCGTGGTGGTCGTGGCTTCCCTGAGCAGAGATCCAGGAACACTTCTGGACTCTGTTTCCTCAAATTTCCCCCCCCCGCCAGCTTTCCCCAAAGTCAAATAGCACCTGTCCAAGGAGGTCTAGAGGATTCTTTGAAACATTAATAATGTCAGGAATATTTTCCTCTCCTTTGGACAGAAGTATTTGATGAGTGCAAGAATAGTTTTTAATTCATTAAAGACACTTTTCTGCTGGGATTAGCTCTTTTTCAAAGTAGTAATGATTATTATGATGAAAATTTCTCCCACCTTATTTCCAGCTTTGATAACTTTTTATTAGTTGGGATAAGATTCCTTTGGCACAGTGAAATGCAAAGAAAATTAACTGAGCCCTCCCTTGTGGGAAGTTTTCCTCTGCTCTGCCCAGTGCTTCAGCATCAGGAATCTGAGGAGCTGTAGCTTCACTGAAATGAGTAAGGGAACTTTTTCTTATTTAGGCTTTTGCTTAGGAGATAAGTTGTGGTTCTAATTTGCTTTATTCCTGCTCTAAACCACAGGAAAACTGGAGGAATCGCTTTTTAATTCCCCCATTTGTGCACGATTAATTTAGGGCTTCGACTCTTGCTGACACATTTTGATTTGCTGCTTGGAAACTCCAACTGGAGCATTTCAGTTTGAATCATTCTGACATTAAATCTTATCTGGCTGCTGTGTTCCAGAGGCTGCTGTGCTGCTGCTCCGGGAATCCCTGCAGCTCCGGGCACGGGGCGGGAGCGCTGCCCGGCTGGCACTCACCCCACACAGCTCACTCCTGCTCTCACAGAGCAAGTCAGGCCATCAAAGAGGTGTACGAGCGGAATAGGATGTGGGAAATACAATTTCCAAGATTTTTTCCCCAGGAATCACCTCTGGGTCTGCTGGATTTCCGATCACCCTCAGCTGAGTTTTGGTCTGGTTGTTAGGAAATGGCTGTAACAGATATTGGAGAATCCCAGAATGGTTTGGGCTGGAAAAGACCTTAAAAAACATCCAGTTCCAATCCCTGGTGTGGGGTTCTGCTACCCCAGGGTGCTCCAAGCCCTGTCCAGCCTGGCCTTGGGCACTGCCAGGGATCCAGGGGCAGCCACAGCTGCTCTGGGCACCCTGTGCCAGGGCCTCCCCACCTCACAGGGAAGAACTTGCTCCTGATATCCAACCTAAATCTCTCTTCTTTTAAAGTCTAAAACTAAATATCTGGAAAGATACACCAAAAAACTGGAATCCTTTTCACCTCCTTTCTTGTTGTGTCATCCCCAAGTTCCTCCTCCTTTTCCCCTTGGAAAGAGTGGGTGAGTCACCCTGAGGGGAAAAGTGATGCTAATGGCTGTAAAATACAAGGCTGGATGAACTCAAATAAATTATCCTGGTGCAACACAACCTTCACCAAACCAGTCTGTGACTGGGACGTGCTGAAGACAGAGGGAACAAAAAGGGGTGATGGCAGTGGAACAGGAGAAACGCCCAGATCCAGGGACGGGACAGGGGCTGTCTGAGCAGGGAGAACTCCACTCGTCCAGGGATGTGTTTTAGATTGCAAACGTGGGATGGATTCCCAAAGGTAACAGCGCAATAAAACCAGACTGGGATGAAAGGGATAGAGGCCAGCTGCAAAGGAGCTAATATGGATCTGTAGAAACGAGCCTACATTTATATCATTTATAGGGAAAAAATTCCTTGCTGTGTCTGCATGGTTTCTGAACACTAGAGATTTCTCTAGCAGGGTTGTAATTCCCTTTTTTCTGCCCATTCTTTAGGATGTCCTAATCCTTGGGCTGCTGAATATTCCCTACAACTTCTTTTTCAAAGAAGTCAGAAAATGTCTTTTGAGGCCTTTTTAATAAAGTGCTATTGGCATTTTGTAACTGCCTGTGTTTCCTAAGGTATGAAATGAAAGCGTTTCAGAAGTTCACAGTTACCGGGGCAGTAGGAAAGTGAAATTTTATTTTAAATCCATTTGTAAATCCTGCCTATTTATCATGGATCTCTGGCATGCACCCCAGCCAGTGTACTGCTTTTTCCCATCCACAGCGCCCCTTTTATCCAGGAGTGCCAGGGCTCTGGATAATGGCCACATTCACCAGCACATTTTTCCAGCAGATCTGACAGCTAATCCAGGGAATGACGTCGCAGTGAGACACCTCAGATAAATGGAAAGAAAGGAAAGGAGAACGGGAAATCTCACCAAGCCCAGGGGAGCTTCCCCCACCTGGCTTTCTTCAGGAGACACTGGCAGGTCCTGGCATTCCTTGTGAGCACCAGGACCTTGGGAAGGAGCAAACAAAGCCTTGGCTTTCTGCAGAGCCTGGGCACAGAGGGTTATTTTCTTTTGAATCATTGTGGCTGCAAGGATTGGAGAGCTTGGTCTCAGTCACTGGGAGTTCAGTGGTTGGGAGGCAGCCCGGGAAGAGTTCCCAGTGCACACGGAGCTGGGAAGGAGCATCACCAGGATGCAGCTTCATCCCCGGGAGAGCCCTCTGCAGCCAGGGAACCCCAGAATGGTTTGCCTTGAAAGGGGCCTTAAAGCTCATCCCATTCCAACCCCCTGCCATGGGCAGGGACACCTTCCACTGTCCCAGGGTGCTCCAAGCCCTGTCCAACCTGGCCCTGGGCACTGCCAGGGATCCAGGGGCAGCCACAGCTGCTCTGGGCACCCTGGGCCAGGGAGGAATTCCTTCCACATATCCAACCTGTATTTCCCCTCGTTCCACTTGAGCCCATTCTCCCTTGTCCTGCCACTCCAGTTCCCGCTGAAGTGTCCCTGTCTGTAGCCCCAGCAGGTCCTGGAAGGTGCTCTCAGGTCTCCACACAGCCTTCTCTTCTCAGTCATGGTGGAGCTGCCTGGTGGGACATCCCCAGTCCCCACTGTCAGTCCAGGGCAAGAGCTCCTGGACACAACCCATGGGATCACGGAACCAGGCACAGCAGAGCCCTCCCCGAGCCAGGAACTCTGGCTTAGTGCTGGAAAAGGCAATGCTGCATTCAAGGTTGGGTTCCAGGATCTTAAAGGTCTTTTCCCAGTTAAATTCTGTGACCCTGCTGCGCGTCACTGACGCCGTGTGTGGGCAGGATCCAGCTCCCGAGAGGAGCAAAGACCTCCCTGGGGGCTCCAGCCCAGAGGCAGCACCTGCAGGTTTGTGTCCATGTGCAGAGTTATCTGTGAGGTGCCAAAGGCTTCATGTGGGTTCCTGAGCCCACCCAGCCCCCGCGTGCCTCCTCCGTCCCTCTGTCCCTCCCTCCTCCACCGGGACTGGAGCTTCTGGAAACAGGAGCCAGAGGAATCAGTGCTGCCTGGAATATCTCAACATGGCAGCTCCTGCTGCTTCCCAGGGTACAAGTGAAAGCATCTTCAGAGGGAGCGGAAGGAATTTGTGATGTCAGCCCATAAATCTCCCCTCTCTTTTCCATCTTCAGCTGAATGCAGGGAATCAGTTTCTGATAACATCTCCAAATTGCTGGGAGCAATTTTGCAGCTTGTGGTAATTGCAATCTTCTGTTGAATGCCTCTGAGCTCTTAATAACTTTGTAATTAAAGTGCAATTAACAAATTATCTTGTATATGTCAAATGGAATGCTAATGTTGTTGTTAATGAGGAGATAATTAGCTGGTGTCATGGAGAGACTCATGGGGCATCTGTGAGCTCCAGAACCCTTTTGGCTCCTGTAGGAGGTTAATGGAGTTTGCTGGGAGTGAATGAATGAGTGAATTGTCCTCCGATGACACGCGCTGGAGCAGCCGGAGATATCCAGGTGAGTGATCCAGGTGAGTGATCCCACAGACAGAGGGTCCCAGGCAGTCACTTCCTGGGCAGCTGCCAGTGTTTTCCAGAGGTTTCTACAGCACAACTGGAACGCTCCTTAAAATACACGGCCGGCCCTTGGGAAGGGCTTAGCAGGTGATGAAACCACTCGGCACCATCCAGGCCTGGAGGCAACATTCCCACTCCTAAAATCCCTGCTCAGCTTCTGCGTGTTGCACTCCAGTCTCCCTCTCCACACCCCAGAACGCCTCTGCCCACCCCATCTCTGCTGGACACAGGTTCCCTCTCCAGATGCTGCCATAATTTGTGTCTGTACCGTGGCAGTCTGGCAAAAATGCCCGCATTTGTTAGAACTGGCTCCAGGAGCCAATCCCAAATGGAAATTGGGTATGGGCTGTTCCCTCATACTCCTGGGAAAGCACAAACCAGCTTTGGCAGGAAGGAGTGTGAAGGGGGAAGTCAGAGAAAGGGCAGAAAAGCTCCTGCCTCACCTCTAAGAAGTTCTGCCTGCAGTGGTGGTGGGCTTTGGGTGACAGGAACCCAGGGAACTGTGGGGATACAGGAGAGGCCAGTGGTTAATGGGGTAGGACCAGAAGTTGCCCACGTAGCCCACACGGCTGCCTGGGCACAGCAGCCTTCCACAGCTCCTGGCCTTTGAGCTCAGCTTTGCTCTTGCTGATCCCACCAGGATCCACCTTCCCAGGCTCCTCTTGCCTGTGCTGAAAGCTGCCCTGTCCGCAGCCAAACTGCTTTCCCGTTTCACTGCAGGTCAGAATCCCCCTCCCCATTGCTGAAAGGATGTGACCTGGCTGAGGAAACCCCACTGGTTTTGCAGGCAGGTAGTCCAGGAGGGCAGCTGTGGCAGTGCAGTGATGCTGCTCTCACAGTCATGCTCGTAGCAGGAGGACGTTCAGACACCTTTACATCACTTTTGTGTAAAAAACTGGGCGTGAGGTCACACATCAGCCAGGCAAATAAACCATCACTGGAGAAGAAAGGAACTGCTTGTGGTCTGAAGCCTTAGCTCAATCTCAATGACTTTAAATTAATGATGTGGCCCATACTTTCCTGAGCAGCCGTGTTTTCCTGTCTTAGGTCAGCCATAATATCCTACAGATAAACATTTCCTCCCTCCCTGCATCTACAAAGAGAGGTGGCTTTGGACCCCGTGTTCCCCCACAGACTCAGAGCTATAAATTGGACATTTCTGCCGCACGCATTCCCTTCAGGACCTGTGAGACTGCACACATCAGCTAAGTCATATTTTACTGGGATTTTCTTTAATGACTTCAGAAGTGCTTATTCTTTCCCTCAACCAGTATTGCATGAATAACGCAATTCTACAATTAATCCTGAATTACTCATACACTGCACTCCATTTTCCTTTGCATTCAGGACAAGTTTTAAAAAGTTATTGCTTTCCCCCTCCTTTCTCATTTTTTAAAGACTTCTTTAATCAGACCAAATGGGGCTTAAAAGTACTGGAAATGTCTGGGTTTCTTTCATACTCAGCCTGTTCAAAATCAAGCTAATTGCAAAGGACAAGGAAAGTGCTTTGCATTCATGGGCTGAGAGAAGGGACATGAGGGATAGGGAGTCCTTCACACATTTCTGATGCATGCTGGGGACAGGAATGTTTGAGCAACTATTTTGGGTCCCTGGGGGGGGACAGAGGGGGTTTATTCACACATCAGACCTGTGTTTTGTGACTGATCTCTACAAAAGTGCTCATTTTAGGGTGAGTTTAAAACACGCTGAAAGCTGAGCAGGTTCTTGAGGCAGGTCCTGAAATGAGAATGGGATGGGCTTGAGTAGACACAGTAACCCCAGACGTGGTCAGTGGCAAGGTCTCCAAACCAGCCAGGTCCCCTCTGTACACGAAGCCAGACAGGGCAGCCCAAAGCTGGAACTCCCCCATTCCCAGATGTTCCTGGGGGTTTTTGTCCAGTCTCTGTAGTCTGGGATTAAACGTTTGATCTGCTGATTGCCAGTGATGGAGAACACCTGAATTCTCCTGGGCTTGTCAGCTGCCAGCGTTTCTTGCAGCCAATGGGCACCTCTCCATCAGGACTCCAAGTGGAAACACCTGGGTGGGGCTGGGGAGCAGCTGCAGGTCATTATTGTTATTTACCCCGCTCTGGTCACCTGTGCAGACCTCGGCAAGGAGAGCCTACTTTAGCAGGGTGTGTGGCTGATGAGACGGAGGTAGAAGTTGGTTAAACTTGCTGGAGAGGAGGGAATGGATTTTTGTTTCCTGCTGACCAAGGTAATTCCTTTGCTTTTTTTTCTTTGATTTTTTTTACATGGGTTTGAAGGATTCGCTTTTAGTATGAAGTGCTTGGTGTGTGACTCTGAATCTGCCTGGCTGGGTGCTGGTTATGAAATAAGAGAGATTTGCAGGTCATTGTTAAATTTGCCAGGCAAGATGAGCAGGTGTGGCAACAAAAAGCTGATGGACTGAAAAAATCCAAATGTTTTATCTTGAAAGTGCTGAAAAAAGGTGTTGTTTTTCTCTTTTTTTTTTTCTTTAATCGATGAGCTGCCAGGGTGGAACTGATGTAAAAGCTGTCCCCTGGATCCACCCAAGGCCCTGTGAGCCGCACAGTGGTGCGGGTGTCCCAGCGCAGCGGGTGAGGTGTGCAGGTGTGCCCAGGTGTGTCCTTGGGAGCAGTGCGGGGCTGCGGGCCCTGCAGAGCCGCACAGTGGTGCGGGTGTCCCAGCGCAGCGGGTGAGGTGTGCAGGTGTGCCCAGGTGTGTCCTTGGGAGCAGTGCGGGGCTGCGGGACCTGCAGAGCCGCACAGTGGTGCGGGTGTCCCAGCGCAGTGGGTGAGGTGTGCAGGTGTGCCCAGGTGTGTCCTTGGGAGCCGTGCGGGGCTGCGGGACCTGCAGAGCCGCACCGGGGCGCGGGTGCCCCGGCGCGGGGGGCGGGGTGTGCCGGGGTGCGCGGGGGTGCCCTTGGGAGCGGGGCGGGGCTCAGGGCGCCGCCGCAGCCCCGGTGCGGGACCTGCAGAGCCGTGTCTCCTGTCGGGCCTTTGCTGACACCAGCTCCCTCCGCGCTGCCCTGGCCCAGCCCTGCCTGCTGCAGAGGAGCGAAGGAATCCTCTGGGAAGCACGGTGGGCTGAGCTCCTCCGGCTTTTTCTGTTTAGTCTCGCCTGGTAGACTGAGTGGCGACTTCAGGGGCTGCTGAGAGATTTACTGGAGCTGGGCCGCGGGTATTTATGGCCCCGTCCCAGGCCTGGCTGCTGAGCCCTGTGTAAGCTCCTGGCTTACCTGCAGTGCTCCCTGAAACGGCTTCTTTGGGAGCCTGGGTACAGCACCTTTTTAGAGCAAATCTCTTTTTCACCCCTGGGGAGCTGGTGAGGTGTGGGAGAAGCTTTCTGAGTGTCCTTTCCGTGGCCCCCGGAGACTTGGAGAGGTCGAGCTCAGGAAGTAATCCCTTCCAGTGCTGCCTGTCTTTCTGCCTTCTCCAGGAATGTTTGCTGCTCCTTAAAGACCTGAGCTGTGTGCTCTGGCTGGGACGAGGCTCTGTTTCTTCAACACCAAAGAAATGGAACTTGGAATGTCTCGGGTTTTGTTTCCCTTCGTGTCACCTGCTAGGACACTTGGAATCACAGGATCATAGTCTGGGTTGGAAGGGACCTTAAAGACCCTCTAGTGCCAACCCTCCTGCCGTGGGCAGGTGCCCCTGGAGCCCACCTGAAGTGCCAGGGACACGCGGGGTGTATCCAGCTGTGCTCCCGCTCCTCTGCAGGAAGTTGCAGGGAAGGTCACATCAGGTGACTTTCAGCTGACTAAAAAAGCAATTCTGGGCATCAGGCTCCAACTGAGGCGTCTCAAGGAGGTCCCTAAATATCAAGGTGATGTGATAACACCCCTCCCATAGTTCTTCTGAGCTACCCAGATCTTCTCTCCTTATTTGTTAGGGTTCCTTCCAAGCCAAGCCGCATTGTGATTCCATGATTCTCTCATTCTTATTACCAGGGTCCCAAAACTTTCAGAGACTCAGGGGATAATCCTTATACCACTTGCATCCCTGTGGAAAGGCCACTGTGTCTGCCCACTGCCACCAACCCCTTCATTTAATCCCAGTGTTGTTGGCTGGAATGCATGGAAAGGAATAAATTTGTACCTTGACAAGAATAACACTCGGCATCCGCTGCTCTTCCTGAACTGCAGCCAGATTGCCCAGGGAGCATTTAGATGGACCAGTAATTATTCCTGCCTTGACTTAAAATAAAGTTTTCTCTTTCCATAAATGTCTTAGCAGTGTAAACATTTCCCCTCCCAAGGGAATTAAGCTTTCTTTATCTTTACTTTTCTTCACATCCAGTCCCTTCTCTGCAGCGTTTCAGGTTTCGCACACCGTGTTCTGCAGCCACTTTGTTCTGCACAGCCTTTGTTGTTGCCTGTTCTTCCTCCAGGCAATCCCTGTTTTATTTGTAGGGCATCTCCTGTACATCACACACCCACCCTGCTTCCTGCTTTGCAGCCACGCTCCACAGAGGGGCCTTGGAAGGCCCTGGGATTGCTCTCTCACACAGAGATCCCCCTTTGCCACCCTGGAGCTGGTACAGACCCAGCCAAAACCAAAAATAGCAACCTTCAACCAAATCAACGGTCACCAGAAAGGAAAACTTGGGAGTGTATAAATAAAAAGAAAAAATCACAAGCACGGGAGATAAATGTGAAAATGTGCATTGCTTCTATTTCCACTTCTGTTAAGGGAGCAGGAGAGGAAGGGACTAATCCAGGAACATCCTGGCAAGAAAGGGGAGGCACAGCCTATTTTCTACATCTCCTTCATTGACTTGAAGGTGAAGATGCTCCTGATTTGCCCCTGGGTGAGGAGGGGGAGGCTCGGGCCTTTTGGCTGCTCTTGTCAGCCGGGGGGGAAGGGCAGGACAAGGGTCTCTCCTTGCTGTACCCCCTGGATTTGCAGCCAGCTCATCCCAGGCCACCTCCTGCTGTCCCCCATCAGTGACTGTGTCTAGCTCCTTTCCCATCCCCGCACCAAGGCATATTCCACTGGAGCTTTCCTGATTTATCCTGGTGCAAGAGGCTGCTTTGAAATGTTATGCAAATCCGTGGCCTTAATCCTGCCTCCTGTTCCCTCTCCAATCCGCTGATACTTGTGACCGTATCTGGATTCAATGCAGGAGCCCGCAGGGGTTCAGGCTGTTGTACACCCAAGCTGCCCCTCCCTTGATGGCTTTCTGCCCCTCCCAGGAATTTGGGGAGCTCACACATCAGTTATGAGCCCACAGCACCCAGCCTCTCTCACCTAAGGAAAGCCCCAGGCTGTGCTCCCACCTGGGGTCAAGCAGGTGAGGCTTTGTGGGTGTATTCCAGAGCTGCTCCCTGGGGTTCTGCCTGGGATGCCCAGAAAGCACCAGCAGCTTCTGGTCCCACCCAGAGACTCCCAGTGAGCTGGGGATGGTCCAGAGGGGGGAATTGCTGGGGCAGACAGGGCTGGATGTCCCACAGCTCCTGAAGAAAGAAAACAGCCAGGTACCTGCAGCAGCCTGGAAGACTCCTGGGGATCCTCTTGGTGGGCTGCTGGGTTTTTCAGCTTCCCTGGAAAGCCACTAAATCTTGGCTGAATTCAGTCCTAGTGTTTCCCTCTGTGTGGAGAATCTTTGGGATGGGAATGACAACAGTGAGCAGAAGCTAGTGGCAAAATCAGTCTCTTCATAGCAGATGAGCATTCCTTGGTTTGTAAAGGAGCCCAGACCGGGTCTTGGCAAATGTGTTCAGCTGAGTCTTAATTTTAGAGCAATCGAGCAAGGTCCTGTCAACACTCTGATTTTGGGGAACATCTTGGGGAAAGCTGTGACCTTCCCTGTTGTGTGCTGGGCTCCTTGAGTGCCTGCCCAGGTTCGCCCCTCACACACTCAGTGTGTTTAGAGTCCTGTACCAGGATTAAATGAGTCATGGTTTGGGTAGGAAACACTTCAGACATCACCCAGGCTGGCTGGGATTAGTGAAACACGGTCCCTTCGTGTCTGCCCAAGTTCGTGGGGGCAGACAGCCCGTGCAGGCTGTCTCCTTGTCCTCTTCATACCGAATTTTGGCTCTGTGCAGGTTTTCAGGACCAGTCCTTTGTTCTCTAGCAAAACCAGCCCCAAAACCATCAACTCCCTTCACAGCAAGTTCAAACCTCATCTTTCCTGAACTTGCTTCTCCCCATCCCCCCTTTCCCTCCCCCTGCTCCCCCAGCTCCAGTTTTCCCAACCCGAGTTCATCAGTTTAAATCACATCTTGGTGTAAATTGATTTCATTGCAGCCTCTGCCTCCACCTCTGCCTTGCCTTTAAATTGTATCTTGTCTTAAATCAATCTTATCCCAGCCCTCAGCTGTTGTGCTTTATTCTTCCACTTCAATTGCAGCTGGTTTTAAAGGGCCCAGCTCAGAGAGATGCCTTTCTCTCTCAGCCTCTGCTGCCTCCTTCTTTCATTTCAATCATCTCCAATATTGGGCAGGGACGTCTTCCCCTCACTCCCAGCCCTCTCATATTCCCTATTTTAACCAGCTAATATTTCTCCTTTGCAGCTCATCTGGTTTTAAATCAATTGGTTGGTTTTTTTTTCAATCTCCATCATATTATAAATTATTCTTTACTTTCAGGCCTCTTCCCAACCTTCCTCTTCCTCTGCTCTTTGGCCCACAGAGGTAACCACCGGGTGTCACTGGGCTGGCCTCTTCCACCAGAGCCATCCTTGACCGATGCCCTGCAGGAGCTGGGGAGGGGTCGCTGCTGTCCCCTCCTGGAGGTGGCACTCAGCAGGTGCTGAGGCCGTGAGGTCCCCGCAGGCTCAGGGCTTTGGGGTCCCGGCTTCCACAGGAGCCACTGGCTCTTCTCCATTTATTCTTTTCCCTTCAGCAGAGCCCGCTGTGTTTTGAGGCTTCCCCTGGCTGTGGGAACCGAGTGGTGCCCCTGCCCTCTCCTAACCCGGGCAGGTGATGCCCTCCCTTGATCCTGTGGAAGAGAGATGCCAGTCTTGGTGCTTAGAAGTGGGAACATCATTAATCAGGAATGTTTCTGGAAGCTCTTGGGGTGATCTGAGAAGTTATGCCCTGATTCCAGTGTTGGTTGTTAAGTGCCTGAAACTTTGTGATTGAGAGTTCTGATTAAGAAACTAATTTTTTTTCCTGGAAACTGAGTGGGATTTAGGCTTTTGGCTTTTTTACTCTTTTTATTTTTTTCTCTATTGTAAATGATGACTGGAAGTAGAACACTAATAAGCAAAACAAGCATTTGCCTGAAACGTTTTTTGACCTAGTTTTCAGTAAATTTGGACCGATGTTTTTTCTCATTTTTGACTGTCAAAACAGAAAACAAATCTTTTGTGATAGGTCAGATCTCTTAATTCCAAAGGCTGTGTGTGCTCCTGCGAGGTCTAAGCAGCAGTGCTGTCCAGTGGGACACGTGCATGAGAACTCTGCAGATGGATGGCATAGGGAAATGTGGAAACCAATCCTTTATTATCATTAGATTGCAATTAATTGGGGTTTTTCTTTGCAAATCTTGTTTTTTAGTTGCTTCTTTAGCAGGAACAATATTGCTCATTTAGCTTTGGTGCTGCCAGGCACTTCTGAAAAATATGGATGATATTCCAGGTCCTCAGGGGTCTGTGGAGGTATCCTGGGCTTTGACTGTCAGGAAAACTCACGAGCCTCTGGACAGTTCTGTCAATGCAGCTTTGCTTTGGAAAGGAAAGAGTCCCAAGGTGCAGGAGAAGGGCGGGCCAAACTGAGCCCTTCCAGCTTCAAACCCAGACCACTCACACACAGCCAGGTTAACGTGGGCTGCCTTGGGACCTCGTGTCAATCCCTTGATGTCTCCAGAAGAATTCTCATTTTCTTCCTCGTTCTTCGGATCAGGTGCTCGCTGAGCCACCCCGAGAAGCTGCCACACTCCAGTGCTCCAGGGTGAATGCAATTGGCTGGGATGTCTCTGTTCCCTCTGCGTTCTCCCTTAGGAAGGTGGAAGGTGCAGTTGCTGTGCTAATGAGCAGAACTGGTGTGGTTTTTGGCACAAACAAGACAATTAGAATGGTCTGTGGCAGATCAGCAGGAAGTATTCCCAGCCCCACAGAGGCGCTCTAATTGAATCTTCACTGAATCCTTACATCCCAAGGGATCTGGATGTGGTAATCACTGTAATGCTGTACAGAGGGTCCCTTCCTAAAACATATAATTATTTAATAGAGAAATAATGCCAATCAGGCATCTGGCAGAGAAGTTTTGGCCTATATATCTCTGCCTAAAATCAATGTATGCATGATGATGTTGATGGATTCAGAAGCCAGAAAGACCTAATGGTAAATGCCTTTCGTTTCTGCTAATGAAATGCCACCCTGGTAATTAACCTGAACAGACAGGTGCGCAGTGCTGCTCTGCTGTGATTGCACTGCACACGCTGCTTTACACCAGCTGAAGCCTGGGCCCGGTTTGGGGGGGTTTTGGACACATTGCTTCATAAATGTTGTTCATACCCAGCAGTGCCTGGAGAGGGAAACTCTTGGCTTGCTGCCTTGGTCCCCGTGTCACAGGTGCAGGAGCAGTGTCCCTGGCTGTGACCTCGGCTGTGGGCAGGGCCAGGATGCTCTGTGCCCATACACAAAGGTGACATCCTTGCCCAAGGAGCTGGCAGCCCCAATCCAGACTCTGACCTGTTGGACAGGAGCCCTTTCTGCTTGGTTTCCAGCAAGTTTTTCTGTGTTTTAGCTGCGTCCTGGGCCTTAGAGGGAAGAAAGACAGTAAAATATCTTCTGTACCCACATGTCTTAGGGGCAGGCAGACTCATCTGCCACACTGCCTTTCCTGTGTTCTCCTTTTTCTATTTTTATCGTGGGGATGGGAGAGGGTTGGAGGCAGGAACATGGCAGGACCCCGACTATTTCAGGCAGAAGGAATTACCCTTTCCCACAGGATTTTTAGAAGTCGTTGTCTATGGTAAATGCCCGTTAATGTAATGTACATTAGAGAGGTGGGAAATGCAGGGAGGGAGAGAATTTGCAGTGAGGATAAACGAGGAGCAAAGAGAGACAGCAGCAATGGCCCTGCCAGGAGAAAACCAGCACAGATTTTATTAACATCATTTATTAATGGTCTTTATTAACACCAAAACTTCACAGGGAAGCTCATCCATGGGGACACAAGCCAGGTTTAACTGCCTCTTCCACTTGTGAAGCTGCTCCTTTCCATCCCATCCATAACTACATTTACTCTGACAGGGAAAAATGTCGTGGAGGTGAATTATTCTGTTGCAGCAATGCTCAGGGCTGTTGTAACTCTGGTCCCAGAGCCCTTCCAGGCAATCTCCACTCAATGGCAGCTGTTTCACTAACGCAGAGCAAGCGCTGCCTCTCCAGGCCAGCCCTGGCCCTTGGAGAAAGGGTTTGCTCACACACTGGGAGAGGTGCTGGGTCCTTGCAGCTTGGATGGGTTCCCCTGGGCTGCCCAGAGCGGGGTTCTGGAAGCCTTTCTCGTGGAAGCCTTGGTTTCTCCTTTCTGATGATGTGTGAAGGATCTGCTGAACGTTGTGACGCTTTCCAAATCCTTCAGTGAAACAGAAGTTTAAGGACTAATTGCGTTGCTGAATTACAGCCATGCTGGTGCTCAGGCAGCTCACAGAGAGCACAGCTCAAAAAATGAGTGGACGTGGCACCTTGTGATGAGTTCTAGTGGATGTGGTGGGAAGGTTGGAACTTTGATCTTGGAGGTATCTTCCAACCTTAATTCCATGATTCTGTATGAAAGGCCTGGCTCAGCTTTAGGCCAGAGGAAAGGTCCCTGCTCACCCCTGCAAGGGCAGATGACCACATGCTTGGGTGGTTTTTGGGTGCCAGAGCTGTGCAGCCAGCACGGCTCCTTTGCAGAGCCACCCCCAAAATCCCCACAGCCTCCTGCCTGCAGCCCCTGGGCTGTGGAGCACTGGAGCTTTTCTTGTCTTTGGGATGGATGAACGTGGCATTTGCTGGCTGGAAAACCCCCTCCAACCACCATTTCCTTGTTCTCCTGGATGCTGCGTTTTTTCCAGAGTGAGAGGTGATCAGCTGGAGAACATGAGCATTGTGCCAGGCAGGGAGAGATGATGAGTGGGACGTGAGGCTGGAGCAGCAACTGCTTTTCCCTTTTTCTTGGAGTTTCTGCTTTGACACAGAGGAGTCCCTTGGTCTTGTGGTGCAGAGAGATCTGTCTGCTGGAATAAATAATGGGCAGAAAAGCCAAGGTGGAGGGGTGGCATGGCTTTATCCAGCTTTCCTTGCATCTCTGAGACCCAGCTGGGTTTTCCTTCAGCCTCGCAGATGCAGCTGTGAAAGCACCATGGCTCCTTTGTACTGTGGTGAAATAGAGATAATGATAAATGCTATCCCTGTTGAAATTCTTAGAAAACCTACCAGTGACTGCATCAGGGCCAAGATGTTACTGGAATGCCTCCCTGGATAGCTGTGTGTGCCTGGGCGCTGCGCTCAGCGCAGTAATTACTGTGTGAGACTAAAACCTGCAGAAAGGAGTAACGGGCTATTGTGCTGGGAATTCATGTTTCCAGCATTTAAAATGCGCCTGTTTTCTACGGCTGTTTGGTTTTCCACAGGGATAGGGCAAGGGGTGGATTAGCACTGATATAAGGGATTGTCTCCTGCGTTCAGGGCAATGCCTGGTTTTGTAGATGGGTTTTTGCTATGAGATGCCTGTTCTTACAGTAATCCTACTAAAGCAAGAGCCTGTGGAAGTACAGTATGGAGAAAAGGATTGTGCATGGCACAGGATATCATGGGCACCAGCCCCACAGATAAACGGCTGAGCTGTGTCCTATTGGTGCAGGCTGCCTGAAAAAGCATTCGAAGGCAGCCTGGTCCTGATTTATAATCAGGCTTCCTAGAGAATAAATAAAAGCTAAATGGCAGCGATGGAAATGACTCAAGGGAGAGCCCAGGCTGGGTAATCGGCTTTCACACTCCCTCCCCACCACCCTCCAAGCCAAACTCGCTGACATCTTTCAATGACTTCAGGGCTGAACAACACTGTCCCACTGGTTCCTTTCATAAAATAATCACCCGTGAGCCATCCAGAGCTGCACGAACCCAGGGGTACTGGGGAGTGTGCAAATATCGATGAACGAGCGCAATTGTTCCCCGATCCCGAGCAGCGGGCAGCCATTCCAGCAGTTCCAGGATCAGTTTGAAGTGCCCCTTCTGGCTGTTAGGGTTGGGTGGGAGATGGCTTTTCCCCACACACACAAGGATCTCCAGGAGTTTGAAAGTCTCCAATTCCAAAGGGGCACATACAATTCAGACCTTGAACCGTGAAAACCAACTCCATTATAATGAGCTTTTTAAGGCTACTTATTTCTGCTGTAGAAATGCCAGACATGGCTGAGCCAAAGTTGTGTTGAGTGAAGCACCCGCAATTTGAAAATTCAGCATTGTCTGCTTGTTGCAACTGCCTCAGTTTAGTAAAATTTGCACTTTAAATGAGTGAGCATTTTGGGGATGGGAAAAAGGTGCAGTCCAGGTCACCAGAAAGTGTTTGATCAGTTCTGGGCAGCTCTGTTAGAGAGCCTGACTTTGCAGGGCATTAAGAGACAGGGAGATGTCCCAGCAGAGCTTGTGTAAGTAAAAGGCAGGGAATATTTTGCTGTCAAAGGGGTGATTGGCTGATTCCTGGCCTTGGAATTTACCTGCCCTGGGAACAACCTCAGGCCAATGCATATAACTGGAAAATCCCATGTGCTGGCAGGATTGCACCTGGACATGTGGCTTTTTCTGGAGGAAAGAGGGATGTTCTTTGCTCCTGGGATAAATCTACACCTTCTCATGCTGGGAATCCAGAGTAGAATCCAGAAGTCGTCTGGCAACCTCAATTCTGTCAGTAGGGACTGCCCAGCCTGAGGAAGTGGAAGACTGAGGCCCACAACCACCTCATCTCTCATTCCACATCCCTCTGCCCCAGAGTGGTTACAGGACAAAAGACCTTTCTTCAACATCTGGGAGAAATTAGAGAAAAATCTCTGCCTTTCTCCGTCAGTAACTGCAGTGGGGAAAAGGGACAGTAAGAAATGGAGCAAGGAAAGGTTGATCACAGGGCTGGACTCTACCCTCCTGCAAATGCAGACCAGATAGTGCTAAATAAAGCTATTTCATAATACAGCATAATATATTTGATCCGAGTCATGGTATTGCTGCTTTTCAGGCAGCTGTTTCTCTTGCAATTATTTTTCCGTGCCAATGACTTCTTGGTCCATGGGGTTCAGCCACCTCTCCCACGCACGTGCCAAACTTGCATTAACTCTGGGAAGTTGTGCCTGTGCATGGAGAAGAGAACAGATCCCCTTTCTATTTTCAGGAAGGGTTTGTGGGTGATTTATGAGCCTGGAGAAGGAGCACGGAATATTGGAGTGCCAAATTAAGGCATGCCCAGCAATCGAAAGGACAAGGCAAAATCCAGGAGGCTTTGGAATTAATTACTGGAACAGCAGAGCTGCCGTGAAGCAATGGGAGCTCACGGTAGCTGATCCAGCCAGCTTCAGGTGCAAAGGTGTATTTGTTCATGGCTCAGGGTTTTCATCTCCGTGCTGACAGGCCGATAATTCAATCCTATAAAGCAGCAAATTATCACTGCCTGCTTAGCATTAATTTCCCTCCCCAATGGACACCATAAAAAAGTGAACGCTTTCTCCTCAAGGCCTTGATGCGAGAATTTCCCATGGCAGCCATGAGTTACAACTCCATCTCCAAAGGCATCCTGTAAATAACACATCAGGATTTTAACTCATTAAATAAATCCAATGCCTTACCCAATGCATAACAGCCAGGATCTTCAAGTCTCCTTCTAACGAGGCTGTCAGTGCTTCTTCCCCTCTCTCTGAGGTGTACATGGAGCTCGTGGCACAGGTGGGTTTTTCCACACCTCCCCACCTACAGACAGAAGCTGTGTCTGTGCAAGCACCTGAAGCACTCCCAGGCAGTGGGGAGCGGGCCAGAGCTGACACTTGCTGTCCCTCCAGGAGAGCCCTACCTCCACAGCTCCATGAGCAATTCCTGAAGCTGGCTGGTTGCCGGAGGGGCTGTCACTAAAGGCACGGATCAAACTGGAGATGCTCTGGCACTGGTTTGGGTTGGAAGAGACCTTAAAAGCCATCTCATTGCACCCCCTGGGACACTTTCCACTAGACCAGACTGCCCAAAACCTCATCCAGCCTGTCCTTGGACAGTTCCAGGGAATGTCTAGAAACCCTTCCTGTTCTCTTTTATGCTCCTGGCCAGACTCAATTCTAACTGGGCCTTAGCTCTCCTAACGTCATCCCTACCTTTCCCTGTATTCCTCCCAGGCTGTCTGCCCTCACTGCCACCCTCTGAAAGCTTTTTTTTCCCTGAGCTTGCTCAGCAGCTCCTTATCCATCCATGGAGGCCTCCTGGCATTTTTGCCATCCCTTGTCAGGGTGCATCACTACTGAGGCTGGAGGAGGCGATCCCTGAATATCAGCCAGCACTCTTGGGCCCCTCTGCCCTCCAGGGCCCTATCCCATGGGATTCTACTGAATAAGTTCCTGAAGAGGCCAAAGTCTGCTCTCCTGAAGTTCAGGGGGGTGAGGTTCCTTTGGAGCGGAGAAAGAGCATTACCCAGTATTGCTGTGTCTGGCCCACATTCTTTCCAGCTGGGAATCTTCACACTCCAAACTCTTTGCTGCACACAGGTATTTTTGTGTAGATGAGGTTTCCCCTCTTGCAGCAGCCCATAATTCACATTTGTCTGGAGCTGTGATGAAACTCCTGCACCGGTGCGCGAGGCTGGGCATCCCTCTATCCTGGCTCTGGGAGCAGCTTTTGCTCCTGTCCTGCAGCTGGGGTTGAGGCAAGGGCAGGCTGGGGGCTGCTGCCGTGATCCTGGGGGCCAGCGGCGCTTCCCTGGATGTCCCCTGTCCCGGGGGGTTTGCTCTGCCCTAGCTCCAGCTGGTCAGTTTTATGGAGATGCCTTCAGCTGACAGCGCCGGGATTTGGGAAGTTCCATGCCCTGCTCCAAAGCCACTCCAGGTTTTTCATGTGCCTTTGAAAGAGAAACACCCCAAAACCATGGGAATTTTCATCCTTTGGCTGCACAGGGCCACTGTGAGGTGGCAACAGGCTTGTGTGCACATGAGAGGGCTTTAAAAATTTTAATTTTCCAAGAAAATGCTGAGCTGCTGTGAATATAATAATTAATCCTAGAAGATCTGCTGGAGCCCTGTGGTGTGTTTGTTTCTGCTCTAATTCATGCCGAAGGGGGGAAATTTTGCAAGGATTGTTTTCATTTCTAGCAGGATAATGTCTCCACTTCCTCTTTTCCTTTTTGATTAACATAAAAGAGCTAAAGAAAATTAGCTTGCTGCTGGACTAATTTGGTGGATGTTTCACCACGGAGCATCTTTTGATTGCTGAGTCCTACCCTGCTGTATGATTCTGACAGGGAGCATGGCAGGGTTTCCTGATTTACTGCTATTTTGGGCACTGCCGATTTGATAGGACTTCCAGTTTTATTTTATTTTTTTAATCTTTTTTAAAAGCTCGGGGGGAAGGGATGGGAAGGAAAGAAAAGACCTCAGTTAGAAAGAGGCTTTGTATTCCTGGTTTTCCTGGTCCAGATTCAAGTGACATTTTCTGCTGAATCCATTACCCC
Source organism: Callaeas wilsoni (assembly GCA_013398955.1). Lineage (NCBI taxonomy): Eukaryota > Metazoa > Chordata > Aves > Passeriformes > Callaeidae > Callaeas > Callaeas wilsoni. The sequence continues at coordinate 409,299 of VWPU01003559.1, read as the reverse complement.
GAGTCCGTACAAGTGACACGCCAGGTCCCTTTGTCCCCTCTCTCCTTTCCGTGGGGTGCCACAGCTGAGCCAAGCTGCACCCCAGCCCTGATAAACTTCATAATTAGCTGCCCTAATAAAGGACTTAATCTGCCGACATGGTTGTGCTAATTGCAGCAGGAAGTTTTGGCAGAGCGGTGCTCCTGCTGCTGCGCCCAGCGCTCCCTGCGGACCCTGGGAACTGATACCCGCCGGCCCCACATCCCCAGCGGAGCCGGGGCTTCGCTTAGTCCCAGCAATTCAGAAGGAAAACAATTCTCCACTTTCTCATTAAAAGATGAAAGAAAAGAGCCTTCGTTCCCCCCAGTTCTTTTCCCTTAAACACTGAGTGATAATTCCGCGCTGAAGAAGCTGCTCCTTTTTCATGGCCCCTGATTAGCAAAGACAATGGGATTAGTTCAAACCCAGTTGAGAGGCCTTGGTGACTCCTTTGCTGGCTAAATTGTGGACGAGGGTGGATAATGGGAGATTGATTAGGGTTAATAGACTTATTTTTCCAGGTCACCCGCACAGCACTCTGGGTTGCAGGGCTCCAACACATATTATTGCAAGCCATAAATCAAGGGGCTTGGAGGGGCTTCAGGGCTCCCTCCCTCCCTCCGGATTGTTGGGGAACAATTGCCTTTTGTGTCCCTGGTGCCAGCGCTACCCGTTCTGCCCCGTGCTTTGGCAGGGCCTGATCCTGGGGGCTCCGCAGCCCCTCCCCGCTGGCCGAGCCCCTCGCAGAGCAGCCGGAGCTTGGCCGGGCAAGGATTCCCGTGGATCCACCCCGAAAGGGCTCGGCTTGGACAGATGGGAACTGGGGGGTAGCGAAGTGGGGCTGAGCCTTTTTAAAGTGTGTTTCGTGAGTTTTCTGCTCGGGGATGAATGGGAACCTTGAAAGCAGCTCTGTGGGACTCCCAGGTTTGTTTTCTCTCATTTCTAAGGCTACCGAGCGTGTTCCAGCAGCTGGAACAACTGCGCGGGGCTGCCAGGCCCCTCGTGTCCGTCAGGACGGCCCGGCCGGAGCTTTCCGAGGCGCGGAGGGGAAGGGCTGCCGGGGGAGCCTGCGTTCCCACAAGGTTTGGGGCTGCTCCGGCCCCAGCCCTGCGCCCCCGTGAGCGGGGGCTCTGCGGGGGTGGCAGAGCTGGGCAGGGCGGTTCGTGTGCGCTGGGTGTCACGGCAGCGCACAGCTCCCGTTTGGAGAAGCCCAGAAGGAATGTTTCCCAGCGGCTGGGGAAGTTGGGAAGAGCTCACAGAGTGAAGGGCACAGCGCGGTTCTCCCGGCCAGGGCGGGGCTCTGCTCCTTCTCACACCAGGACAGATCTCTGCTGCTCGGCTGGAGTTCTGCGCTTTCGCAAAATGTTAACGCCTCTGGTTTTATATCGGTGTACCGTGAGCGCAGCTGCGAGAGCTCACGTTCTGCAGTGGGCAGAGCTCAAAGGACATTATATTACTGCCCTGCAATTCACGATACAACAAAGTGCAATAAAAATCCCCCCGACAGCATGGCCACCCTGTTAGAAGTGATTGCTGCCCTAAGCCCCCTTATTAAGTGCCAGACCTGTGGTGAGAACCACAGCTAGTGGAGATTTTTTCCACTGGAAAAATTACCTAAAGGAAAGTGTCCTGTTTGCAGAATCAAAATTTCCCACGGGGAAATGCACATTTTTGCGATTTTCCTCCCTTTCTGCCTTTGGCTGCTTCCCACACAGGCATAGTCACATCAGAAATTTTCAGTCGTTGTTTTCTTGAGGAAAAAGTGGGGTTTATTGGAGTTCAGGAAGCTCTCTCTGCACCTCTGCATGGAAATGCCATTCTCAGACACCTGATGCTGTGGCATTGTGGGCAAAGCTCCTTTGCTTCAGAGAGGCGTCTCTGCTTCCATGGCACTGTAGGAAGCGGGCACACCAGTGCGGTTACTGGGAACTGCTACACTCCGTGGTGCCTGGAGCACCATCACCCAGCTGCTCCGGGCTGCTCTGACAGCAAAATGCCCTCATTCACCAAAAGCAGGATGTGCATTCCAGGGAAAATGCTGAGATGATCTCTAGGTATTCCTGGCTGGAGATTAGAGCGAAGAGCTTTAACTCCCTCGGCATTGCTGCCGTGTGTGAGAGCTGCCCTGGGATGATCTGATCTCTCCTATCCTGCTTTTCCAGGCTTTCTCTGCTTCCTGCACCTCGCAATGCAGCCGATGATTGAAGTTTCACAGAGATATTTTTCTGGCCATGTAAGGAGATGTGGAGGCTTTGGGGAAATGATCTTCTGCAAATGGGATATAGGATTAATTTTAGCGTGGATCAGGTGTCAGGCACTTGTATGGATTTGAAAACAAAAGGAGGCAGAAATAAATGAAAGTGCAGTGACCAACTGCAACTGGGGGATCTTTGCCGGCACTGTAATCATAACGAATATATTACTACTGATTTCTAGGAATTTTGTACAAAGATGATAAAGTACTTCACCAAAAAATGCCTTGGAGTGCTCCGCAGAGGTGTGTTGTACCCAACAGGAGGGTGAAGCCAGCTGGGATTTGGCCTCTTCTCCCAGGTAACCATTGATGGGACAAGAGGAAACAGCCTCGAGCTGTGCTGGAGGAGATTCAGGCTGGATATTAGGAGAAATTTCTGCATGGAAAGGATGGTCAGGCATTGGCAGGGGCTGCCCAGGGAGGTTTGGAGTCCTGATACCTGGAGCTGTCCAAGGGAGGCCTGGACATGGCACTCAGAGCTCCGGGCTGGTGACAAGGTGGGGATCAGGCCCAGCTTGGACTCGATGGGCTGGGAGGGCTTTTCCAGCCTCGCTGGTTCTGTGTAATTTATGTGTCTGCATTGTGAGTCTGAGTCAGTAAGCAGGTAAATGATGTGTCTGGGATCATCCATTTGTTCAGCGGCAAAGGTGTTGGAATTCAAAGTTCCTTCACTCCCTGGAAGGTTCTGGCAATGTCCGGGGCTTCTGTGCAGATCACAGGATCGTAGAATGGCTTGGGTTGGGAAGGATCTGAAAGATCAGCTGGTTCCAACTGGGCAGAGACACCTCGCACTGTCTGAGGTTGCTCAGGTGGATGAGTGCAAAGGAATTCAAAATCCCCTCCTAAACTAAAGCACAGGCTGCAGCATAACAATATTGCTGTTATTGTGCAGCATAACAATATTGCTCATCTTGCCAAAGGGCTTTGCCGTGTCCCGCTTTGCAGCCCGTACCTGTCCTGAGAACCCCCAAGTGTCTGTCCAGCAGAAACCACTCAAAGGTTTAAATAAATTTACACCTCCGAAAGGTGTCAATACAACACAGGGAGTAAAATGGAATCTCAATCCCGGTGTTGCACCATGCATTGGGAAATGCCAGGGTGATCCATGGGAGGAGCAGGTTCAGTGCTGCTGGCAGGGTCACTGCAGCCTGGCCCACGCTGGGACTCTGAGTGTTCCTGAAGCACGGAAGACTCACCCCCAGTTTAACCAGCACTGTGGTTAGTGATGAGTGGGCTCGCTGGGAGCAGCCTTTTTTATGGACTTCCTCCCCTCTTTTAGGCTGAGGCTTTAAGTGCTCCCAGCACATGCTCAGGTTTGGAGCAGCCTCCCAAGGTACCCCCTCCTGGTGTGGCTCTCATTTCCAAAAATGTCCTTGCAAACAGCATTTCCTTCCCATGCATGTTTGAAAAGGAACCAAACAATTCCCAGTGCTGCTGGAATAAGTTTGCATTTCTTTATGCAAATTGAGAACTGCAAATAATTTTTGGCAGCCTTGTCCTGGCTCACAGCAGTACAGCACCAACAGAACGTACGTGGAGTCGATGACAGCTTTATCATAACAACGAAATGCAAGCAGATCAAGCATGTGTATCTCATGTTATGTCTTCACGGTGAAAGGAGAGGTGTTTTTACACAGAGATAATTACTCCAGATATCCACCTCGGTGTACATTGCACACTGTGATAAGATAGTGTTACTTAAAAGGGACTGGCTGGTTTTTCCTTCCCTAGGTATATCTAGGCAAAATCTATAATTCTTTGTCTAGACAATGATCTCACAACAAGAGAATGAACTTCAATTAGTTGTTTTGATGGGAAAAACCTTTTGTGTAATGGAGACAAAGCCAGAGCACTTATGAGCAACCCTACGAAAACAAACCGGTGTGTGTATAAACACAGGAGATGGGGAAGGGTTGGCAGCAGAAGGAAGATTTAATTTCAAAGTGTCACACAGTTGTTTCAGATGCTGGCAAGCACCTGCCCCGATGACAGGGGAAAGGCAAAGTTTGCAGTTCTCTACCCACAGCGTGGGTCAGACAAAGGAAGGACAGGGAGCATTTTCCCTGCTCATTCTGCCCCTGGAAAGTGCTAAGCAGGTCAGAGGGATGAGAAGAATGCAAAAGCCACGTGGCCATGTGTTTAAAGAGCTGTTGGGGCTGTGGCAGTGAAGTGCTACTGGGGAGAGGAAAAGCTTCAGGTGGTGCCTGGTGTCCTTGCAGGATGACGAGGGCCCCAAACCTCTGCCCTTCCTGAGATCGTGGCCCTGAAATGCTCTTTCAGTACAACATCTGGATGTTAGGCTGTTTCTGTCCGGGGTGTGGGCACACTGAGAGAGCTGCAGACCCCTCGGGGTGTCCGTGGGCCCTGGCACGGAGGTGGTGAGGATGTCACACGATGCCAGTAAGTGATGTCACCCCAAGGCTAGGGCACCCAACAGGCTGGGCCTCTCTGTTTTCACAGCCCAGCTCTGGTGGAAACACGACTTCTGGTGAGTGTGAATAGCACCTGGCAAAGAAACCCAACACTCCAGAAACAGTCTTGTTTTCCTTTTCCTTTCTGCAAGAAGGAGGAGGAAAATAGCACAAGGCATTGGCTGTTCAGTGCAACTCCAGCGCTTGATTTTGCAGCATAATGAGGATCAGGCTGATGAAATTCAGTCTTGTTTGGATGAAATATAAGAATTGCTGGTGCTCGATAAGATCTTGGTGAGACTGGTATTGGAAGTTTGTGTTGCAGTACTGACCAGAGCCCTCCGTGGACCCAGACTCAGCTTTAAACACAGAGCAAGCAGCATTCCCTGGACTGAACATCTCCTAGCTGGAGCTGTAACCACAGCTTCGTTTTCTCATGGCTGCTTCTCCCGGTGCTCTGGGAGTTCATCCCTGTGAACACCCATGGACAAGGTGCCCGTCACCGGGGAGGCCGGAGCAGCCGCAGGGCTGGGAAGGGCACGGGAGCAGAGCTCAGCAAGCAGCACCTCCTGTGCTGGGAAGCGCTGAGGGAGGGCAGAAATCAGCAGGGCTGCAAGGAGCGTCCCAGTGTCCCGTGGGAGCAGCAGAGCTTTGCATGAGGAGGAGAAGTTAGGCTGAAGCAGTTGTGCTCTGGAAATGGCTTTATGTGCTGACAGTGCCAGCCTTAGGCGCAGGAGTGCTGGGTTTACTGCCAGTGCCATCCCTGTGGGTCCCTCTGGGCTCACAAACCGGGGCTCTGCCTGGAGCCCTTTCCAGATAAGTCAGGCTTTGCCACCGCATCCTGAGCTGGAAAGCCCTGGGAGCGTCTGGGCTGGGGCTGAGGTCGTGGCCAGTGTTTTGGGGGTTTAGGTGCCCGAGCAGAGCCTGTAATTGCTTAGGGCTCCTCTGTGCACAGACCCTCCTGTAGCTGACAGACCCTAAATGGGCTCCCTGGCCCTCTTAAGGCCCTGCACTGATCCTGGGGGGAGCCGATGGTGTCTCACTGGGTGTCTCACTCAAAACCCTGAAGGCAGATGGTTGGATGGTGCAGAAGGGCTGTGGCACAGAGCAAAACCAAGGAATTGCTGCCAAACAGGAAGGCATCCAGTCTGGAAAAGGGTCGTTCAGTGAGCCTGTCCTGTTGGGCTGGGCGGCGTTTGTCCCTGAGGACTTGGGTCAGGATGAAGGGTTGGGATTGTGCTGGGGAGGATCCTGAGGGCACAGGTGGGTGCAGGAGGGAGGAGCTGGGGAACGTGGCTGTGTTTGCCCGTGGCTGCTCAGAGCCCCGGTAGATTCACAGGTGTGGCGCTGTCCCACGCTGTGACACAGCCCGAGCCCTGCCAAAGGGGACAAACCGGCCCTGCCCCGCACGAGTCCAGCCCCGGGTGTCCCCCCCAGAGCTCTGCAGGCCTGGACCTGTCAGGTGTGCCAGGGCTGTCCCACTGTCCCGCTGCAGGGCTGTTCTCTGCAGAAGGTTGTTCTCATGGACAGTGGCAGTGGGGCTGCCCTGCTCCATCCAGCCCTGGGGCTCTCCCTACATCCCAGGGCTGGTTTTTCCCCAGAGAGAAGACCCAGAGCCACCCTGACACTGGCCGTGTTCCCAAGGGATATCCCTGAGGATTAATGGAAGAGCTCAGTTTTCCATGTATTTTCTGAATCAGCTGTCACACCAGCTGCAGCCCATGGGGTATCCACTGGGGGGGACCTTCTGCTGCTCTTCAAAGCAGAGCATTAAGTACATTTCAGCTTTTGTCAACTTTAGTGTGGGTCGGATCATTCATCAAAGATGACTTTTGATCAGAGTCCCCTCAGGAAGGTTCTCTCAGCAGGAAACTTGAACCAGGGAGGGACAAAAGAAAGACAAGATGAGGAAATAATAATACTCTTTAAGCACTACCCTTCATTAATATCTTCAATAAACAAACATGTACATCTGAACATGACTTCTCTTACACACGACTGTTATCACTCAGCTCTATTCCACATGAAAGCACACTTGTCATAAGCCATTTCAACTCCCATCCCCAGTTAATGTATTAGCACTCATTTCATTTGCATTTTAATGGCGAGACTACACTTTTCAAATAAATGACTGCACTTTATCAAAGGATTACTTCATTTGGACTGTAATGCTGCTCTGCCGTGTGGGGAGTGTGGAGGTTGCACAAAGCCCTGCAGAGGAGACCCACTGGGTTCAAGAGCTCCAGCCCTGCTCTGTTCAGCTCCAGCTCCGTAACGAGGGGGAAAGAGGAGCACTGGAGTGTTCTGGCTGCTCCTCCTGGGCTGAAGGGAGACGCTCATTATGTAATTTCACTCCCACAGTTTGTTCCGTGCATGGGCTCCTCCAGGGAACATCATTAAGGGCTATAGGTGGCCTGAAATGAACCTGTGGATAGAAATCCCCGGGGTTTCTCTCTGCCCAGGCTTTGAATCTCCGCCGTGCAGCTGAAGCCTGCTCTGGTGCTGGGCCTGTTCCCAGCAGATCAGAGCAGCCTCCTGTGCAGATGGATCCAGCAGCCCTGGCTCAGAGGAGGGGAGAACAGAGTGGCCACACTGTGGGCTCAGCTGGAAGGTTCTAGGGCTAAAAAGCCAGATGATAGACATAAAAATAAAATTGACCTTTACTTCAAGAGGTAGAAAGACGTGTAAAGCTGGACATGGCTTGCCAAATCTTTGGGCAGCAAACAGAGCAAGAGAAAAACAGGAAAAGAAGATGGAGCTTGTGTGGGGAGAGGCTGTGTTACACTGCCAGAAGCAGCACTGCATTCCCACCTTTCCGGGGGAAACGAGCACAAGGTGTCTGGATGCCTCTGGTGTTGATAGCTGGCTTGTCCTAACGTGGAACATTCCTTGGACACAGCAGGACATGGAAGAGGGGCTGCAGCCCCCTTGAGGGACCAGTTTGGCTGGTGAGGTGCCGAGGGAGATGAGCATGGAAGCAGCCCCAGGTGGGGATTTGGGGATGGAGGCAGGTGCTCTATGGCAGCGCTGGAGAAAGCTGCTGGAAAGGTCCACGGGGCCTCCTGCAGAAGGCTGGGCACTGGAGTGGGAGTGGATGCAGTGGGATTTCCCTGGGAAGGGAGTGGAAATCCATGAGCCAGGGCAGGATAGTCTTGAGGGCTTTTCTGGCTGGTTATTTTACTCTGAAGTCTTTTCCTTGCACAAGTGCTGGGAGAGTTTGGAGGTGGTGGAGGTGTCCCAAGGTGCTGCTTTTCTCTCATGTTGAACACTTGGCTGAGTAGGAGCTGCTCACAGGGAAATGTGCTGTAAAGTTGCACAGGTTTGGTTCTTGCTGTGTGCAAAGGTTTCTGTAGCTGAAAGGAAGATCTGTACCACCAAATTTTAAATTTCCTCCTTTCCTATGATTGTAATTCCATTTATGAGCTTCTGCTTGCTGGAGAAAGCTGGTTCATATTGCCCCAGTGACTGGGTAGGCAATCAAACTGTCCTTAAACATCAGCAAGTTTTATTTTAAAACTTGAGTCAACCTTTAGCTTGAATTGGAATAGAAGTGAGGTGTCATATTGCATTTGTTGACAGGAATGCTGTCGTGGCAAATACTGTAAAAAGAATTTTAAACGTCTGTGGATTAAACACTGCATTGAGTGGGGGCAGGGTAATGCAGTGATCTCGAGCCATTATTTGTAACCCAGGCTGTGATAATGAGGGATGCTGAGGAGCCCTAATGTGTGAAATGCTGGTGGAGATAATAGAAATCTTTAGCAGCTTTGTGCTTCACCCCCCCCCCCCCTTTTTTTTAATCCTCTGCTCCAAATTGTACTGCCAAACCAGCCCTGGGCTGCCAGGGAATCCCCTCACTGCCTGCTTGCACCAGGGCTGCAGCCTGCGGGAAATCCAAGTGTCTCCCCATCTGGTTATGGAAATGCTTTATTTCATCAGGAGTTTCTGTGCTGGCAGTTTATCCAGCCTTGGAGAGGAGATGGTGGATGGGAGCAGCAGATGCTCCTGGAGAGGCTCCAGGCTCCGGCGGGCGCTCCTGCTGTGGTGAGAGATTTCCCCTTCTTCGTGTCCTGTGGTGGCACCCTGGGAGTCCCAGGCTCCGCACCAGGGAGCAGTGAGGTGCAGTAGGAGTGACCTGTGGGGTTAAACTGGTGCTGAATTTCACATTTTGTACCTTTTAGGGCTTTTCCTGTTGGGATGTTTCCAGTCTGACCCTCTGGACTGGTCTCCAGTGGAAGTTGGGGCATATCAGATACCTCTTCTCTTTGGAGTTTTGTCAATATGGGGTGTTCTCGTTTTTAGGATGTGCTTTCCCTCGTGGTCCAGATCCCTGCCCCTCCATCCTTCCTGTGCTGGGGAAGGAGGCACAGGCCAGCCCTGCCCCAAGGCAGCAGCCTGGCTGGTTTTTGGCTGGGAAGCGTTGTGGCAAACGGGTTAAGGATTCTGCAGGATTCTGCAGAGAGCAAAAGAAATTAAGAGTTGGAAATTGAGGATGACTCAGAGAGAGGGGAAATGGAGCCCACAAGACCGTGGGGAGAGGGCAAAGGGATACCAAAGGGTTGCTGTCCTCCTCCCAGTTTGAAGTAGGTGGGGGAAGTCATGATGGAAATAAATCCTGAGGTTCCTGCTAAATCTGCAGGTGAAGGGGCTCTGATTTATCCCTGGGGTTGTGCGTGCCCCGAAGGAACCAAACAGCCCCTGGGCTGCAGCTTCTGGAGAAGGGCACAGACGGGAGGGTCTTGCTGGTGAAGTCCCCGGGTTGCAGCGAGGTGGGGAGCGGGCACAGGGGTGGCAGGGAGGGACACGGGCCTGGCACCGGGGCTGCGTGGCACCCGCCCCATGCCCACAGCCGCCCTGCTGCAGGGGCTCTGAGGGCACAAGCTGCACCTTTCCTGGCAAATCACCAGCAATACCATGGACTTAACCTGTTACTCATCGATATTTTAATTGTTACACTTCGGACCACATGCCTCAACCATTTCATAAATGCTGGCTCCAAATCCCCTGAACACGTTTGGAATAATTGCTCAGGCATGCACGGACAGGATTCCTGCGTTCCTGCGTGGTTCTGCACAGTGCTGCTGCAGCCTGGGCTGAGTGTGGCTGGCTGTGTTCAGAGCACGGAATCCCCTTTGCGCTGCCCAGGATTTGAGTTGTCTGGTTCCCGTGGGCTGCCCAGAGAGCCGAGGAGCCAGCGCGGGTCAGGGATGGCTCCGTGGGCCTGGAGCTGGAGGCTCTGAGCCAGGTGCTGCACACACACCCCCGTCTCAGTGCTGGTGGGCAGGACAGCTCCAGGAGCACACCTGGAGGAAAATCCCCTTGCTGGGATGTTTGGCACGTGCTCAGTCCAGTGCCCAGTCCGTGTGGGATCAGCTCCAGCTTTGCCACTCTGAGGGAGTTTTGTGTGACTTCCTGTACGGGATATCAGCGATGAGAGGTTCAACCCTCCGGGGAGAAGCAGTTCAGCTGAGCACCCTGGCAGCCTCGTGGAGAAACGGGAGAGGGATCCCAGCTGAGTGGGGAATTTTCTGTGCTGTGCCTGGTTGAGCTCTGCCCTGTGTGTCTGTAGCCAGGTGTGCCCCAGCACTGGATGCTGCCTGAAAGATGCCCCTGCTCTCCAAGGAGAACTTGTGCCTGCAGTGAAAAAAGCAGCTGTGACTGACAGGTTGACAAGAGATGTGCTAATGAGGCAGAGATTTGGGAATAACCCTTGTTTTCCTTCTCTGCATCTCCCAAAAGAGGGGATGACTTGGTCCTCAGAGCAGGAGAACCTGTCAGTTATAATGTCCCCTTCCCCCAAATACCCTCCTGTAACAGCTCCATCTAGAACACGCCGGCAGCCTCTGGTCTAACTCGTGCTCTGCCTACTGCCTATGGTGCATGTTTTCAGATAGGAGGCTGAACTGAAAGCCTTTGGGAGCTCCAAGCACGCTTAGCACAGTGGCTTATCCAGCAGCCTATAATCTTGTCAGAGAAAAAAAAATAAAAGCTTGGTTTGACAGCCTCCCCAAAAGCAGAGTCTGTGGTGACTCTCTCTTTGTGTGTGAGCTTGTAATTCCCTGGTAGTCTTAAATGTCCTGTTGTTGCGTGGTAACACCAGGGCTAATTGCGCCACAATTCTGCAGGTTCGCTCTTTTAAAAGTTGGAATTACGTTCCTGAAATCTCATCCCTCAGGACCTGTAGTCTTGAAAAGTTAGAAATAAAAATGCCAGGTCCAGAGCTCCCAGCCAGCTCTTTGGAGACTCATGGGAGTAATGACACAGTGCCAGTGGATTTAAGGTGGCTTCGGGGTGTTACCTCTGCCTCCCCCTGTTCCACAGAGCTAACCTTAGACCAGCCCAGCTGTGCTCCTGCCTGGCCTTGCAGTGCACAGCTCTAGGAGTGACTATGCTGGGAGAAAGAAAATGCAGAGCAATGAGTGAGTGTGCCTGGATTGTCATTAAAATAAAACTGTTACGGTGCTTTTGCAGCCTCCAAAATTAAGGCTGCAGATGATAAAACAGCAGTGGTGCCACGAACCTTTCTCAAGTAGGGTTTTATTCCTAACCCAGGCTGGGTTGGAGCAACTGTGCTATATAACCCTTCCATCTCCAGAGAAAGAGAGCTCACGTTTAATGTGTTGCCTTATGGGGTTTCTTTGCATCCTGAATGCCTCGCCGTTCAATAGCTCTGTGCTTTGCAGGGCCCTGGAGATAAAAGAACCAATATTCCTTCAAAGGTTATTTCTAACACAGGAGTAGTTAAGAAACCGTCTGCACACAAATGACAAATTATTGTAATCTGAACAAAGAGCAGGAAAGATCCCACCAGTTGGAAGCTTAAAAGAAGCCCTAGACAAAGATGTAAGGATGGATTAAAAAAAGAGCTCTGATGTTCCCAAAGGCAGCAATGGGGCTAAGTGGTACAAATGAGGGAGGCTTTAGAAGCCAACTGGAAGCTGAATTGCCACGTTCTCATCCTCCTCCTGGGAGCTGCGGTGCCCTGTGCAGCACTGCCAGGGCTGGGAGCTCTCTCCGTGACACATGCTCACAGCTCCAGGGGGAATTGTGTGCTGCTGGGGCTGATCCTGCCTGCCTTGACAGGGAGCAGGAGGCTTATCCTGTCTCTGCTGTGAAACCAGAGGGAAAATATTCCTGCATAGTGCATTTCTTTCCTAATCTCACTTTATCAGCCTGGCTGGCAGCTCAGCACATTCACTTCTGTGGTGGGAATAACACTGGGGCAGGAGTTGCTTTCCAGCTTGGATTTGTGGGGTGACAGAGCACAGTGCTCCTTGCTGGCCTTAAAATCTGAAAGTGTCGTTTTGCTCCTGTATGAGAAATTCCCCGAGGCCTCTCTGAGCTGGGGTGCAGCATCTTCTGCCGGCAGGTGAGCCGGGAGGTGGCTCCCAGGATTTCCTTCCCGGGACTCCGTGCGGAACGCCGTGCCCGGTGCGGGGGCTGTGTTTGAGGCAGTGGCAGGGGCCGTGCCTCGGGGTTCCTTGGGGTGCTCCTGGTGACTGAGGAGGTGACGTTACAGGATGCGCCTTCTGACGTTCCCCCTCCAGCCTTTGGGAGCAGCAGCAGCTGTGATTCCTCACTGCGAGCGCTTCAGGTGACCAAAAAGGAGTTGCCTGCTGCTCTTCCTACAGTGGTTTTTATTCGTTAGATGTATCCGTGTGTGCCGTGGGAACGTGCTCCTGGAAGGCTCTCCGGGGACAGAGGAGCCTGAGGGGAGAGGGCAGCAGGACAGCAGGAGCCAGCAGAGGCAGGAGCAGAAATCCCTGAGAGCACAGCCAGGACCACAGGAGCTCCTGGCAGCATTCAGAGCATTCCTGATAGACAGGTTTGGGTGTGGAAATGCAAGCCAAATCTCCAAGGTTGGCTCAGTGTGAGTGTGAGTGCTTGATTTGGGTTATAGTTGCACTGGGCTTGCCTGGCACTTTGTCTGGTGTTAATCAAGCCTTTGCAGAGCCTGGCTTGGTTTCACCTTGGCAGCAGGACCTGTGCCTGGGCAGCTTTACCTTGGCTTTGCATTTCACTGCAGCCCTCTGCTTGTGGACAGTAAATCAAATGTGAGATCAGCTTAGAGAGGGTCTGGCCTGAGTCTAATAGATGCTGTTATGTTGTTTGTTTGGAGTGGTGTGTGACAAGGTCATCCCGTCTCACAAAAATAGCGTAAATTTCATGTTTCTCGACTCCCACCAAGGGTGGTGAGAGGAAGAGGTGTAGGGATTGCTGCAGTCCTCTGGAGTGTGCAGGAGATGGATGGTACCCTGTAAACAATCAGCCATGCAGTGCACCCCGTGGCACCTCGGAAGCTGCACGGTCCCACACAGCTGGGTAAAATCCTGTTATATTCCATAAACTTTCTATTATATTCTGAATCTAAGAACTGCCATAAAGCAGGGCAAGAAGGTTGCTTATTAAATAGGCATAAAGTACTTGGAGAGTGATTAGTGCCTTTCTGGTGTGATACTAAGTGGTTCTTCAGTGATGAATGAAGTCCCTGCTCAGAATGACGATATCCACTTGGGGCCATTTGTGCCCTGCTTATAGCAACGTGATGGTTCCGTGCTGCCAGAGCATCCCTCTGGGAGGAGAGGGACTCAGGGAGCATTCCCCGTGGCCCAGGCACATTCCTGCCAGGCTGCCGTGCTTTTCCACTGGTTTTTAAGTGCTGCTCGGCCTTCGGGCCAGCTGCCATTTGCCTGGACAGTAGTTTGGTGAAGTGTTTTTGGAGTGCTGTTTGGGACAAGGTCACCTGCTCCAGGTGCTCTCAAACCATACACACACCGAAAGCTTCAGATCGAAATTAAGAGGATCTTTATGAAGTTGGGGAACTTCTAATAAATCTGCTCTATCTTGTGTGCACAAATCCTTGGTGGAGGATTTGGTGTTGACTGTTGGAGACCTAAATGCTCTGTTTATCTGTGGGACCTCCTGCCAGCCTCTCCCTGAGCACTCAACTCCCCGTGCACCACAGCTGGGATACAGGTCCTCAGTGCCAAATCCAGCGAGGGTCAGGAGTTAGTGCCCCTCTTCAGAGTGTTGCCATTCCACTGAAGAAACGCTCCACATCCACATAATAAAGATGATACTCATGAATGGAGAGTCAGAGGGGAAATTTTAATGTGTATCTCCTGTCTGGGCTGACACAGGGACTATCTCCAGAGCTTCTGGGAGCAAGGGAAAACAGCTTTCCATTGCAATAACTGTCTGTTCCAGCTCTGGTTTAGCACCCCTGAGAAATGCCTGTGTACACACCTTAAATACTTCCAGGCATATTGAACAAACCTGTTCAAATAACTCCCCCGATTAAACATGTCATTACCCGAGGTTAACTCTGCATATGGTGCTCTGCTAGGGTTAAAGGAGGGGTGGATTCCTTGGATTTAAACTTGCCTTGACTAATTTTAGTATGTTCTATAAATAGCCCTCCCAAATACTTGAGCAATTCATGTTCTACTCTCTAAAGGCAGAAAAGATTTCTTAGGTAATGGAAATCATGGTGATTAGTGAGGGCTGGGATGAAAAGAGGATATGAAAGTAGCACAGAAATCCTTTGATATATCACTCACTGTTCCTGAGGCATTTTCTTCTCCTTGTCTTGACTTTAGGTTTCCCTCTAGTATGTGAGTGAATCTACCTCCTAAATTCACACTCTTCAAAAGTATTTTACCTTGCCTTTCTGTGTGAAAATACACTTTCCTCCTGAGTTTCCTCCCAGGACAGGGATGCTCTGGGACTTTTAAACCGTGGCTTGGTACTGGTTTAGGCACATAAATCCCATGTCTGGCACTTAGACCCCTCAGTTTGGTGAGGGTGTCCCTGACTTTTCCTGGCTTTCAGAACATCAGGGCCTGGAGTGACGTGGCTGAAATCCAGCCCTCTTCTACTGCTGTTTCAAAGGAGCTCATGAAGTTTGTAGGGCTTTGGGGAGGCAGCTTCCGTGGGCATGACCTTATGCGGACAGCAGGATGTTCCCAGAGGACTTTCAGTGTAGCAATTTCCATCCGAGCTTCGGGCACTTCCGATGCCCTGGTGGTCCCCAGTACTCGGGGGTGAGGCAGGGCGGGTCCCCTCAGTCCCGGGCTGCTGGGCACTCACAGGGTATTTCCACAATCACTGGAGCGGTGGTGCTGGATTCAAGGTCGGACTTGGTGGCCCTAAAGGCCTTTTCCACGTTAACAACCCCACGATTCCTTGGCTCCTGTGTGCGTGGGGGTATTGGCCGAGGGCAGCTTAATCCCGCGGGAGGCCGTTACTGCTGGCAGCCGCGTCGCCGTGGTGGTCAGGCGTGTCCAGGGAGATGCTGCACAGCCTTGCACCGCTGCACAGCAGTCACCCCGAATCGCTCCGTGGAGAAACACGGGGAGACTTGGCTGGAGGAGTACATCCTAATGCAGTCTGCAGGCATTGCTTGCAGTCGAACTCTGGGATGTTTGGCTGGAAGTCAGGCAGTCCAGATCAGCGGCCGTGGCTCACCAGAGGTTTCCCTGCTGCCCCGGTCACGTTGCTTCCCAGCCTTCGAGGACTGGGCTCATGGTCTCTGAAACAACCAGCAGTGAAGGAATAGGCAGAACCCAGACCCTCAGCAACACCTGTAGCAAACAATAAGTACATTCTCAAAGTTACATTGCAGCTTAATTAAAGGGGGAGAGGCCTGTCAGACTTAATTTATTTTTAAAAGCCCCATCAAATTTAATTTGTGAGAGCAGCTCTTCCATCTGCTTCCAGGCATTATCTCTGGAGTTCAGGAGAAAAACATATGTCTTGTGGTTAATAAGAATTTGTTTTAATGGATCATATGACTGGGTGATTAATAACTGCTCAGCTCTGATTGTTCTCATTATAAGGAGAACACACAGCCCTGCTGCCCAGCCCCAACCTATTGAGAAAAGAGATCATAAAACGGGAGATGAAAAATTCCTCTGCTTGACATGAAAGCAAATGGATCAAGGGCTTGGCTGCACGGAGCTGTGCAGGGAAAGCGGCTTCCTATGGTTCTTATTATTTCTCTTTTGGGATTATGTATCAGATCATCAAATGCACTCCAAGCGGGGCACTCCAGTTCGTATTTAGACGTGTAACTTGATCTGATGTCTGGCTGCCAGAGGCAGTGTTGGCATTCAGGGGGTCCCTGCTTTCCACAGACTCCTTCTGTAGCCTTGGGCACATCCCCATAACCCCTCCAGAAATAGCATCCACGAGGAGATAACCCCAATGCACATCACAATGACCTCACCAGAGATTCCTCTTTCCCTGGCTTACTCCTGGTTTTAACTCCGTGTCACTCTTCCAAGCCAAAGCTCAGCACCTCGGGAGAGCTGCACCACATTTCCACAAGGGCAATGGGATGAGAACATGACCCTCCTGTTTAGTGACCAACTCAGTTCATGCAACGACCAAATCCAGAGCAATTCGTCCTGTTTGCTTTCCTGACATGCTGGCTGCCTGTTGGAAACGTTGGGAGCTCTGGTGCTTGGCAGATATTCAACCCAGTTACTTCAGAGCAAATTCCATGTATTAAAAGAGTCCAGTGATTAGGTTATCATCATCTCCACTTCTCATTTGCACTGCTCACAAGGAAAGCTTGCAAGAGAGACATTTATTTGGTTGTTTTTAAAGGCAGGGGTTGAAATGTGCTCCCAGGCAGGAAATAAAGAGCCATTATTCCCTCGGAGCCCCCCGGGGGGATGGCAGGCGCTCAGGCATGGGGTCCCAGGAGCCATAAAGCAACACAAACCGGAACAGGGAACTGCTGTCATTTGGCCTTTGATTTGCTTTTGCAGCGTTAACCTCACGTTAACCTTCAGAGCAGGAGGTCAGGGAAAGGTTGCAGCCTCAGACGCTGGAGAAAGGAGCTTTGCCTGCCTGAAATGAGCAGTCCTGCACAACCGATGGAGTTAGCCTCAAATAATAGTAATAAAGAAGAAATTACTCCCTGAATAATGTTTCCATTTCAGCTAAGAATTCTCATCCAATTTATGTGCAGGAGGAAAAAGCAAGAGGTGCTTCAGAGCAGGGAATAAAATCAATGTTCCCCTCCAGTGCAAAGGGGAAAATAATACTGTTCTCTGTTTTTTTAGAGCACTCACCTTGCCTTTCCCGTCTCCATGACCATGTGCTTGTGCAATCCTCTAATAACTCCCTTTTAGCTCCTGCTGCTTGGAATTACCATCTGCCCCAAGATCTTCCTTTCACACAGAGCTGTGGGAGAATGTGGGCACCAGGAATGGAGTGTTACGGCTCTGATGTGGGCACGAAACCTTTGCAGAGCAACATAAAAATAGCAGTGATTGCACAATTGCACCCATGAAAACGGAGAGAGAGGGAAGATCTGAGAGTGCACACAGAATATTTCAGTGTCAGCTCTGTTCTTCCCATAAGGGACAGACAGATGGGGCCAGTTGGATCAAACTGGGAAGTTCTCTGCCAAGCTGCATCCACTCATCTGCTCAGAAATATTAGGTGGCATCTGGCAGCTGGGATTTCCTGCTGTATCCCTGCAGTGCCTCGATGATGAGAGGGCGTCTGTGGGGACAGAAGGGGCAAAGTGCTGGAGAGGGGACAGGCACTGCTGAAGGGTTGGGAAGTGCTGGGGCTGGGAAGGGCTGGGTCAGCCTGCAGGACGCTCTGCCATCCAGGTGTGCTGCCTCAGGGGCTGCATGGGGGCAGCCCTTTTGTACTGGTGAAAGTCTTCTGCAAGGATTAGCTAATATTGAGGTATAAACTGTGTTATTTATTACAACTATTATGTATCATATAAACTACAGCTTCTTTGGGACCCTTAAATGTGAGTAACTAAAATATTTGTCCTCAGGGAGACACTTTCACAGAGAGGAAAAAAAGGAGGATTTCGTTTATTAATTTTTTCTTGTAGAACAGATTTTTCGTGTTAAAAATAAATCCCCTAGACATATATGGGCACAGCCAAAAGTCCTGCTGGACAAAGGTTTCTGGAGCATGGAGATGGTGTGGAGAGTGCCTTGGGCTGTCTCTCCATCTGGACTGTTACTTGTGGTCACACTATTGCCCCAGTTCTTGGTGGAGTTGGTATCTGTTGTTGAACGCTCCTGCCTCATCACTGAGTTCTTGTCAGTCAGGATGGGCTTCAGACGCTGAAGGGATGGGTTTGTACCCAGGGCACCAGGAGGTGAGGATCCAGTTTGTATCACCAGGAATCCTGCGTTTGTAGTCAGCTCTGTACTGGATCTCTTCCCCCTGAAGGTGGGGGAATCCCCCCTCACCAAAATTTCACAGCTCTGTGTATTGATGATGCCCCTTTTGAAGGGGATACAGCCACATACATCCCTCCAATTCCCTTGGAGATCCAGTGTCATATATTGAATAAGCACAGAATGTAGATCTCAATCTCTGATTGAGAAATGCTGTTTATTTGAAATTAAATACTTAAAAGAAGAAGATGAGTTAAATTATCCCATGGAAGACAAGTTTTGTTGTTAATTAAAGTTCTGTTTGGACTCCTTTCCATTTGGTTTCGGTTTGTTTTTTATTTTATATTCCACTTGCAAAAGTGAGGGAAGTTAAGAGGGGAAAAAAGAGGAAACTGTTCTGTGGGTATTTTTCCAGTCTTTGAAAGAGAGAAAACTTTAAAGAGGAATAAAAAGAAGGGAGAAAGAAAGGAATGAAAAGCCAGAATCCTTCCAGGTTTGGAGAACAACCCCAAAATGATGCCTTTCAAAGTGAACATTTATCATTTTGTTTCATTTTGAAAGTTTTCATTAGAAAAAGAATTCAACCAAATCAACTACGTTTGTGGAAACTCCTGGGTTCCCTTGGAAACCCCTTTTATTTTTCATGGCTAGAACTTTATGAAGAAAATTGTAACCATGTCGTAGCTGTTGAACTGCCTGAGATTTATGAAGCACGTTAATCAATCACCTCGTCCTGCAGGTGCAGAATTTTATAAAAAGCAATTACGAGGAGATGGAGTGATGCCAACCTCAATCCCCTCTCGCCCCCACAGCCTGAAGTCAGCATCTTCCCAAAGCCCTCTGAGCACAGAGGCTCCGCAAATCCCCACATCTGGATTTTTGATCCACACCCCAGGAGCATCCCGGGTGCCTGCACAGCATCAGCTCTTTCGTGTGGTGCTCTAAGTGCTCTGCTTGGGTGCCTTGGAGGTGTTTCCTGCCATGGCACTGGCAGGACTCAATGGTTGGGCTGCAGAGATTCCCTGAGCACTTCTGTCACTGACAATGAGTGAATAAATCCCTCTTCTCCCTTTCACAAAAGGTTACGACATTTTCCTAATGAAAAATCCTTAACCTGATGATCTTGTTTCAAATTAATGACACTTCTGGCTGTGAGT
Source organism: Callaeas wilsoni (assembly GCA_013398955.1). Classification (NCBI taxonomy): domain Eukaryota; kingdom Metazoa; phylum Chordata; class Aves; order Passeriformes; family Callaeidae; genus Callaeas; species Callaeas wilsoni. Next base: position 390,299 of record VWPU01003559.1, on the reverse strand, counting down.
AGGTTCCTCCCCCCACGATGCTGCTCCCTAGGGAGGACTTTTTCGGAATGAAGTTTTGAAGGTGTGCTTTGGTCAGAGCAGCTGTTCCTCCACTCCCCCCGTGAGCAGCCCTTGTGTGTCCTGCCCTCACTTGATGTTCTCCTCCTTCACACACTGCAGCTTGCAAAAGCCACCCTGAAACAAAGCCCGTCTCCAGCCCTGCCTGTGCTTCACACGGCATGGACACGGTCTGTCCTGGAGTCTGGATTTTGGCCCGTCCATGGGTATTTCCTGCCAGTGGTGAGAAATACCCTGGGAAATGTGGGGTGCTGCATGTGCCAAATCCCTCATGGTCATTCCCCTTGCAGTCTGGGGTCACTCGAGCGTCCGGGTGTTCACAGCTGCTTGTGCCATCCTTCGAGGGGGGATTTTTGTTATCGGCTTCGCAGGGGGAAGAGGAAGGAGCAGAACTTCAAGGTCATGGACTGATGTCACTTGTTAATGCAGCAATTTCTCTGGGGTTTTAATAACCAGAACTATCTCTGCCCTCCTGGGAAACCCCTGCTCTCCTGCTCTCTTTGCTCTGCAGAAGTGCCTGAATAGGGAAACCCCAGCCTATTTCCAAGTGATATTATCCCTGAAAGATCAGGATGCTGGGAAATAATTAGCTGTCAGACAAGTTGCTTGTGCCGCCTGCCCCCTGTTGCCAAATAAGATTCGGGGGGCTCAGATCCGATGCAGAATCACCGAGGAAAGGGGAAGCTGTGCCCAGATTAGATAGGAAGAGCTTATATGACACAAGAATTTATTACTTAGTCCAGTTTGCAGGAGGTCAGGAAGAAAATAACAACCAGATACAGAGTTTGAGTGTAATGCGGGTGTGTTAAGTCTTAATAAATTCTGTTGGTGACTTTGTGTAATGGACAGATTTATCTGCATCAGGCTCTTCTGTTGCTTCCAGGTGAATCTTAACCAGCACCAATCTGAAACTTTCCTCCCTTTAATAAACATCAATAACTTAACCTCCTCTCCATATCATCTGGCACCAGTAGGAGCCAGGGCTGCAGTTTTACTGGGGAAATGGTATTTTCAAGGTGGAATATTATGGCCAGACTGGATAAATGCCTTGCATTTCCTTGTATTGTCTGGAAACATGCATGGAACAGTTCCCGGCCCACTCCTCAAAGGTTTTACAACATTGAGAGGCTTCCATAAATTTCAAGCAGCCAGGAAAATATTAGAGGAATGTCTTAAAAAGGAGAAGGGAGAAGGAGAGAGAGGAGGGCAAAAGCAAACTCATAAGAAAGCATCAAAGGGTATATGAGGAATAAATGGAATGTGATTCCACTGGGATGTGGGAGAGTCAGTTTCTCCCTATTATACAGGAGGCTTCTTGATTAGCTGAAGGTGTCTTATGCCCTGGTTTCCCCTTTCTAAAGCAAAATTTATAGCACTTTATAGGGGAAAATAAATATGCTACTACTGGGCTCTCTGAGCAGGGGAGATGGAGGCGAGGGGAGGAGTGGGTTGGAGCCTGCCCTGGGATCACCTGGAACAGCACCCACTGCGGCAGCTGGGGCTCGAGCAGCTGAAGGTAATTCAGTGGCCTCGGCCTCATCCCTCCGTGTCCTGTGGCAGGGAGGGGGTGCATTCTGCAAACCGAGCGGGCAAAACATCATTTGCCTCAGGATGGGGAAACCTGGTCCATGGGAGCTGCAGGAGAGCTGGAGAGGGACTTTGGACAAGGGCATGGAGTGCCAGGACAAGGGGCAATGGCCTTAGGGTGAACGAGGGTAGATTGAGAATGGGTATTGGGAAGAAATCCTTCCCTGGGAGGTGGGGAGGCCCTGGCACAGGGTGCCCAGAGCAGCTGTGGCTGCCCCTGGATCCCTGGCAGTGCCCAAGGCCAGGCTGGCCGGGGCTTGGAGCAGCCTGGGACAGTGGGACGTGTCCCTGCCATGGCAGGGTGGGCATGGACGGGATGTAAGGTCCCTTCCAACCCAGAGCACTCCGGGATTCTGTGATCTCTGGTAATCTCAGTGGGGTTAGTGGTGCAGGACGAAGGGTGTTGGCAGGAGGGTGTTTGGAACATCCATCCTGACTAACCCATTCCTTGGAGCCTGTCATGCATTTGTGCTGGATTGTTGCTGGATAAAGGAGACAGTTTTAGCCAAAATGCCCTGCCCTGGAGGGATGAGAACGAGCAGAGCAGGAGCTGGGATTCAGGGTGGGACGCAGGGACCGAATGGGGCAGCAGCCCTCGGAAGGTGTGGGATTGCTAAATCCAAAGGCTCATCTCCATTGGAAAGTGTTTAACGAGGCTGTCACCCCAGTGCATGGCCCGAGTGTCACGGGGGGGAGGTGGGGAGGGTCCAGCGGGCAGAAGGGGATGTGAGGGGACAGAGGAGCCTTTCGAGCCGCAGTCCCGTTCCTGATGCTCTTGGGATGCTGTTCCCACCGTCTGCAGCCATCCCAGAAAGCCCAGTGGAGGGCAGAGAGGGTGGGGGTGCTCTGGGGCTCCCCTGTGAGGTCGGGGGCTGCTGAGGACACACAAAACCCCTGTGGGCACCGTGTGAGCTCCCAGCTCGGGGGGAGCTCAGCCGAAGTCTAGGGTGTGTGGGCTCTCTCCTGGTGGCTTCTGCTTCAGCCTGTGGGATTTCTTAATAACAGCAAATACCCCCCCGTGGTTTCCCCTGTCTTATTCCATCTGATTAAATAAATACCAACACATTTGCAAGAAACTGGGTAGTCATACTGAATTAGCCACAAGAAGACAGATATTCCTTTTTTTTTTTTTTTGCCTTTCAAGGCTCGCAGAATATCCTACAACTATTAATTATTCCGGCTTCCTGACGGTGCTGCAGGGATATCAGATAGCCTCGGGTGTGGAATCGAGTCCTGAGGATGGGAGGGGGCTGGCTGGGCGCGCTGTGGCAGGGCTGCAGAGCAGAGCGGAGCGGTGGCCCGGCTGTTCCTGCCGCAGCCACGGCCGGGCCCCTCTCCTGCGCGGGGCGCAGGCTGCTGCAGGGGCTCTGCGCAGGGAAGAATCCCGGCTGGAAGCTTTCAAAGGCTTCTTGCAAGCACGGATTGATGGGGTGGGGAGCGTACTTTAAACATTATGGCAAACACCTCGGCCGTGTCCCTTTCAAGTGAAAGCTCCAAGGAAGGGAACCTGACTGATGTGTGCTTGTATCAAAGCTGTTCCCTGTCCTGCCGAGCGCAGCAGCCTGCGGAAGTTAAGAAGTTAATGGGGGAAGTGGGCATTAAACAGAAAGATCAAATGCATCAGGTAATAGCCAAAGGGATAAAAACTATACAGCACCTGAGAGTGGCAGTAAATGTAAAATGCTGCTCTGTCATTTCAGATATTTGATTAACTGCTTCTAAATATACTGGGGACTGTTCAGTCAGGGGGAAGATGTGGGTGAGCTGAAATGTGGTCAGAATGTTTCAGGGACTCTGACCAAAGAACCTGTAAAAGCCTGCCCAGCTCCTCGCTGCCTCTGTGAGGGCAAATGTAAAGGTTCTGGGATTTATAAGTATTTTTTTTACTGTGGGAAAAACAATCAAATCAACAGAAAAAACACTGTAGGAAGAGTGTTTGGATTGATGAGAATCGAATATGGGGAGAAGTGCAACAGTAAAATTCTGTTTGATGTTGCAGAAGGGAAATGGATTTTATTTCCTTTCTGTCCATTACTGAAAATGGCTTTTGAAGAATTGAGATCAGTGGGATTTTTCCAGTCTCGTGTCTCCAAAGAACTCTTACCTAGTGGTGAGAGTGGTAGGCACTGATCTTTTCTCTCTGTGACCAGGGACAGGACCCAGGGAACGGCTGCAGCTGGGCCAGGGCAGGGTCAGGCAGGAGATGAGGGAAGGTTCTTCCCCAGAGGGTGCTGGGCACTGCCCAGGCTCCCCAGGGAATGGGCCCGGCCCCGAGGCTGCTCCAGGGGCGTTTGGGCAGCGCTGCCAGGGGTGCCCAGGGTGGGATTGTTGGGGTGCCTGGGCAGGGCGAGGGTGGGGCTGGATGATCCCTGTGGGGCCCTTCCAGCTCAGGATATTCTGTAATTCCATGATTCTAGGACTTTGCTAGCACATGTGCAAATGTTCCTCTGCATGGGAATGCTCTCCTGCTTCTCTCTCTAATACTGGCTTTCTCCAGATGCAAAACATGTTTGGGAAATATTTTCAAATCAGCACTTCAGCCCATTGCAGAGAAGGACTTTGAAGTTTGTGTTTCTTGGGCAGCACTGCTTTGCCCCACTGGAACACTTCACATCCCGGGACACCAGAGAGCCCTGAAGGAACAATTCCTTCAGCCTTTTGACATAACTCAAAAGCCCCATTTCATGTAAAAGAACAAGAACTCAGGGGCCTTGGCCTTCTGCCTCGCTGCAGCTGCCAGGACCAAGTCTCAACAGCTAAAACCCTACAGTGTACCAAGGAGAGGCAGCTCCCTGCAGGGCGCTGTTACCAAGTTGATTTTTCCCGCCTCTGGACTTCAATTTTCCTCCTTTACATCTCTCTTAAAGTGCAGGACAGGTTCAGGAAAGTCCAGCATACTCCTCCTTAGAGGCCATTTTGTAGTGCCACGCTAGTATAAAAAAGCTGTGGATCCATTAGAAATGTGGAAATCTATCAGCAAACCTTGGGACCTGCTCCTACTTGCCCACCCTGTCCCTGTGTGGCTCTGGGCTCCAGGCCACAGGCAGGAGGGTGTGGAAAACCCGGGAGCAAAGGCAAAGCCACGTTTGGGAATACTCAGGATGCTGCTGCAGCAGAGGGCTGGGATACTGGGGCAATTCCCCCCATCCCCAGCTGGTCCTGCTGATCCCTGGGCTGGTTTTGCAGAAAGCACCCATGAAGGAGGTGATGTGGCATAATTTATCCCAAGGGCTTTAAACCACTGTAGAAAAATTCTCTTTATATTTTGGTAAGTGGGATGGGTTGCTGGGACAGGGGGAGGCAGAAGAATCTGCATAGCTGGCACTTTTTAGATCAAATCTATCAAATCAGTTTTCTGGCCCATCTCAGCTGCCCCCCAATTTCTGGAAGTCTAGGAGTGGCCAGGTGAGCTGGGGGAGTTCCTGGGCTTGAGCTGTGTATTCAGCCCTGCTCTGAGCCAGTCTGTGTCTGAATTGTGGGGCAGAGGGTGCTCCCCGCTCCCAGGTCTGGGCGCTGGCTCCTGCCTGTGTGTCCAGTAAGGCTGGAGAACTTACTCTGGCACCAAGGGGCCCTGAGAGAGAGTCCAGGGCAGAGTGAGCAGTGCCTGGACACAGCCTGTGCAGTGTTCAGGGTAGGAAATAGGCAGTTCTCAGATAAAATGGACAAAGAGGCATCTGAGGCAGGAATCAGACCCATGACGAAGGGGAACTGAGTGAAAGAGGATCGGGGAGAACAAAACCCCAACATGTCCAGGGCTGGCAGACTGTAAATCTCCCAAAGCTCTGTCAGGCACCAGACAGAGCAGAAAGGTCCTGAGTCTGTGGTTACACACCAGAGGTGGCAGCTGGTACAATTAATCTCCTGCCCTTTGTGAATCTTTAGGTGAAGCCTCTGAGTAAATGAGGAGAGGTAAGGAAAGGTCTTCGTGGTCCTGTCCTTCTTTCCTCCCAATGGGCTCCTCATCCTGGAGTAAATGAGAACAGTCCCAGCTGCAGACAGCTCTGCCCTGGATCCAGGTTTGCTTCTTCCCAGTGTAAAACAGTGCAACTCATGCACTTCCTGCCCCGAGCTTGTCCTTTCAGCTTAATGCGCTCTAAGCTGGCTTTCTCAGAGCCTCACTCAGCAGAATCGTGTCTCAAATACCTCAAATGCTAAAGAATAACATTAGTTATTAATATTTAAAACATTACTAAAAGAATATAAACTGGTATGGACTTCTTTCACGTCTCCAGGGCAAGGGGGATCCAGCAGCAATTCTCTCTTCTCTGCCAAAAGCAATGCTGACACCAACCTGTCATTTTGTCCCTCTCCTGATGACTCTAAAGTCTTCCACAAAAGGACAGATCAGCTGCCAGAACCCATTTTGGACTTTCATATCCCTACAAAGTCAGTGTCTCTCAGTTGTCAGAAGGATTTAGCCTTCCTTGGATCTGTTTTCCAGAAGGGAAAACCAAGCAGGAGGTGGTTTATTGGGACATTCCCAAAAACATCCGGCCCCCACGTAGGCACTCAAATCATGTAGGTGTTTTGAAGACAATTATGATTCTTCAGTGTCTGAGCCATGTGTGGAGGAAGGAAAAATGTCACCTCACTCGGTCTGAAAACCATCCGAGCCCCTCAAGTGTCCCAGCATTATCCCACCCCTTCTGCCTGCTGGTACATCAGCCGTGGTGCTGCGCAGGCTGCAGGACCCCCATACCTCCCGTCACCCCAGATCCTGCTGGATTTGCCTCCTTTGCCCCCCTCCTTTCCACTCAGAGTGGTCACTTGCCCTTCCCTCTCTTTCTGCTGCTCCTCAAAGCCACCCAGTGCTGCCCGTGACTAAAACTAGGTGGTGGCCATCAATTACCGGCCCAACAAAGTGCCTTTGTGCCGGCCTTTGCAGGGGCACTGAATGGCCATCTTGTCACAAGGGGCTCCACTGTACTAAGAAAGCATTCTGCCTTCGCCGTGGTGCTCCTCAAGTCTCATTACTGTGCCAGCAATAATAGCGTCTAATTAAGCAGAATAAAGAGAGATGAAGCGTAATGGTTACAGGATAGAGAAGTTATTCGTCAGAGGGAGGTAATAAATTACTGCACCCTGAGTCCTGCTATGCTGGAAAAGATGTAGTCAAAGGGAGCCGACACTGGAAACTCCTTTTTCTGTTAGATAAATTGGCCAGCTTGGGTTGGTATTTATTTCAGCTCAGGTCAGTATTTATTTCAGCTCGGGTTAGTGTTTGTTTCAGCTGGGGTTGGTTTTTATTTCTGTGTTGCCTCAACATATTTCTGTTTTTTTCATTCCTTTCAATGAACAGAGCAAACCTGTGGGCACGGGGCGGGCAGAGCGAAGCCGAGATCAGCCCGTTCTCAGGGGCAGAGGTGCCCTCGGTGTGGGGATGCCCTGGGGGAGTTCCCTGCCCGGCCCCGTGCCCGCGAGGTTTCATCGCAGGGCTGTTGCCCAGCCCTGGTCCGGAGCTGCACAAGCCCTGCCCCTGCAGAAAGCAGCGGGGAAGAGATGCAGGAATGTCACCGAGGTCACTCTGCGAGCCCCCGGCTGCGGATAATGAACAATTCCTGACAAAATGAGGTGGTTGGAGCCGTTCGGAGATAAAAACCTGCCTGTCATTCTGTTGCACGAACCTATATTCCAATTTTATCTGCAGAGCGCGGTTCTCTTTTATCCAGTTCCCTGTTTGAAGGGATTTGAGCAGAATAGATAATCCTAACTTTGAACATAAATCACTGAGCTGCACGGCCGATAGATGCTTTGCACTTTTTTTATGATAATGGCTGATTGGAGGCTGGGAGGGAAAATGCCAGGGGCTTATCTCTGTGCAGCAGCATTTGGAGGGTGTGCGGAGGGCTGAGGGAAGGGGAGGCAGCGGCACGGGGTGAGGCCATTCCGTGTTTATTTAGCTGTTTGTTTGTTTGGAATGTCTGAACTCGAGCAGAGGCGCTCCAGGAGGCTGCTGGGAACCTGGGGAGTTGGGGTCTGCACAGACACCGGGGTTCAAGGGGAAGGTGGGCATCCCCCAGGGCCTCTGAGGTAACGGAGTCTGGTGGGCACGAGGCTGAGCCCAGGTGGCTCATCATTCCCCCCAAAGGGGCTGGGGGATGCCAGAGAGCCATCAGAGAGAGTCCATGGATTGCTACTCTTTTACTAAGAATAGATTGAAAAAAAAAAAAAAAATAGAGCTCCCCTTTTTTTTTATTTTACCCACAAAATAGATGACAGCTCCAAAAGTGCACTTTTCCTTCTGAAGATGCAAATCCCCAGAAAGGTCATGTTCCATTTTGGTTTTGAATGTTTCTTATTTTTAAAAGATTTATTTTACTGCAATTAGCTTAAATTTCAAAGTAATTTTAAACCAGAAAACGGGATTCTTTCTTTGCTTATAACTTCTGTCTCTCTTCTTTTTTTTTTTTTTAATTAAAAAAAAAAAAGAGAAAAGAACCCTGAACATCAAAACAGATGCTTTCCCAGGAAAAGTTGTTTTTTGATGAAACAGATTAATTGGCGTTTTCTAATCAAATCTTCAAAAAACTTCCAGGAAGCTTTACTGAGGCATTGAAGTACCCTCTTAAAGGGTGAGCTTTCTTCATGTCACCCTCTGAAAGTCGTCTTTCCCAGTGACTCTAACTGGCACCTTGGCAACTGCTTTGGATTGGATTCCTGGGGTTCTTGCCTGTGAATGGGTGAGGGTTTGGGTTCCCGGGCTGACTGTGATTTTGAAGCGAATCCCCAGTTTGCCTCCAGGTGAGCTCCAGATGCTCTCCATCCCCTCATGGAGATGTAATGGTGCAAACCAAGAGTGATTTTCCCAGCAGCTCTGACCCGCGGGCAGGTCAGGATGTTTACTCGGGCTGCAGGCTGAGCCTGGTGTGAAATCCGTGCCTCCAGGTGCGCGGAGGAGATGCTGCAGTGGCAGCCCCGCCTGTGCCGACGCTCCAGGCCTGCCCACGGCCCCGACTTGTCACTTACAGATGCAGCTTTTGATCCTGCAGTCACAGAGGATTCACGTTGGAAAAGCCCCCCAGGATCATGGAGTCCAGTCTGTGCCCAGTCCCCCCTGTCCCCAGCCCAGAGCTCTGAGTGCCACCTCCAGCCCTTCCTGGGCACCTCCAGGGATGGGCACTCCAAACCTCCCTGGGCAGCCCCTGCCAAGGCCTGGCCACCCTTTCCATGGGGAGATTCCTCCTGGTCCAGCCTGAGCCTCCCCTGGCACAGCTTGCCCAGTTTTCTGGGAAACAGGAGTTTTCGGAACGGATTTAATTATTCTGTTGCCATTTCAAAGAGGATGCCATGAGCATGCACTGGAAAAGGAACAGCTCTTAGAAAAGGCAGTAAGTGATCAAGTCTCCCACAGGAGGCAATTTGGGTAATGCAATCTGCTCAAACAACAAGTTCTTTAAACTTGGAAGAAAATTTCTTTGGAGCTTGAACAGGTCAATAACATTTTCCTCCATTTGGAGAGGAATAGAAAAATTAACTTCTTTTTTTTTTTTGCCAGCATTTGTGTTATTTAACAGCCTTTTAGAAACCCATTTCCTGTGCTATTTTAAGCTGCAGGCAGAGTTAGGAGACCACATCTGAGTGACGATTTAAATCTCTAGACAGCTCAGGAGATAAGTCAAAACAAATTCCAGGATGTTCCTCTAAAGAGCTGTTTCCACTTAAGTCAGTCCCATTGGGAGCCTGGTTACAGAATCACCTAATCTGCTACACATTTTATACATTTAAACAGGTCCATTTGAAAGAAAGTTTTGAAATTTTCTGTGCAGTGAATACATAATGAATTCCACTGGAGGAGGCTGGAAATTGCTCCTGGTTTTTTGCTCTTCACTTTGTTGATGTTGATAACTTTATGGTATCCTGATTTTTTTTTCTTTTACTACCATCTTTCAGGCTCTACACCATGCAGCTCAAGTCCTCCTTTGCTCCCCAAAAATTAAATAATGCACCTAGGCTGCTCGATGTGGGACAGATGCTGTGCAGGGGTATTCAGAGAATATCCAATCACTTCGAAATTCGGTGGGCAGTGCAGGCTGGCGTGGGGTGGAGCGTTCCCCCTCGAAGCCCTGACTGCTTGACCTCACGTTTGGCTTCACGAGGCCTTGGCTGAGCTGCTCCGCTGCTGACGTTGGTTCTGCTTTGAGGAGGGAGGTTGGACCAGCAACCTTCCAAGCAACGTTTCTGTGGCTCTGCAGTGACAGATTTTCACGGCCTTCGGGGTCAGAGGGAAGAGGTGCACAAGGGATGCTGGCTGCCCTTTTTTTCTTGATTGAACATTCTCAACACATCTCAGCAGAGAACTTTTCAGAGACAGCTTTCAGCTCAATGACTGCCCTCCTCCTCCCCTGCCATCAAATAACAGAAGCCAGCAGATACAGGAGTTTCTTAGATGAAAGGCAGCTGCATTTGCCTTTCGGTGTTTCTTATTTTAAAAAATGTTGGCCAGACATGACCTGCAAATTATGGAGTAGAAACTGTTGAGTGGAGTCTGCCAAACTAATGTAATGCTTGGAATTGTTCTGATAGCTTCCTTTGTGATATTATTTTGTCCTGGATTTCCCAAATTTCCAGAATTTGGGTTTCCTCCACCTTAAGTTCTTAACCTGCACTCTCTTCCCAGCCCCACCACAGGAGAGCAGTGGTAAAAGCTTTGATGGATTCAGGTCCTCACTCTGGATTTGATTTTGACCTGAGATGAATTGTGTAACTTTTCTGCCACAGCTGGTTTATCTCCTGAAGGGAATGATGTTTCCGTGGTGGCACAAAGGTTGCCATGCTGCACTATTTGATTTTATTTTTTTTAAGATCTTCACATTTGCAGAGGCAAAAGTAGGGCAAATGCTCTGGTCCTCTCTGTGATGGCTACTCCTGTTCTCCCTCTTCTGTCCTCTAATAGAATTTGAAGCTGAAGAGTCCACTGTGGTTGTCTAATTTGACCTTCCTAACACAGCAGGATCTTTGCTATTGATTCCTGCATCAGGGCCTGATTGTGGTTAGACTGAAGGAGGTATTTTACACATAACCTATTAAAAGCTCCGTAGTGTTTGAGGGGTCAGCTCCTTCCCAAGGCTCTCGAGCAGCGGTTACAGAACTCACTCTGAAAAAAGGCTCCTGTGCGTACAAACATCATTTCACCTCTCATCCACTAAATGGTTTTCCATCAACTTCTTGACAGTTTCAAAGGAGGTTATATTTTTACTTTATATCTGATTGTCTTCTCCTGTTCCTTCTCATCAGCTACTAAATTCCAAAGAGCACCCACAGAGGTGGCAAGACCAGAAATAAGCCTCATGTGAGGAACTGAGGAACATGTTCTTAAAGCTTTTCTTTCATTTCAGATCCAAGTTTCTGCTCAGGACTCAGCCTTTTACACCCACCAGTGTCAGATGCTTTCAAGCTTCTTCAGGTGGAGTGCTGGGAAACCAGAATGGTCTGAAATGTTTCATGGACTTCTGTCCGCTGTTTTCTTACCGGTGTGGTGCTGAGAGGAAAACATTCACCACCCCATCATAATTTAACAAAGACAGGAGAAGAGGTGCCCTTCCCCACCTGGATTTACCCAGGATCTGGATGTTGGGGGTCTATCAGACCGATCATATTTCTAAGGGGGAATTATCTCAGATTAGAGGGAAGGCAGTGGTGGCGTTTGTCCTTCCTGGTGGCATGTGGCCTCGCACCCTCGTGTCCAGGCCCTCCCATCACACTGGACAGCTGCTCGGGACCGTCCTCAGACTGGCTGGCGGCCAGGCAGGAGCCTGTGGGAATGCGGGGAGAGGCACCTGCTCCAAACCCCCGAGACAGCCGGGAGGGAAGGGCTAATACGGGCCCCCCTAATCCCGGGTGCTGCCCCGCCTGCTCCCAGCCAGATAGCGTTACTGGGAAGCCAAGCAGAGCTCTGGAGAGGGGCTGCTCCGAAGGTCTGATTGCGAACGGATCTGGCCGCAGACCCGTCCCTTCGCCTCCGGCATCGGCCGCAGACGCTGCGGGTCGGGGGCACGGTGCGTGCGGAGGGGGCGGCCGCAGCTCGGAGGGGTGGAAGGGGCAAAGGAGTGGTTCCGCCAGTCAGGGCTTTGCTCTGCCCTGGTGGCAGTCCTCTGGCACGGCTCCCAGGGCAGCGGGCTGGCTTTGGTTCTTGTCCCACCGGAGGAGAGCGGAGCTCAGAGCCAGGTGGCAGAAGCAGCTCTCCCTGTTCCCCAGAGCTGTCTGACAGCCGGACCGGGAATCGCCTCCGTGCAGCCGCCTCGCCAAGGGCCACTGGCACCGCGGTTCTCAGGCTCAGCTGGAAATGCCCGACGGTTCCAGCCCAGCCGGGGACTGAGGAGTTGAGCTTTGGTGCCTTCCCGGCCTCGTGATGCTCAGAGCCCTCTCAGAACACCTCAGCACAGGCAAGGCAGTTCTCTGGGGGACAGCAGGATTTTATTGAGGCCAAAACAGAGAGAAAACAGCTGGAATTTTGTTCGATTGGACTTTATATATTTTTTCTATTTTTTAAATAGTCAACATAGTCCTGTGCTACTGAGTTTTGACGTTATTTTGATATGCGTCATCCCTGGAAGTGTGCAGGGCTAGTCTGGGTGGGGCTCTGAGCAACTTGGGACAGTGGAAGGTGTCCCTGCCCGTGGCAGGAAGGTGCAATGAGATGAACTTTCAGTTTTCTTCTGGCTCAAACCATCCTGTGATGACTCTGTGATTTGATCCTGATGGGTCCCTTCCAGCTCAGCAGATTCTGTGATTCTGTGATTCATTTCAGTGCAGTCAGACCATTTCTTTTTGACCTACTTAAAAAAAAAAAAAAAAAGAATTAATTCTTACAGTGATATCAAAGTCCAGACAAGGTATTTTGAATTTATCAAAAAATGTTTTGGTGATTTCCTATCAAAAAGCAAAGTGAAATTACAGTCTTTCAAAGTGGCTTAATTTCATTGTCAACCTTTTCTTAGAAGAAAAAATAATCTCTAGGCAAGTCCTTCAAGCAGCCCTGGTACAAATTCCTGTCATGTATGGAAAGCAGACAAAACCTGTGGAGAGCACTGGGGTGTCTCCTGCTTTTCTGTGGCTCCAACAGCAAAGAAAACCATTCCAGACAGGTCTGGCAGTGCAGCCTGACTGTGTCACTGGGAATTTAACGGGAATCTTTGTGAGACAAACACAACTGATTGTTCTGCACAACTTGTGGAGTCTTGCATTAGAGAAACCTGTGGGAAGGATGGGGTTTGGTGTACAAAGAAGGGTAACTCCAAGAGTTTGATCACATCCTCTTGAGTGATGAGGTGTGACATTATTCCTTGCTGGTTTATATCAGTGCTTACCAAACCTCGACACAAAGCACATAGAAGTGGTGTCTTTTTCTCCCCTGTATGATTGAGAGCATTTGATCCTATAGATAGAAGTGGTAATTGACTATATTTAAAGATTAACTCAGTGTAATGCCTTCTGAAAAGAAAAATGTTATTAAGAATGTTGTCAATCATAGAGTTGATGCCTTTTTTAATACAGTCTGAAAGTGTTATAATTTTAATACCCTAAAGGCCAAAGCAAATTACCAAGCTGAAATTAGAGATTAGCAATTTTCAATTTCTCTCTCATCTCTTACATTTCATCTTCCATCTTCAGCTGCAGGAAGAAAAGGAGGAAAAATAGTATTTGGCATGGGAGGGGAAGCACAGAAACCTGGCTGTGATGATATCCTGTCTTGGTGCTGACCTCATGAGTGCCCCGGGCAACAGAGTCTGATGAGAGCTTTGATGGAGCAGCACATTCCCGAGGGACAGGGAGCTGACAGCCAGCAGCAGGAGTGTGTGCAGCTGAGGATTCAGGCACCTGGAGGTTCAGCCTGTTTAGAAAATCACCTGCCCGATGTAACTTTAAGACCAGCTTAGGTGCCCTGGAGTCACAAGGGTGGGGCTTGTGCTTTACAGGTCATTGTGCTTCAGTGAAAACGCTTTTTCCAGTCTTAGGTAGCTGCATTTTTATTGCTGAGGGCTGGTGGAGTATTATTATTATTGCAGAGGTGTAGGTGGAGTTCAGGCTCCTAAATATTAAGTTGCCATCCTGAAAACCCCTTTTAGGTGGAGTCCAACCTTATGGGCTCTGAAACTCTAGAGGCACAGGGGTTTACACTATAATGCTCCTGCCCATGCACAGAACCCCTGTGTGAAGGGGCTGGGCAGCTGAAAGGCTGGGCCGGGATCCCCAAATTACAGTTCCTCTGCCAGAGGGACTTTATCCTTGAGATATTCATGCAGCCTATCTGATGAAAAAAGAGCTCTGCCCATCAGACCACGGTGGCTGGGGGTTCCTTTTAAAAGGCAGTCGTGCACAGAGGAGCTCTGCCCTTGGACACTCAGTTCCTGGGTCTGAATTAGTTGTTCAGGACATTTTCAGGTGGAGTTTCATTTTTAAGCTGAGAAGATCACCACAATCCTTTCGGAGGTTGCAGGAGTCACTCAGCCCTCAGACTGCAGTTTTCTGGTGGGAAATTTTCCAGCTGAAAATACGTAAAGAAGGAGACAGCAAAGAAATTCCACTAACACAAAAAAAAGGAGAAAGACCTTGTCCTGGCCCCATCTAGCAGAACTAGTCTGAAGGAAGGAGACTGACTCATGACCTTTCCATGTAAATTCTCCTGGCTGGAGAGCCCTGCTAACAGGATCACTCAGGAACTGGAGAAGTTTGAGTCTGTTCTGCCTGGCAGCACTGCTGGGACAGGAGGGGTGGGCCGGGTACCACCATGGGTGAGCTGTGGCTTCCAGGGAGCACCAGGAGGGGTCTCTGCCTGCCCCCAGTTAAACTGGTAACCAGCTGTGTGTGTCCTGGCACGTCTGCGTCTTGTCCTCCTCCACACCTGGGGACTGGAAGCAGGACTCCAGCACTGCTTGCATTTGAAGTCTTCCCCCATGAAAGATGGGCATGGCGCTGTCAAAGAGGGGTTGTTGCCTTTGTGTCCTGGTCTTTCCTTCACAGACAAGAGACGTGTATTTTCTGGGGGAGGGAATAAGGTTCAGAGTAATTGAAATAGGAAGAGTATTCCTCATGAACTCTGGGCTAGATGGGGGAATGAAATTCTCTGTAGTGAAAACATTATGCTCCCACCATAATCTACTAAAACAGTCTTCATTTCCCTGGTGTAGGAAGGTTCTCTTCTCTTATTGCATTTAGCTTGAAATCAGAGCTCTCAAGCTGTTTGATGCTGGGCAATGTTTATGCCTTGTGCTGTCATAATAAATGCCCCAGATCCATCATGAAAGCAGTTCCTTTGACACAGAGGCCGATTGGAAACTGCAGGAGAGGTGTGGGGCAGTAATGGAGATTTATTTCTTTTGCAAAGGAATTGGATTATCATCTTGTGCAGAGTTATTTTACCTTTCCCCTGCCCAGTCGAGTCAGACCAGTTACTGCCATCCATTGTATGAAATGCATCAAGGCAGGGAGGACGCCAGCCCTGCCACCCTGCCGGCTCCTCCTGGCAGAAGAGGGTGTTTCAGATAATTTACAGAGCCTGTCCAGCAGCACATCCTCAGGATGGCCCTTATCCAAACAACACTCCATTCACATGGTTTTGACCTCCATCAGGATGTTGCATTTATTGGGCCCTGTTTTACTGTAGTAGGATTTGCTCACTTCTAATCCAGCTCCATAATTTCTGGGCCTTTATATGTCTGGGGGTGAAGCAGGTTATAAAATACTTTCAAGGATATTTTTTATTGTGTTTTGTTTAAGACAAGCAAGTCTTCATTTTTACTGTTTGCCAGGCAAGTACAGAAATTACTTCTGTGCAGGCACTCAGGAAAGTGTGAGTAGAAGGCACTCGGACCCTTCTGTTGCTGGTCCCTACACTGAGGCAGTTCTGTTTTGCAGCCCCAGTAAATGATTTATTGAGGCACTGCTGCCCCTCACCTGTCTCTTCCTTACCATACACCCACACTTTATTGGTCAGGGCTGGGATTTGCTGGTTCAGCTGAACAGCTGGTAACCCACCAGTACAACCCACCTCCACCAAAATCCTTTCCTCAGCTGTTGCTTCCCTTGTATGAAGTTCAGCAAGGGAAAGTGCAGGATTCTGCCCCTGGGATGGGGCAGCCCTGGATGTATGGGCACGCTGGGGAATGAGATGCTGGAAAGCAGCGCCGCACAAAGGGACCTGGGGGTCGTGGTTGATGGACAGTGGGCTCTGAGCCAGCACTGCCCTGGCAGCCAGGAGGGACACCCGTGTCCTAGGGGCACCAGACCAGGCAGGGAGGGGATTTTCCTGCTCTCTTCTGCGCTGGGGTGGCCTCACCTTGAGTGCTGGGAGTAGTTTTGGGAAGCACAATGAAAGAAAGATACTAAACTATTAGAGAGTGTCCAAAGGATGGCAGCAAAGATGGTGAAGGGCCTTGAGGGGAAACCGTGTGAGGCTCAGCTGAGGACACTTGGTCAGTTCAGCTGGAGGAGACTGGGGGGAGACCCATTGCTCTTGCAGCTTCCTGGTGAGGGGAAGAGGAGGGGCAGACACCGATCTCTCCTCCGTGTGGCCAGTCATGACCCGAGGGAACGGCCTGAAGTGCTGTCAGGGAAGGTTTATGTTGGATATAAGGAAAGGTTCTTCCCCAAGAGGGTGCTGGGCACTGTCCAGGCTCCCCAGGGAATGGGCCTGGCCCCAAGGCTACTCCAGGAGCGTTTGGACAGCGCTGCCAGGGGTGCCCAGGGTGGGGTTGTTGGGGTGTCTGGGCAGGGCCAGGGTGGGACTGGGTGATCCCTGTGGGTCCTTTCCAGCTCAGTCCGTTCTGTGATTCTGAAATACCTGTCAGAGCTTGCCCGAGGTCTGTTTGTTGTACAGCTGTGGTGTGTGCCGGTTCCATGGGTTTAGTGGTGGTAGCTTGGTTAAGCATTTTTGTGATACGTTCCGTGCATCCTGCGGTGGCGTGTGAACCGCGTGTGAACCGCGTGTGATGCGCGTGTGAACCGCGTGTGAACCGCGTGTAAACCGCGTGTAAACCGCGAGTGAACCGCGTGTGAACCGCGTGTAAACCACGTGTAAACCGCGTATAAACCACGTGTAAACCGCGTGTAAACCGCGTGTGAACCGCGTGTGAACCGCGTGTGAACCACGTGTAAACCGCGTGTAAACCGCGTGTGAACCGCGTGTGAACCGCTCCGGGCTCGCTCCTCCGCGGCCGCGGGCCCCGCTCCGCGCTCTGTCCGTGGTGCTGAACCCGCCCGCGGGGCCGCTGCCGGAGCCGGGCGCGTCTCCAAGGGAAAGCAGCTGCCGAAGGGCTCTGGAAAGGTTTTAGGGGGTCTGACTGTCTGGTTCGCTGTGGTACACGGTGCCCAGATGTCAGCAGAGAGCCTGTGGTATGGAAGGGGTTGCAAGAGTTGGCCCTGTGGTCCTTAGAGGTGACTTCATCAAGCCAAGAGGGAAGGAGAAACCCAGGGGTTCAAATACTGGTGTTGCTCAGGGATACAAAACACAGGTTTGTTCTGTTTAAGAAAATATAGAGACTTTCAGCTTTAAGAGTTTCTGGCTGGCAATTCTCACTAGTGCTGAAGCACTGAATTGAAAAAAGAAAAAAGGAAGAAAATACATTTAGGCAAGTCTGGAAGCCTCTCTCCAACAGCTCAGAGTGGGGATTTGTGAGCTAAATATTTCCACTGAATAAGTACTGGGTGTCTGCATAAGGAAGTGTGAGTGCAGGAGACGGGAAGTGTGGGTCACTGCCAGCTCCAGTGTGGGACACCACTGCAATGAATGGAACTATTTGTTTAAGTGGTTTGCCACACTAATTGCTTGCATTAATTTTTTGGCAAGCAAGGTGTGTAGTTTGAGGCATATTTGAAACCTTTGAGTTGGGTTGTGCTGAAGAGCGGAGAGGATCCTGGGCAGAAAATCAGGCAGAAGGTGTTCTGCAGCTACAGCCAGGGTGTTTTTATTACCATAACTGTGTGTCTTCTGTCTGTCAGGGATTTGTGCAAAAGCTGATAATGGGGGAGTGTTGTGCAACACGGAGAGAACAGACACTGCACCGGTGAGCCCTTTAGTCAGGGAACTGTGTTTTCCCAGCAATCCTGAGCAAACAGCAGCTGCTTCCTGCAGTGACAGGTGAAGGAGGGAGAGGCAGGAGGACTCTCATCTTAGTGTTCAGGACTTCTTCACTGGAGCCGTGGAGAAGCACAGTGAGAGAGGATGAGTTCATGCCTTCTGAGGTTCCCAGCCTTTGGCTCCGTAGTTCCTGAGCCCGTGCAAGAGGCCAAAGCTCCTCTTCCACTGCTCAGTAGCAGGAGGAGCTCAGCAATGGCACTGCCAGTCTGGGAGCTCCTCTGGTAAAAAACATAGCCTGGCACATCCTCATGAAACCTTTGCAGCAAATTTCAGTTGGTTTGTTTCAACTAAATACTAAAGGATCATTTTAAGATGGTTCAAAGCATCTGGAATCTCACATGATGCTTTGTACACACGACCTCAGCACAAGTCCCTTCAGTGCTGCAGACCTTGTGCTGCTTTGTGCTCCTGGCTGGAATGACTGCAGCCCTCAGGTGTGTTCCCTGTGTATGAAGAGAAACAGGCACCTCCTCACATGGACCATGATTGCCTTGCTGTGTTTCTGCAGGGGACGGGGCTTGGTTCCCATAAATTCCTGTCCGTGCTTGGGTCTGAATTGCTCTCTGAAAGCTCTTGTCTCCCTTGAAAGGAACACAATCCCAGAGTGAATTGGTTCTTAACCTGCATGCCCTGAGCAAGGCCTGTCAGTTGAGTAGGATGGGTGAAGACCCTCTGTGCCATCACTCAGGAGCTGGGGAGAGAAGCCTGTTCTGGAACGGTGTTGAGCATCTGCGTTTCCAAAAGATGGTGATGGAAGCAGGGGAGAGTTCGTCGTACACTTGTGAGAACCATCAGATCAGCAAAAGAGAAATAAAAAACAACCTGATGATGACCAGAATAGAAAATCCACTTGCAGAAAGTCCCAGACTGGAACTTCTAAGCTCCAATTTAAATAATTCCTCCTCAGACCCTATCTAGTGTCAGTGTCCCCAGAGTTCATATAGCTGATTTCCATGCCAGGGTCGGCTAATTCCCTTGGTTCTCAGGTACCTCTGCAAACTGGGCCTCCACTGGGTCCATCCTCTTCTCAAGAAGTAGCAGCTGACCCCCTCTCTGTGATCTCTTTCCTGTGTTTTGTCTGACTTTGAGCTGCTCAAACCGAGATCCCTTTACATAAGAGCATAAGGAGTCCCATCCACAAACCTTACCAGCATCCACAGGGGATTTTTAATGTTTTGGGGGATCATTCAGTTATGTTATGAGGGTAACAGGCACTTCTTGCCCTGTATTCCTGCATTTTCATCAGGTGCTCCCATTGTTATTAAGCTGTCTGGTCCTCAGGTTTTACACATCACCAGCTGAAAGGTCTGAGATCAAGTAACCTGGGATAACAGGATGATACGAACTGATCAAAATCTTGGCAAATAAGGATGGAAGTTGTTATTTCTTAGTGAGTTTACTCTCCATGGTAAATTCTGGTTGTGGGGCCAAACGTGGAAAGGGAACGGTTTTGTAAAAAATTTGAAAAGCTGCCAGGAGATCTTTCTGTGTGGAAAATCCTCCTCTGCCTAGAAAATACTGTGAAACAGTTTTAGCTACTTAAGAAGCAAAATTAGAAATCTGGCCTGGACTGACTGCAGTCAGGAGTGTGAAAACATCAACCACCTCTGCAGCGGGGCAGCAGAATTGTCCGTGTGCTCTGTATTAAATTGCATCTTAATCCACAGTCACCCTCCTCCGGATCTCTGCAAGATGACTTGTGGAGTTCGAGGAGGCTCTGAAGATGCAGGTATGCCTTCATAGTTTATTATTCCAGCAGCTCTGAATTTCAGAGGGACCTCAGCGCAGGAGGTCATTAAACAATTAAACATTTTCCCATTCACATGCACATGAATGATATCACGGAATATTGCCCATGTTTAGGTTCTGCAAATTCATAGTCATCGACAAACCCATAGAATCTAAAACAATAAGAAATATTTACATCACACTTCTCATGCCTCAGTCACTATATTTTACTCAGGTACCTTGGTATGAACAGACCAGAGAGAAGTGACCTCTCCTCTTAAAACAATATTTGGTACTAAACAAAAAAATATTCTGAAACTGGATGGGAAGTTCAAAATCTCAATCCAAGACATCTGAAAACAAATACTTTGCTTTTATTTTATTACAAAACATTTTCAAACTGAATTCTTTGAACTATTGTAACTGAAAATGTGAGTTGAAACACTGAATTTCTGTTTCAAAAGGCCAAAGCATCATTTCCTATGAAAAGTTCAATTTGATGACCACATTTTCTAAATAAAAAACCCCCAAACTGATGGCAAACAAGGTCAGCACTTGCATATGTCACACACCCAAGGCCAAGCAGGAAGACTCTAGAGAAATACAGTTTAAAGCAAATGTGTAAGAAGTGCAGGTTTGTTGTGTTTAAGGAAATAAGAGGCTTCCAGCTTTTTAGGTTTCTGGCTGACATTTCTCATTTGTGCTGAAGCACTGAGGAAAAAAAAAAGGAAGAAATGATGTCTGCTTAAATATATATATTAATTATAATTATTTCTGAAGTGCCTTCCATGGTGAATATGTGACGGTTTTGTCACCTGCTCTCACTGTAGCTGGCAGTGTTATGACAAACCCCTCTGCTGCGTGCTTGGGGCAGGACTTTCTCTTTCCCTGCTGGGGTGGCACTGACCACAGGGTGGTCAGAGCTGATGTCTGCCTGGTTTCCTGTACAAACCCAGCAGATCCTTTCCTGGCTCGCCTTGATCTCCAGCAAAGACCAAGATGTGGACAGGAGAGCTGAGAGAAGCTCAGGAGGATGTGGAGTGAGTGCTCGCGCTGTGTCCCTGTAGGGCTGAGAGCATTCCAGCACAATGTTCCCTACACTGGCATTGCAAAACCAGTAGGGATTTTTACAAACAGGTCATCACTGCAGCGGGGAAAGCAGAGCAGTTCTGAGGGGCAGAGGCGAGGGGTGACTGGACCTAAACCTGCCAGGACAAACAGGCGTGTGCAGGGGCTGGCTGAGTTTAGTTCTGTTCATGGAGCATGTTGTGCCTGAATCCCAGACTCCCAGAATCGTTTGGGTTGGAGGGGACCTCTGGAGATCACCCGGTCCAGCCCCCTGCCAAGGCAGGGATCACCCAGAGCTGGTGAGACAGGAACCCATCCGAGTGGGATTGGGATGTCTCCAGAGAGGGAGACTCCAGGCCTCCCTGGGCAGCTGCTCCAGTGCTCTGACCACCCTCCATGGAAATTTCTTCCTCATGTCAAGGTGGAATTTGGTGTGTTTTAGTTCATGGCTATTGCTCCTCGTGCTGTCACTGGGCTCCACTGAAGAGTCTGGCAGCACCCTCTGACACCCCCTGGAGATACACTATATGGACGTATTTTATTTGTACATATTTGCATGTTGAGATGAAAATGAGTTTGCATTCATCCCTTGCTGAATTAGCCCAGGCCTGGTTGGCACTGCTCTGGGGTGTTACGAGGAGTGAACGTTTGCCAGAGGTGCTGAAAGTGATTTGTGATGGATTTGTCTTGGATAAACAAGGTTTATCTCCTTGTGTGAGAAAATGAGGGAGAACGTACCACACATACCTTGTAGCAGTGCTGTGACTCGTGTCCCCTCCCAGTCCCGCACCCAGTGCTCTGAGCAGCACGAAGGAGTCTTCTTACAGGGAAAAAAAACGTGATTAAGCAGCCCATTTACCAAAAAGCCATCCATAAAACACTGCCTCTCCAAAGCTAATAGTGCTGTTTGTTATGTCAGAAGCAGCTAATAATGGCCATATTTGTTTGAGTCATAAAACCTCCTTTGCTGGTGCATGATAATGGAGTGTGTTACATGTTCAATTAACCAAACTAATCAAATGCGCTGAGCAGAAATACAATGGGAACAAAGACCTGATCCATGCAATTCTTTGTTGGGCACAGCAGTTGTTTTTCATGTGATTTCCTCGTAGTCCTTTGAGCAGATTTCCCAGTGATATGCTAACAAATCCTTGACCAATTAAGGCAGGTTTGTTGCTGGATAAGTAAGAAAGACTCCCCTAGGACAACTTACAACTGTATTCACCCTCCCCGTCACTTCGAGGTGCCCTGCAGGGGACAGACTTGTGTCTTTCTTGGCAGTGTGTGGACCTTGGGGACAGAGAAATTAAACAAGTCAAATAACAGCTAAGTCCAAAACCTGAGGTGCAAGGGACGGAGAGGTGATGTCCAAACATCACTGCATGAGAAAAACTCGCCGGGGTCGAGGATGGTGCCCAGATCCTCTGCTCCCACATGCAGTAACTTGTAGCCTTATCATCCCTAGGGGACTGTAGCCCTTGCTTGGCCTCCTTTGGGCTGGAAGAGCTCCAGCAATAGATGGATTGCCCAGGACTTGCCCAGAGCCCAAGGCACCTGCAGATCCAGGCACAGCAGACTCTGGGAAGCAGGAGATGCGATGATGAGCACAGCCCGAATTAACTCTCTGGTGTGGAGCAGCTCTGAGAGAGTCTTTGAAGGCAGAAATTCTCTGATTTTCTGTGGGCAGAGGTGAGCAGCTTTGTCAGGGTGACCCAGACCTGGCCATACCAGTTCCACAGGTGAAATCAGTCACAGCTTTGGGAAAAGGCCACACCATGGCACGGGAGGTTATCTGTCAATGAAGGGACCGGCTGTCCCTGCTGGGAACTGAGGTGGTCCAGGAGATTCTTGGGCAGGTCTGGGAAAGCACAGCTTTGCCTCTCCTGCTCCTGAACGTGTCAGGAGTCTCCAGAATTGACTGGGATGCCAGAAATGAGTGTCAGTAGACTTGTACTCATTATGCAGAGACAAACTTTATGGGTCTGCAAATAGGAAAAGGTTTCAAACCACTGCTTTAGATCAAAAGTGCTTCTCAAGAAGTTGCTTTTTTCTGCCACTAAGTGGCTCCAGATGTTGAAATATTCAACAAAATTCCTTTTCTCTTTTTTTTTCTTGACACACTGAGTTTCACAAGGTCAATCTGCAGCAAAGAAATCCCAGTGCTTTCCCCTCCTCTGAAAAGTACCCAGTTGCAACATTAAATATTAACTGAGAGAAGAGCTTGATTTGTAGCTTCAGACTATTTTGATTTTTTAAATTGTTTTATTTTTCCTAGAACATGAGTTTCCTCTACACGTGAGGGACTTGGAAGTTTCTCTGTGTTGTGGGCGTGGTGAGAGGGGCTCCTGTGCTTTGGGAAGTGGAGCTCCATTTCTTTATTTACTTGCAGTAAGGGACAGGGCTCATCGGAATGTTGGTGGCCTTCATGGATATCCCAACTTCAGCCTTTTCTCTGTCCCACTGTGTCCTCTTTGTGCTGCTGGACTTCTTCCCTGCTCCTTTGGTCCAGCTGGGTGACACCCAGCTGGGGGTCCAGGCTGGGTTTGGGTGACAGACACAAAGGCTGGTGGAATTCCCCTCTCCATACAGAGGCACAGTAGGAAGAACAGATGGTCACCATGCAGAAATGCTCCTTCCTCTCTGGGGTGCTGGGAAGTGCAGCCAGCACAGCTGCACTGGGGGTTATTTGTGCCTGGATGGCTGCATCCTTCTTTACCATTTGGAAGCAGATCAAAACTGTATAAACCTCGGCAAAACCATTCATACACGTTGTTAGGTATTCCCATGTCTTGGGTGTGGTTATGCTCCTCTGGGTCCTCTGGAAAGTCCTGCTTGGTCAGTGCTTAAAAACCTTTTTACTGCAAAGAGTCCCTCCAAAAGTCAGATGTTTCTTTCCTGCTCCACTGAAGCACAACCCTCCCAGCTGCCACCAAGTGCGTGTTATTTCATTTTTCCTGCCCCCAGAATAAAGCTGCCCTGAAAGCATCACTTCCATGAAAAATTTCTTTTGTCAACAACTGGCATTTTTCTCTTTATTTGGGACATTTGCCCCCAGGTCTGTTCCAAATAGCTCCGGCTTCTTGGGTTTGCTCTCCAATGGACAGAGATATTTGGGGGGCTTGGCTGTGGGGTGCTGCTAGGCTCCATCCACCTCTGCAAGGCAGGTTTTACACTGTTGCTTGCCAAGCTCCCTGCAGGGATTTGGGAAGAACAGGCACTGATGCACCACTGTGGTCTGGAGGCAGAGCCCATGGAACACATGCAGGTCTGGAAGACAGAGATGCAAAGCTGTCCCAAAGCCTTTTTGGAAATTATCTCGCTCCACCAGCTCCCCAGCTGGCTTTTGAACCCCAGCATCCCATTCCCTGTTGCACTGGGCCTGGCTCCCAGTGCTGGGTGCTGTGGGACTCTGGGTGCCAGAGCTGGAATGTGTTCTCTTGCCCTTCACATCCGTGGTGAGCTGAACACAGGGCAGAGAGGGGGAGGCAGAAAGGAAGGGGAGCGCCTGCTATGAAATGTTTGGCTGCCAAGCCCTTGTGCTTTTCCATGGAGCAGATCTTTTCATTTGTTCTGTTTGACTGTTTGTGCCTTTAGTATCTGCCAGGCTCTCTGGAGAGCAGCAGTAAATGTGCTGCCTGGGGCAAGCTTTGATGGACAACTCCTTCCTTCTCTCTCTCCCCTGTGCCTTTAGAAAGCCCCAAATCCGTGTCTCTCCCTGTAAGGCAGCGCTGCGCAGCACTCGAGTGATGGATCAGAGCTCCACGGTGTGAGCGTGGCTGTTTGTTGGACCTTGTAACCCCACTCCGATCAGTCAGACGAAGCTGTGAGTCACAGGCAGGACAGAGCTGCTGGAACTGGAGATCTGTCAGATTGGCAGGGCTGGGATGGGTGGGCGTGGAGCATCCCGGCCACAGGAGCAGCCGCTGGAGCCCCCCTCCCTGCAGAGGCCGTGAGCTGGGCAGGGATTCCTGCAGAAATGTTTAGAGGGCTGTGTCTGGACGTTCATCCATGGGGCTTTTAGGGTGGGATGAGGTCCCGTGCCAGGGACACGGATGCTCCTGCCCGGGAGAGCAGGGCAGAGGGGGTTTGGTGGGCCGTGAAGCCTCGGCCTGGGTTCAAGCCCAGACTGGTGTCATCTGCACCAGCTGCCACAGGGCGAACCAGCACAGGTAGCCCGCTGCACCCAGCAGATGCCTTAATCCTCTTTTCCTAAGAAGCTTAGAGCCTTTTGAGATCCCAAAAGTGTTTTCCCTTATGAAGCAGCACAAGTCCTGCTTCTCGTTGAAACCAGGAGAAAATACACCACGGAATGTGGAGTGGCAGCGAGATCAGCCTTGAGTTTTCTGAGCTGGACAGATCAAGTGGCTTGGGCCAAGTTGTGTTTTTTCCCAGTAAACTCCAGCCTCTGGAGCCATGTCCCAACTCATCAGGTCAGTGTAGTCATTGGGTTCTTTGACTTTTTTTCTGCTATAAAGGATTTGAACCAGCCAGGGAAATGCAAATTATTCTTTTGAGAGTCTTCTCTTTCAGTAAAGAAAACCAGAGGAATGGGGAATTCAGTTAAAAGAAAATAGAGAAAATGTTTAATTTTAGGTGTTAAGCAATAACAGTAACTTCAAAACATTTGCAAAGAAGTTATTTTCCTGTTGAAAAGCTGTTTTCCTCAATCATCCATACTTTATGTAATTCCAACCAGCTTTCCCTCTCAGGCAGAAAACAAACCAGGAGAAATAATATTTTCCAGCTGGAATAATTGTTTTTATTGTTTATTCTGTATTTTCCCAACTCCCACAGGAATACAGAGAAGTTCCAAGGCTTTCTTGGACTTTCTACGCCTTCCAGGCCTGTGCCCAGGTACGGAGTGGGGCTGGCAGCAGCGAGATGGGGCTCGGATCCCTGATGCTCCCAGCCACTCACCACTGCCTGCCTGTGGCAGCCCCTGGCAAAGTTCCCGTGTGCTAGAAGAGGATTTAGGAAAGATGGAGAAAACAGAGAGAAGGAAGTCAGGTAATTTTGGGGCTGTAGATGGCAAGGGACAAGGCTGAACGGTGCAGAAAAGGCAGCAAAGCTTCTCTTACAGCTCAGCATAGGGAATCATCACTCAGCAGCTTGAAATCATAAGGAAACAATTTTTCTTCCCTGTGCTATTAAACTGTGGAACTCCCAGTTGCTGGATTTTTTGGGGGGCAAAAACTAAAAAGAAGAGAAAAAAGGAAAGGGCAAATTAATGATAGACAACTGGGAGCTGCTAATGCTCAGGAGCTCAGGTGCAAGTCCCCCGGTGCAGCTGCTGCACCAGTCCTACCTTGCACTGCTTTGTTTCCCAAGGTAGCTCCTGAGGATTTCTGTGGGAAATGATTATAGGGAAATGGATTTGTCTTCTTCCTTCGAATGGCAGTTCCTGCATTGTTTAACTGAAATCATGCTATAGGTTAAATCCCAGATTTTGGGAAAGCATTTCTAAACCTCTTCCAGCTATTTCTTATCTGACAATAGCTCGATGAAGAGGTTTATCCTCAGAGAAGAGCTCAGAAAAATCCTGTATTCACAAAGGGTCTTTCTCCCCTTGGGGAGCTCAGGAATTTCTCCTCTAAAAAATGTATCACCGCATCCTTCGACCAGACTTTCATCCTGGCTCCCTGCAAATCCTGAGCTGGAATCAGCCTACACTGAGTGTGGTGCTGCCATGTAATTTTTGAAGTGTGTGTGTTTCTGTAGTGTTCCTTGTATGAATATATGGGGCCATTCAACTGGAAAACACACATGAAAGTAAAGACTGTGGCTCTGGATGAAACACTTGACACCAAACTCTCAAGGGTTCTTGGAGGATTAGGACAGACACACTGGCACAGAATGTGAAGCCCTAGTAAACTCTTTCCTCTTTTCTTTTTTTCCCTGTTTTTCTGTGACACTAAAGAAAGGCAAAACCAAACCACAAACTAACCTTAAGAAGTGAGAAGACAAAAGAATTTTGGCTGGGTAAAAAAGGGTTTGTGCCAAGCCCTGTCCCAGGGTGATCCCTGTGGGGTGGTTCTGTTTGGAGATGCTAGAGCTGGTCCAGCACTGCGGGATGGTGAACGAGCCCTTGGGTGAAGGGATGTGACTGTAAAGTGTATTTTGTTCCTCTTGATGCTTAAATCCAAGCGTACCGTGGCGTAAAGTGAGCTTGTCAGTGTACCACTGAATAGCTGGCATTGGAAGGGACCTCATCCACTCCAAACCCCCTGCCCAGGCAGGCTCACCCAGAGCTGGTGAGACAGGAACCCATCCGGGTGGGATTGGGATGTCTCCAGAGAGGGAGACTCCACACCATCCCTGGGCAGCTGCTCCAGTGCTCTGCCCCCTCCATAGAAAGAAGTTCTTCCTCACATCGAGGTGGAATTTCATGTGTTTTGGTTCATGGCTATTGCTCTTTGACCTTCATCTCTGCCTGCAAGCTCCTGAAGGGAAAAGCCATGGAGCTGGCTTGACCAGACCTCAGCTCGTGAATTGCTGTTGGCCCAGCGTGGCCTGGAATAGCAGTTGCAGCTCTGTCCTGGGAGAGGAAAGGGGTGAGACGTGATTCTTCAGGAGGTGTGCACAGGAAAAGGATGAAATTGAGGCTTTCTCCATCCAATTTGTGCCCCAGCCCTGTGGGCACTCACACTCAGCCTCCTCTCTTGGGGCACGAGGAGAGTTTGCCACCAGCTGTGGGTCTCTTGCTGAATGCCAGCTCCGAGAGGGATGGGGATGGATGCACACTGTCCCAGGACACGGTGGCAGACAGGATGTGCATTTTGTGCTGAGAAGATGTCAGAAGTGTCTGGGATTCCTGGAGGGGGTGGAAGGGGCTGACGTGTGGCAGCTGAGAAGGGTTAAACGAGGATTCCTGCACTGAGGTTCCCCTTCCTCCTGGGGATTTTCTGCATCAGGGTCACCTGCAAACAACAACCACCTCTGGTTTTCCAGTGCTGCATGTGGACAGATCTGTGGCAGCTTTGTGTCTTTTAACAGTTAATGAAAAAAGAAGGAAACATTAAAGCTTCTTTCCCACCTTGAAACCTGCCCAAACTTGCCTGCTCCGAACTGGAGAGGCGGCACCACTGCTATCCAGGGGGAAAGGCTGGCTCCTTGTCAGACTTCCTGCCTGCAGAACTGGGAGTTGATCCCGTGCCATTAAAAGCAGGGAGTTTGCCCGTTCACTTCAGTGGGAGCTGGTTCAGGCCCTGAACCTCCTGATGATGTGAGGGAGTGGATGAATCTCTTGCAAAAACATCTTTGCTCTGACCTGTTTACTGGGAATTACTAACACTGGGTTTGCAACACGTGGACTGAGTAACTGCCCTCTTTGCTCAAACTTCTCTAATAGCCACAGTCTTCTTCAGGAGTTTTTTAGGATATCTGCAGAGGTTTTCGTAAATTCTTGACACCTACAAAAGAATGGACAAAAATACCCCATAGATATTAGTGAAAGGTTAGTTTGAATAACTCAAATTTATTTAGGCTTTTGTTTAAAAAATATTCCTCAAAATATAGCTGTGACAGTGTCTCTCAGTGCAAATGATCCCTCTGGATTTCTGGGGAAGAAAATAAAAATGGGCTTTGCAAGGTTTGTGACCCAGGAAGCTGCTTGTGCCAAAGCTCTGGGGTTGTTTTCCCAGTGCTTTAGGAGTGACCTTGATCAAGACATCTCATCTCTGTGATCTCCCCCGGGTGGGAACAGCATGTTCATCCTCCCACAGAGCAGGGAACTGATGTTAGGGATCAGTTCTCAAGCAGGAAATGCTCTCTGGAATTTCAGCATTACTGTTTTGCCCTCTTTTTCTGGTTTTAAATTCATCTTTCTGTCAAGTGACACACTTGGAGGGAGGGAGAGCCAGTACAAGGGCATTTGGCAGCGGGGTTCAGCCTCAGCCCCCCACTCACTGCGCTGCTGCTGGACCAAGCCCGCAAGGACAAGCCTCCAAGAGCAACGCAAACCTGGGAAGTTTACCCGGGAGTTTAATCTGGGAAGCAATGCAAGCCTCACTTCCAAGTGCTGTGCAGCCGTTCTGAAGGGTCTCAACAGGCTGGAGAGGTGAGCAGAGTGGAACCTTTTGAAATTCAGCAGTGGCAAAGGCAGGGTCCTGCACCTGGGGAGGAATGGCCCCAGGCACCAGCACAGGCTGGGGGTGACCTGCGGGAGCACCTCTGTGGAGAAGGACCTGGGCCCCGGGGGGGACAGCGAGCTGTCCCTGAGCCCGCAGAGTGGCCTGGGCCGAGAACACCCGCGGGGTCGTGGGCTGCAGGAGGAAGAGGGAGGTATCCTGCCCTTCTCCTTCAGCCTTGGTGCACCCTTACCTGGAGTGCTGCGTCCAGCTCCGGGCTCCTCAGGACAGGAGGGACCCGGAGCTCCTGGAGAGGGTCCGGCAGGGGCTGCAGAGATGAGGAAGGGCCTGGAGCATCTCCCTGCCCAGGAGAGGCTGAGGGAGCTGGGGCTGTTCAGCCTCGAGAGGAGACAGCTGAGAGGGGATCTTCTCAATGGACAGAAATATCTGAAAGGAGGGTGTCAGACCCAGGCGCTGCTCGGTGGTGCCGAGCAATAGGACGAGAGGAACGGGCAGGGACTCATCCCAGGAAGTTCCCCCGCACAGGAGGAAGAATTTCTGCCCTGGGCAGGGACCGAGCCGTGAACGGATTGTCCATAGAGGGGAGGAGTGTCCTCACTGGGGATGTTCAAAGGCCGAATGGACACATCCTGAACACCTGAGCGGGGCGGATGTTCCAGATGCGCTCCAGCGGTCGCTGCCGGCCTGAGCCATTGATTCTGCCAACAGCCCGTCCGAGAGAGGCGCAGCCGCAGGCAGGGAGCGGCCCCGGCCCGGGAGCAGCCGGCGAGGAGGGCTGCAAAGCCTGGGGAGGTAATCCCGGGATGCTGGAGGGGCCGAGGGGCCGGCAGAGGGCACTCGGAGCGCGGCCAGCCCGGCCCGGCGAGCGGGGCATCCCGCGGCGATGTTCGTCCAGCACGGCGCGCATCCTCAGCTCCGTCATCAGCCTCAACTCGCTTCTCTAATATTTGCTACCTCCTGGATCACTTCATCCCGGGGAGAGCACCCGAACGTGCGATCCTGTGCCCTCGACAGCCGAGCACGGACCTGAGGCAGGAACTGACAGCATACCACAGTCAGAAATGTGCTGTCACCGA
Organism: Callaeas wilsoni; assembly: GCA_013398955.1. NCBI lineage: Eukaryota > Metazoa > Chordata > Aves > Passeriformes > Callaeidae > Callaeas > Callaeas wilsoni. The sequence continues at coordinate 360,621 of VWPU01003559.1, read as the reverse complement.
GTGTTTTAAGCTATGCAGGGGGGTTGGCTTGGATTCACCTATTTGCTAGAAAAAGCTGCTTTTTGTTTGTTTTTAGGCCAGCGTTCTGCCCCTAGCTTCTCTCCATATTATAGCTGCTGAGTCTGTGAAATTTTGGCAGTAAAATCCAGTTCCACTCTGTCTGCAGCCTTAAATCTCCCAAGTCCCTCTTTATTCCAAATGCAGAGAGCAGAGTTGTTGCAACTAATGTGTGAGGAGTTGGGATTTTTTTTTCTGCTTGAGGGGTGGAAAAATCCCTGGTGACTCCTGAGCAGCCAGTCCCTGCTCGTAGCAGGGGCCAGGAAAGCCCACAGCCATGTACCTGCATCAGGATCCCTCAGCTTCCTCCAGCACCTTAGCCTGGGATGCTGGGTACTCTATTTTCCTTCCATCAGCTGTCCTGCAGGCTTAGGGTAAAAGGTGGGAATTAAACCAGGTTTTTGGGATGGGGAGGAGAGAAGCCCCCCCTTCCCCTGCACCAGTCTGCTGGGTGGCTGAGGCCCTGTGCAGTGGCTGGTCCCCAGCAGGCAGCACAGAGGTATTTGGAACCTGGGGGATATTTCCTATTAGATTTGTTTAATAGTTTTGAGGTCAGTTAAATATGGAGTGACAAATTAATTCCAACTTAACTACTTCCCTCTTGGTCTTCCTCCTTGCAAGTCCCCTGTTGCCCCGTTAAACAGGAGCAGCTGGCGGGATCAGGGCGGTTTGGCAGCTGTGTGGGTTTGTGTGCTGAACCCCTCTGAGGGCTCTGTTCCCCCCGGCTGGCGGCTCTGCACGTGCCCCTGTGCCATCTTCCCCAGGGGAAGGGGCAGACAGAAAAATTCACCTACCTGGAGGCAGAGGCAATGCCTCCCGGAGTCAGGGCTTACACCAAAGCCCCTTTGAAAGGATCAGCACCCAGGGGCTTGTCAAAGAGTTATAGAGACCAGCAAGTTCCAGCTGTTGGTGCCCATCAGGAACCTCCCAGTGGGCGCGTGCCCACCCCTGCACAGCCTGATCCAGCTCTGGGTACACTTGGCATCAACCCTTAACCCTCTAGAAACTGGGTCTGTGCACGTGAGGGTGCCCCACTCGCTAGGGTGCCTCTGCTTGTGAATTACAGCCATGAGCAGGGGGTTCATGGCCTGGACAGGGGCAGATCCTCAGGCCCTCCCTGGGCAGGAGCGGAGCAAGGGAAGGGGTTCTGGGGAGTTCCTAGGCAGGTACTCCAAACCAACACTGCAAACTCTCCCTCTATCCCAAGGGATACTCGTGTGACCTACCTAGAGGTGTGAAATTTGGGGGTTGTAAGTCCCTGTGCTCTGTGGTCACACCTGTGCACGGAGGTGTGTGCATGTGCACCTCCCGAGTGCGTGCTGGGGTGAGGTGTGACAAGAGGAGGTCTTACTGCTGTCAGGACTTGTCTTCCCATGGCTTTGGCCAGATGCTGCTCCCTTGGCGTTCCTAGCAGACTGGAGGGCGAGGACCAGATGGGTTGGTCTTCATGAAGGTGTTTGGATCACTTCATCATGCACAGAGCAGCTGGGACACGAGCTCTTTGGGCAGCAGTGGGAAGCAGTGAAACTTTATTGAGCTATTTCAGGTGCAAAATTCAAACCAGTTTGAATTATGACTCCAGTGCTCAGTAGAGAAATGATTAGGAGTGGGACAGGGGGTTGGTACTGATTCCCCAGAATCAGTGTGCACCTGGTGGCTCATGAAATGCTGCTTCACACAGTCCTACTTAGTAGTTCTCCCTCCAACAGCATTTCTGTTTCCCAGGTTTTCCTTCAGTTGTTTGCTTTTCCATAATGTAACACGTGGCATTCCTTACCTGTCGTCATCCTGCCAATATCAGCAAATACCAGGAACCAAATGTTCAGCAGGAACGAACAAGACTAGCCCTGACTTTCCACTAGAATCCAACTCTGTGGAGCTGGATTCTTTCCTTTTATTGAAACAACAACAGCAACAACCAAAACAACACAAAGAGTGCACTTAAGTTAATTATTTGTGGTCTGAATCTGGCACTAGGAGAGGAAATTAGCCTAGTCCTGATGATTGGGCATTATTAGCAGCACATAAGGTCTATCTTTTGTTTGCTGGGGCCCACGCTGGGTTTTTTTAGCACTGTCTTTCTTGGACAGACATGTTGTGGGGGGTTGCATTAATATTTTGGCTTTCTGACTGTGCAGTCCATTCTACGCCACACACTGGAGGCAAAGCTTTGCAGTCTCAGTTGACTGGACTTTGTACAGGCTTTTTGAAAGCTTTCTCCACAGATGCCTTAACGATTCTTGAGTTCCTGTCAGAGTTTTGTGCTGGGATAAATGTGAGAGGGCTTGTCCTCAGATGGTGCAGGCTGGCCTTGCGCCACCGACTGCAGGGAACGAAGCCATTCTGCTCTAGCAGAAGATCTGCTGCTCAGACTTCAAAAGGCCACCCACATGTGTGTGCTGAGCTGGAGGTCTGAATTAGCAAAACCCAGGGTTTTTCCCATGGTTTTCACTCTGAGCCATAAAATGACCCATATTTCTTGGAAATCCTCTAGAAGTGCTTGAGCCTGGATGCAGAGGGAGCATGTTCAGGTTTGCAATGCAAAAGAATATCAGACAAAGCTTCATCTTCACTTGGATGAAGTGAATGAGTAATGGTTCAATTGCTAAAAGCTTTCAGAATTAGAAATAAGTATAAATTAATGCTTCAGGGAGGGCATTTTGTTTCTTTCTTCTTTTTCTAGTAAGAGAGATTGTTCATAATCAAAGACCCATGAGGATTCCTGGGTGCACTTTCCTGGGAAAGGCTGGAAAGGAGGAGGCTTTGGGGTACCTAACTGCAGCCTTCCAGTGCCAGAAGAGCCTGCAAGAAAATGGAGAGGGACAGTTTACAAGGGTATGGAGTGCCGGGAGAAGGGGGAATGGCTTCCCACTGTCAGAGGGAAGGGTTAGATTGGATATTAGGAAATATTTCTGCTCTGTAGGAGTGGGGAGGCCCTGGCACAGGGTGCCCAGAGAAGCTAGGGCTGCCCCATTCCTGGAAGTGTCCAAGGCCAGGCTGGATGGGGCTTGGAGCAGCCTGGGACAGTGGAAGGTGTCCCTGCCCATGGCAGAGGGTGGAATGAGATTAGCTTTAGGGTCCCTTCCAACCCAAACCATTCCATGATCCAGTGATTCTGTCCAGTGCCATCTGAGTTGACAGCCCCTATGTCTGGATACCCACAGGAAGCTCAGAACAATCCAGCTGTTGGTGTGAGTGTGGGACACCTGGCAGTGAAGAGGAGATGATGCTCCTGGGGAAAGAATAGTGCTGCAGTACCTTTTTAAGGTTATTGCCTTGCAGTTTGCAGGAAGAAGCTGTAGAAAGAAGTGCCTTGCACGTGTGCAAAATCAGCTTTGAAATAATTTCATTTGTTACAAGTTAAAGAACATTTGAGTGTGATTTTCCAGGGAATCAGTTAGGTCCCAGCTCTGACCTTCATATCACCTTCTTGCAAGTACCTAATTGACAGGACAGCACTTATTTATTTATTAGCAGCATTGTTGATTTTTGAAGATTAACATGCATTAACAAAATACTTTTCCTCTCTCAACTGTAAAATGTTCCCACATCTTCCCTGTTCCTGAGCCGTGCAGGGATATTTATCCCGTTCAAAGAGCAGTGGGACATAAAGCCACTGCCTGTTACTGAGAGGAGATTGTGCTTCACGGCTGTGCCACTGCTTTGCATCTCTGAGCCTGAGTACAAAAAGGTGCACCTGGGCCTCGAGAGACACCTGGGACAAAGGGGCTGCTAATCCGGCGCAGCAATGCGCAGAGCAGGTGTTCCGCTTCCCCCGAGAGCCTTCTCCCGGAGCCAGACAGGCATTGCAAAGCCACCAGGGCCAGATCCGCGTTCCCTTGGACAGCCCAGGCTGTGCTGCTGTCGCTAGGTGTGTGACAGCACAGGATCAAAGTGGAGCTTGCCCTCAGTGAGGCACAATCCTCCGAATTTTTCCCCTGCAGGAAATCCAGTATATTTTATCCTGTTTGTCAACACGGTTTACTCTGAGAGAGCCCTGAGTCTGTGGCCAGCAATTAATGCCACTTAAAAGCTTTTCAGTGGGATAATTGCCTGTTGTTCTGCAGGCATCACTCTCATTCAGATGCTAATGGCTGTCAGGGGCAGTGGCCATTCCCACATTGGGGGCCAGGTAGGCCCTCGCCTGGGGAAGACGCTTAATGGGTCTATTGTCCCTGAACAAGGGCAGCAGGGAAACCCCCTTGTCTCTGAGGAAGCCGTGGAAATAATCCTCATCAGTCTGTGTCACTTGGGCACAAAAGGCAGCAGGGTGGACACAAAAAGGAAAGGGGCGTCCAGCACAATGGGGGTGGAAGTCAAGGTGTCCCACGTTGGGGGACTTCCAAGAGAGCTGTGCCAGGCTCACGAGCAAAGATTCACCGCAGCAGCTCTGTGAAAACTCAGAGGTGTTTCCAGCCATTCTCAGATTTCAGATTTTCACCCGATGGCGCTGGTTGTGTTTTTTAAGGTATAGATGCCTTTTTTTGGAGGTCAGGTTTACCAGGATGGAGTAAGAGTCCTCAGCTCTCTAGTCAGGACCCCACCATGAAGCTGTTGATGTCTACAGTTAAGTTTAGTTCTGGAAGATTCAGCATCACACCTTACATGCCCAAACACCTGGGCTCTCACTCCTCTGCTGGTCTCCTTGCAGGATACAAACCTTTCCTTCTTCTCAGAGAACCATGGAATGGTTTGGGTTGGAAGAGACCTTAAAGTTCATCTCATTCCACCCCTGCCATGGGCAGGGACACATCCCCCTGTCCCAGGCTGCTCCAAGCCCTGTCCAACCTGGTCTTGGACACTTCCAGGGATCCAGGGGCAGCCCCAGCTTATCTGGGCACCCTGTGCCAGGGCCTCCCCACCCTCACATGGAAGAATTCCTTCCCAGTATCCAATCTAAACCTACTCTCCTTCGTCTTCAGGCTATTACCCCTTGTCCTGTCTCTCCACATCCTTGTCCAGTCTGTGCCAGAACCTCACCACTCTCACAGTTTCATTTTCCTTTTCACTTTGCCAGTGAGGTTTGGCTGAAGCTGCCATTTTTGATGGAGACTGGAGTTCAAATGGATATGTTAAATTATCCTGCTTCTTTTTGGGATCTCTAGGTATCCGATCTTCCTAGACCACATACACTGTGGTGGGCTGGCTATGATTAAACCAAGTTTTCTGGAGATTGTCCCAGGGTTCTGTTCCTCTAGGTTAATCCTTCAGTTTAATGAAACCCTGGTTTGCAATGTCTGGATGAACAACCCAACCAAACTCCCCTCTCCTCTGCGAACAAGGGAGCGAGGTCAGTGGGAAGGAAAGACACTTTCTGGGGGAACACATGCTCCCCCGTAGAAAACACTGAGGAAGATGGAGGGGGGATCATTTAACAGCCAGCGACATCTCTGAAGTCCCTTTATGAGGGTTTTGGTTTTGAAGCATTGGGGCCCCAGCTGGCCCTCTCCTTTGGGGCCCTTGTAGTGGGGCCCTTGTAGTGGAGCCCTTCCAGGGGCACTGCAGGCTCTGAAGCCTCTCTCCAGCCTCTTTGTGTTGCTTTTCCAGCTGGATTTCACATGGGCTTGTTGGGGGCCGCAGGCTCCCCTCGCCCCGGCAGCTCCCACCCCGTGGCCGAGGGCCACTTCTGCGGTGGAGGCAACCCAAGAAAGGACTGGGCCACTTCCATGGAAACAAAGGCCTGTTTTCAAACAGTGTGAAGAGAAACTGTTTCTATCTCAGGCCTTTAATGACCTGAACTGTCCATCTCTTGGAGAAAAGCAACAATAAAAAGGCACTTTGCTGTGCTGTCACTGCCACCGCTCTCTAACTAGGATTATTTTTGCCGAGCTCACTTGGCATCCATCCTTCTTTATGATGCACATTAAAAAAAAAGAGTTTTCTGTGCCCCCTCCAGCAAATCTCACTGCTAGGAACAGGCAGGCACGTTTGCAGTGGCGGTTCCTATTTTCCCTGGGAGAGGAGTCCTGTGCCCTGCGTATTGCAGTGTTGAATAAATAGTCCTTCGTGTTGTATGCGGTGGCTCCGGGCACCCTGCTGAGATCATGTCCTTAATGCAAACAATGCCACGCATTTATTCGGAGCTGACCGCGCTGACCCCCAAAAGTTTGTTCCCTCCGCTGGGACTCCTCGGCCTTTTCACTCAGCTGAATGGCCAGCACAAAGACCTTGTCGCATCTACAGTCCCTTCCTAAACAAAACTCGCTGAGGAACGGGGAAGGAGTGGTGGGGGGAGAGGGGGAGAGGAAGAAATGGGCAAACCTTGACCTCTCCACCTAAAATAAAGTGGAGGAATTTGCATTTTAAACCTTGAGATGCTCCTCCGGGTCTCCCTGCCTCTCCTCCAGCTGGGTTTGACTCCCCTTTTGCAAAGCCCCTGAGAAGCTCTGGGCTTGCAGCATCCCAGCAGAGCCGCTGTCCCAGCACCGGGCAGCATCCCCTGCTGCGAAGAAAGCCTCCTCTCTGCCCTCCTTTCCCTTCATACTTTTCCATAGATTAGGAAAAGAGAAAAACCACTACTTGATAAGGAAATAGATGTCCTCTCCCCCTTCCCCCGTGCCTGGTTGCTGCCAGGTTTTGGAGGCAGAGAGCACTGGGGACCTGCTCCCGGTTTGTGAGTGTTTCCCGTGGCCCTGGCTCCTCTCCCCAAGGTCACTGCTTGCTGTGTCAGGGATGGACAGCTGGTTGTGACAAACACCCTCAACCATTTTGTCACAGTCAGTGGTTTGCAGGCAAACAGAGAAATGGGTGTTGATTTGCTGTGAGTCCATGTGGGGAGCAGCAGGGGTGGCACTGCTTAATTTTGGGTCCAGCAGGCCCTCAGGGAAAGAGCTGCTTTGGGGGCAAGCTCCTGTTCGATGTGATGCAAGGTGCATTTGGATGTCCATTGAACTGCCTTTCTACAGCATTAGTTTTAGTTGGAAAACTTCCTGGCCACTGAAAAATTGTAAAGATTTCCCCTGGAGTTGGAGATGTGCTTCCCACTCCTCTCTTTTCTTATCTCAGACTTGGGCTATCTCAGAGGCAGCCTCATGCAGCTTTAGCAGAATTCCAGGTTATTCCATGATATCGAGGTGCTGGTCTGCCAGTCAGGGCCCTACTGTTTCCCCTCTTTGGCTCTATTTGACTGTTCCATTAAAGTCAGTGTCTGTAGGATGCTTCCTCTGTGCCTGCTGGATAATGGTCCTGTGGGAGAGGATTCCTGACTCCTTGTACCAGGGTCTCAGCCCCTCTCATAGCTCTGGTGGGATCCAGACTCACTTTTTGATCCCCTCTGATCTCTCACTTAACCTAGAGACGTTTTACTACCTCAGCTATTTACAGTGGAGCATGATTTCTCTTGTTTCCCCTATTTTTCCTGGGAAAGCTGCACAGTTGCATCACTTCATGTGGATTTAGTTAAATATGTGGTGGAGCTGCCTTACATTTTGCTTTCCCTGTGCATGTGTAAAGCACTTTTATTCCCTATGCCTGATTCTGCCCTGGACAGCAGGGTTGGGGCAGTCCCTTTTCAGCCTTCTGTTCCCTCTGAAGTAGCACCACCCGAGCATCACAGGGTCTTTAACCAGTCTGGACCTCGGCCTCCCAGTTGTAAAGGGGGCGCGGCTGTACCTGCCTCCCAGCAGGGCTCTGGCCGTGAATCAGGAATGTCTGCTGGGTGGGGCAGAGCTCAGGTGAGGTGAGGATTTGTTCTGTATTGTGGGCACACCTTCCCCTTGGCTCTGACCTGTGACCTGCCACTGCTGGAGGGTGAAGGTGGGACCATCCCTGCGACTGCCAAAGGGCTCTGGCTGAGGTCAGCTCCGTGCTGGAAGCTTTTGTCCCAGGAACAATGTCCCAGTGCTGACCAGAGGGCTTGTCTGGAGCCAAAACCCGGCCCAGGCCACAGCTGTGGCGTTACACACAGTCACGCCTGCAGAAATAACTTACTGAGTCAAGAAGACAAGGGGGGTGCCTGTCTCCACGAGTATTTTGCTCATGCATAGGCCCTGCCTGAGAGATTTGGAAGCCCAGCTGTAGTGGCACCGTGGTGGTGCCTGCAGACACGAAGCAACCCATACCGGGGGAGCCGGGCAGGTGAGCTGCACATCCTGAACTCTTGCAGCAGCAGGATGGGGACTTTGGAGCAGCTTCCCAAGGTGCTGCTCTGTGAAACGTTCTCATTCTTCTGGGCCTGTTCCACCCCTCTGCCCTCCCCCAAACCGTGAGCCCCTCTCTGCTGCCACGTTGCTGTGCAAACAAACACGTTTCTGATGCTGCACTGCTCTCCGGAGTCTTGCTGACTTGTTCTTTACATCCACAACGAAACTGCATGACTATTTCTGTCTGGAATCTGGTCTTTTATCTCTTTTTTTTTCTTTTTTCCTGTCCTCTTTTCTTTTTTTTTTTTTTTTCTCCTCCCAGGCTCATTAAGAAATCAGTAAGTGGCTCAATAGGGCTTTGCTTAACCCGATTCTGGAAGCGTTTCTTCCCCTTGGAACGTGAGCTATCTTTTCAAATTGATTCTGCTGCTTTTGCTCATTTCCATTTAATAATATTCTCGGTGTTATGTCTCACCCTCTTGGACCCATTCCCAGCCAGTGATGAGTCCCAGGCTCACCTGCAGGACAGGTACTAGGCAGGAGCCACCTGGGCTGCTGTACAGGGCACAGACCTGCTGCCCTCTGCTTTGTGGAACGCTTCTGTGGGTGAGGGAGGGAAGGAACCAGTCCTTTCCTGATCCAGTAACATTACAGTTTAATCCCTTTCTAGAGGTGCAGCAGACCTGGAGACATGCAGAAATGCTCCCTGCTTCCAGTAAGACCTTGGCTGGTTCACCTGCGGCGCAGGAGAGCAGGAGGGGAGATGGAGTTACTCCTCCCTTCCAGACCTCCTGTCCAGAGACAGACACTGTGCTCACTGAGACATCCACACCTAAAGAAACTGTTACCTGTTTCTCTTCACCCTCTGTTAAGCACTGGACTGAAATCCTCGGGGTCTCTGATTAACCCCAAGTTTAGAGAACACACACCAGATCAATGTGAAAACTTTAAAGTTCCCTTTTTATGGCACATTCTGTCCATTTGCTTTTATTTTTGCGTTGTGATCTGGAGTTGGAAGTCTAGAGTGCAGGACACCCCACACAATGGAATTTCTGGAAATATTTACAACAGGTGGACAGGATTTCAGCTGTGAGGTTATTTAGGTACGTTTTAAAGAATCAAAGGGAAAGACAGAAACTCCCAGCAATCACAAGGCAGCTGGGATAAAAACACAGGGAAAGGACTTGGCAGCATCTGAGGAAATATACTTGTTTGTTTAGACAGAAACTGAGAGGGATTTTGAGCAAAGGAGAGCTGATGTCAGTTTTTACCCCCCTTGAGGTCCAGCTCTGTTTTGGTTGTTTAGCACTGACCCTACTCCTCTTGGTGCCCCAGTACACAGAGATACCAGGATTTGAGCAGTGTTTTCATAGACCTGCAGCTAATTAAGTGCTTCTCATGTCATAGTCAGTAGATGATGATGCTGATCCAACAGTGAAACCCAGTCTGCAGCCACATGAACCCATCCCAGTCTGTGTCCAGAGTGTCCCAGCTGACTGGAGGCCGATACCTTGGCTGCCCAGTTTGTAGGAAAGGTTCTGTGTTCAGTGTTGTTCCAGACTGGGGAGCTTCCCATTCCAAATGGTGCCTTAATTTCTGGTGTCCATCTTTCATCTCTGATGCACCATCCGGTCACCTCAGCTAGCAGGGTGGGTTGTAACCCTGCCTGTCAGAGCAAAGAGGTATTCTCAAAATTGCTGGAGTGCCTGTGGCAAATCCAGGACGCCATCACTTCCTTACAGCAGTGCCAGGAACAGGTGGAAATGATCGCATTTGCCTGTCGCCTTTGCCTTCTTAATCATCCAGAACAGACCAAACTTGGAAGGAAGGGGCTGGGAGGAGATTTGGGAACACTGGGTTCCAGAGCCAGGGTCTACCACAGAATACACCTGTGATGCTTCGAAAGCTAAAATCCCAGCCTAAAACGTCGTGAATGAAGGCTGTAAGGGCTGCGTGGGTGAAGAAGAGCCTGGCAGACGTGCAGGAAAAGCGTCTGTGGACATGTCATGTTGTCAGCTCTCTGGTGGGTAAGGTCTGACACCAAAGACAAAAGCTAACATGCAAGACTCTGCAATTCCACCTTGTGCTTTCTGTGCAGCTCCTTGTGTTTCTCCTCATAGAGAGATTCTGAAGAGAAAAATAAACCCATGAGAACTATATAACCAGGGCCAAGGAAGGAGAGATCTCAGACAGCTGGGTCTGATCAGGCTGTGCAAAGAGCTCCCAGGTTGGAGACTGGGATTTGGAGAGGGAGGATTGTCCATGTAGGCTGGGACAAATCCCTCCATCCCTCCACTTCCCCCCCTTTCTTCTCCTAGTTATTTTGCAAGCCCTGAAAGGAATAGACTCAGTGTTATTCTAACTTTAAATGGAAGGAGGGGGGAGGCGATGAGAGCAGAGAAGGAAAATCCATTTGCTGCAGCACTGTCAGCCCTTAGTTTTCCTTCAAGTCTGACAGGCCCAGGATTAAAGGTTTGGTTACAATGGGCTGACAGTGCACATTAACAGCCCTGAATGTCTTAACAACCCGGCTACTGGAGATGCATTCAGAAGAGTCTGTGAACTGCTTTTCCCCTTTAAAGCTCCTGCTAGACCATGTTGTCCAGTGAAATCTTTTGTGGTTAAAAATGTATAGACTTTTCTGTCTCATTCCTAACCACGTACATACACAAACCCCAGATTCCTTGCTGTCTTCCCGTAGGGTTTATGCCCAGTTCTCCTTTAGCCATTTAACTTGGGCAAAGTGTCCTACTCTGACTGCATAGGGAGTTTATATCTCCTTTTTTTATTTTAGCTACTCTTTCCCCTAGTGTAAATGAGCAAAATCTCACTTGTGTGGGTGGAGTTATGCGGATCTATTCCAGCTGAGGGGCTGGACATGCAAAATAAGGGTTTTTTTCTCAGAAAAAAAAGGAAAAAGAGTCTCTGATCAAACAAAATCCCTGTATTGATTGGCTACATTTGCATCATAAAATGGAATTCACCAACCATAGCATTCGGTGGATCATGAACTGATGGACGGTGATTATAATAACCGGCATGTGTTGCTATTCACAACGCATAACAATTAAGTTTACACCGGACTATTTCCACTCGTTGGCAGGACCAGGGGATACATTTCCACTCCCTCAGTCTCCAAGCAGCAAACCCTATTTGATTAACTTACTTTGTTTGGGGGCAGGGTAGGAGGAGGAGAGCTGTTGCTGGAATCCAGCAAGAGTCCCTGGAAGGGGTTTGGAAGCTTTGGTTAAACCGAGCACCTCCTGTCTGAGGGCATCCCAAATCCCCACGTCTTGGTCAGGAGCTCCCATCAGAGCTCTCACTGTGCTGGCTGGGAAGGTGCTGCTGCCCTCAGTCTCTCCTAGCTGGAGCAGCTCCGGGGAGAGGGACCTGGGAATCCTGGGGGACCATGAGCTGTCCCTGAGCCAGCAGAGCGTCCTGGGGCCAAGAAGGCCGGTGGGATCCTGGGGTGCATCCCAGCAGGTCGAGGGAGTGATCCTGCCCCTCTGCTCAGCCCTGTGAGCTCTGGGTGTCTCTGTCTGCAGGGAGGGCTCTGAGCAGAGCCCAGAAATGGCACCAGAGGAATGGGCAGGGACTGATGCCCAGCAAGTTCCACCTGAACATGTGGAAAAACTTCTTTCCTGTGCAGTGACCACGCGCTGAACAGATTGTCCAGAGAGAGTGTGGAGTCTCCTCACTGGTGTTACTCCAGACCCATGTGCACACAGTCCTGTGCCCTGTGCTCTGGGATGGCCCTGCTGGAGCAGAGAGGTGTCACCAGTTGACCCACTGGGGTCCCTTCCAACCCAGCACGTTCTGGGATTCTGTGAAGGTGGCTGAGAGCTGGTTGTGCTTAACCTCAGGCAGTTCGGCTCCTGTCTCTTGACTCCATGTGATGGGGCTTTGTGCTTTAAAACCAGAGGGGCTTTGGGTCAGCCTTCATTGCCCAATTAAAGCTGACAGGGTTGGTGGTAGCCCTGTGGTGGCATCTAGGGACCTTGGGCAGGAGGAGCGGCCCTGTTTTCAGGCTGGGAGTGTGTGCAGGATGGAAGGAGAAGACAGACAAAAGGTTCCTGGTCTGCGCTGGAGGGAAGATTCCTGGGCCCAGGGAGATCCATGGGATCTGTTCTGAGGGTCCTCTCATGCTCCAGGTGAAAGAGGATGGGTGTGGGAGTGGGCAGTCCCAGGGGAGTGAGGGATGGGTGCTGCGGAAGATAAATCCATCCGTGAGGGGATGGAGTGGCTGCACGGTCTGGGGGATTTCTGCTTCTGTAAAGGGAGAGAGAATCTAATGGGAACCTGAGTAGAAGTGAGGAGTGCAATCTATGAAAGGGGAGGGCGGAAGGAGGAAATAAATGAGAATTAATTTAGCACAAAATCAAGATGTCAAGAACAAAGTTAATCAGGAGACAAGGTTAATTAATGAATACATCCTTAAACCATCACAGCTACGAGAACTCCACTGTTATTAATCAAAGCACTAACTATTGAAGAAGAGGCACTATTGATTTGTTCCTAACCCAGTGTTAGGGGTCTGGAAAAGAGAATGGAGGAAACAGAATTTTGTTAGAAACACCAACATTTCATGGGGAGAGTTACAAGCCTCAAATGTTAAAATCACTCATTATTATTTGTTTTAGAAACTGAAAGTGGGCAAAAGGGATGGGCTGGGAATAGCAGTATCTGTTCCTTAGACACTGGCAGCTTTAAGGAAGTGACCTGATTGATAGGCTAATGAGGGCCTAGGAGATGCTATTGATCTGAGATCCATCTAGAACATGGACAGCAGCCTTCAGAAAGTAAAGAAGTGAGAAGTGATAAGAGCAGCCCATCCTGTCTCTCTGCAGTGGCTGTTTTGCCCTGCCAGGTGTTCCTGACAGCGTTCCTTAGGGGTGACAGCAATCCGTGATCCTTGTTCCTCACTCTGCTCTCTGTTCCCCCTACACCAGGCTGCTGGAGGCTGACAAGGGTTAGGGAGCACACCCAGCAGGAAGGGTGGAGGGGTGACATCCCACAGAGGAGCAGTGTCAGGCACTAGGACACAGTCTAGCTGGTGGAGACTTCCTCTGTTTGCCAGTATTTTTGAGAACAGAAAGCAGATTTCCAAGCTGGTTGGCAGAGACTGCAGGTGTGTGATGGACACTGGAGCTCCTCAGTGCAGCCACCTCTGGGTCAGGTGTTGCCTCCTTCAGATTCCGGCTGGGGGACAGAACCGCCAGCTCCTCCAGATTTAACCTCCTATTTTGGTGTGGGAAAATCTCCTGCTGCTGCTCAAGGTGTGGCTGGTGGCCCACAAAAGGGGCGCCTGCAGCTATCTCAGACCAAAGCCCACATTCACAGAGCTGAAACCAAAGAAGGTGACTCTCCCCCTGGGATTTTCCACATGGCATTTGACTGATTAGGCACCCACACACCAGGTGGGAGGTTTGTCACCAGCCCTGAGTGTTTCTGCTGGTGTCCCAAGGGATCTGGGCTGGTAGGCCTGATGCTGTCCAATATTTCCTTCAATGGTCTGAAAAAGGACAAAAAGGTTTGCTCAGTCTGGAGACATCAGGCAAGAGCGTGAAGCAGTCAGGAGTGCTTTGTGAGAGCATTAAATCCCATTAAAATCAATGTGCTTGCCAGGGTAAAAGCTGGAGATGGGAGAATGAAGAGTGCAGGCCATTCCCAGGGAGTGAAATATGAAGGAGAGGGAGTGGGAAGCATTTATCAATCTGGATAAATTAGAAATTGAAAATCATGGGGAAATTGATGAAGGGAGCAAAAGTATGGTGGAGTAAATTCACAGCTGGTGGTGCCAAAAAGGGAGTGATTTCCATCAGTATTTAAACCAAAAAGTATAAAATTACCAGTGGTTTTGACATCTTTATCTTTGGGGTGGTGATACAGAGAAACCAGAGGCCAGAATACAGTCAGTATGTGTGTCCCATATTTGGGAAAAATCAGATGTGGAATTCATGCTCTGGGATGTGAATGGTGCAAACCACACCACTGCAAGCACAGCAAAAATATGGACAATCCCTGGGAAGAGTGGGGAATAAGAATCGTGGTTTTGGTAGAGGTGGCAGTTCTGAAGAACTGCTACCTCAACACTGGGAGTTACATAAAAAGATAGATATTTATTAAATGCCTTAGATATAATTTTTTTCCCTCATTGCTGTGAATTGTTGACTCAGGACAGGAGGTTTTACTCTGCTCTTGCTCTGCCACAGCTCTTGCTCTTGAGGCGGGAATCAACGTGGGGTGGTCCCCTGACCTGGGCTGTGAGCAGGTCAGGTTAAAGCATCACAAAGGCCCTAAAATCTATGAATAAGTGCAATTCTTTAGGAGTCACTGCCCCCATTTTATAGCAATCTGGTGAGGGGCCTTAACGGGGTGACAAGGTAATTTCCATGGGTTTAAGTACATCCTATCTGGAGTCTCAGGCTGAGGGCAGGTTTGAGCCAGAGGAATTCTGAGCAGCTCTGCAGGACATGGGGACGGGCCTAAACTGGCCCGTTTGAGCCTGGTATCTTGTGTGCTGAACCAGCAAACACGGGCCCTTCAGAGAAGGGGTAAAAAGAGTGAAAGCAACTCTTTCTTTAATGCCTCCAGCAGCAATTCCTGTGGGGAGCGTGGCTGTGAGTAGAAGCCACTTCTCCGACCAGTGCAGGTGATCAGCTCCAGAGGTGTGATTCCCTCTCCCATGTTCGTAGGCAGGCTACAAACATTTATTAATGGTCATAAAATATCCTGCCTGTTTTTTAAATACAAACAGCAGTGTATGACTTGACCACCATAAAGTTTGTCTCCAAACCACCACAAAAGGTTTGAATTACTCCTGGTGGCAATAAAAGCATTCTTTGGGCTAACGCTTTGCTTTATTGTTGGCTTTTATTTTTCTCAGTCCCCCATCCTACCAGCAAGACATAAACAATGGGGGCTGAGGTGTCGTCCCCCACCCCCTCACACCCACATTAATAAGGTCCAGGAACAGCAAAATGAAGGAAACAGAAGCAGAATAGTCCTGGAGACAGCTGGGTGGTGATAAGTCCAGCTAGCCTGGCGTTAAAGGAGTTGTTGCTCAGAGAGAGCCTTTCTCTTTGCAATTCAGAGTGCCCCAGTCACATAAAAATGTTAGTATGAAGGAAAAATTATATATATACACACCTGTATTGTATTTCATATAGTATATATAATATATGTAACATATATAACATATAAAATATATTTCATATAATATAGATCTATTTAATGGATTATTTCAGGATCACTAAAGTGCTTTTTATTCAGGGTTGATTCTTTCCAATGTGGAATAAACGATATTAACTTATAGCCATATTATTGATTTAACTTCCAGACAAAAGCATCTGCTCAGGAGTTGATTTCAGTTTACCATCTTTGACTTAAATGTTCTTCTGTAGTTAATTCAGAAGAACTTTTGTCTTTATACATAAACCCTTAGGGAATTAAGCATTTGGTGTTAAGTGGCTGCTGCATACCAAACATCTCCATGACTATAGATTGAATTCCTCCTATAAATCTATTTTACTACTGACTGTAAAGTTATTGGCAGCTTTTCATCGTCTGCCATGAATGGAGATACCAGAGGAACAGGTAAAAAAGAGCATCTGAATTGCACTGAAGCGCTGCCAGGGCAGGAAACATTGAGGGCAGCAAACGGCGCCGGTGCGGATGCACTGGTGCAAGTCATGGGTTCACAGGATATGCTGGTTGGAAAGGACCCACAGGGATCACCCAGCCCCACCCTGGCCCTGCCCAGACACCCCAACAACCCCACCCTGGGCACCCCTGGCAGCGCTGTCCAAACGCTCCTGGAGCAGCCTCGGGCTGTGCCCATTCCCTGGGGAGCCTGGGCAGTGCCCAGCACCTCTGGGGGAAGAGCCTTCCCTCATCTCCTGCCTGACTCTCCCCCAGCTCAGCCCCAGGGCATTTCCTCCTGTCAGTGGTCATGAGAGTCCTTGGGGTGCTGCTGGGTTTGGCTGCTCTTACGGAGCTGCATCACTTCAGCTGCATTTATTCCCCTGGACCTCCTGGCCAGCCCTGCCAGGCAATGCAAAGCATAATTCTGGGAGACTTCCACAGTTCCTCCCCTGACCTGATGTGACATTGTGGGCACAAGAAAGGTGTGAAACGGCCTGGACATTGTATGGCTTTATCCACCACGTTCTGCAGGTCACTCTTAGAGCTCTCTGTGCTTGCTGAGTGCTCCTCATTTGCTGATGACAATTGTTCTGTCAGCATAAGAGAGCTGAAAAAGGGCCAAAAATTGTTGCTGTGCTTGTTGGTAGATCACATTTGGTCCTGTTTCCTTGAAGATGCTGTAGAATAAGTTAGCACAAAAGAGGGCAGAGGAAGAAATTAAAGAGAGAAAATATGGCATCTGTAAGCAAAGTCTGATGGAAAGGCAGCTCTCAGGGAGCAGGGAACTTCACAGAATCACAGAAGGTTTTGGGTTGGAAGGGGCCAAGAAGACCATCTCGTTCCAAGCTCTCAGCCATGGGCAGGGACACCTTCCTCTAGACCGGGTTGCTCCAGGCCCTGTCCAAGCTGGCCTTGCACTCTTCCACTTGCAGCAGGATGGAGCAGATGCATGTTCTGGCTGCTCACAGCAGCGTTGCAGAACCTGCAGCCTCGGCTACAAAAACCAGTTTCTTAAGAGATGGCAAAAAAGAGAAAAGGAAATTGTGTAGTAAGTAACGGGGAAGAAAAAGAGTAATGAGGCAGGGCTGGAAAACAGTCTCAATATTTAGTTCTAACTAGTTCA
Source organism: Callaeas wilsoni (assembly GCA_013398955.1). Classification (NCBI taxonomy): domain Eukaryota; kingdom Metazoa; phylum Chordata; class Aves; order Passeriformes; family Callaeidae; genus Callaeas; species Callaeas wilsoni. The sequence goes on along the minus strand of VWPU01003559.1, from coordinate 343,716 downwards.
GGATGGAGCCCGAATTAGGGGAAATGAAGGGGCTTTTGGGGCCCTTTCCTGGCTCAGACTGGTCATGTCAGCTCTCACAGTCTACCTAAGTTACTGAGTCAGCATCAAATTAGGGATCTCCGAAGTGGGATGATGAGACAAGGAGGACCATAACCTCCTCACTTCCTTCTCCACAGTCTCAGCAATGCTCTACCACAGGTTGGGCCATTGATAGCCACTCCCACACTTCTCTGGTTTATCAGATGCCTCAGCACCAGCACTTGGGTGGTGTCAAAAGGTCTTTTGGTTCACAGCCTTTGCCTGCCTTTATCTCTGCCCCACTTGTGTGAACGGTTGTGGGGCAGGCAGAGCACATGGGGACAAAGAGCCCTCCCAGCTGGACATGAGTGACTTCTTGGGCAGCTCTAGATAATGTCCCAGAGGATGCGTCAGATTCCCTGCTGCAGCAGGAGCCTTCCTCTTCCTCACCCCATGGAGATCTGCCTCAGCTCCAGGGAACCCCTGTGAGGGAGGGGAGGCACAGGATTTGCACCATGGGGCCTGCTAAAATGAATTATGGGAATCCCGAAATCCTCCAAAGAAAGAGCAGTTAAAGCTGAACTGAAAATTAAACACTAAGCTGGTACAAGCCACCTCCCCTATAAATCCAGTCCTGGTGAAGTTTTTTCCTGCACCACACTTGGTGCATGAATGAGGATTTACAGCCGGTGAATTTTCACATCCCCTTTCCGCCAGCATCACCCACGAGGCTTCCCAAACTGCGCCGTGCCAAGGGTGCACTTCCAAACCTCCTCCAGCCCACAGCCCACACCCGCCTTGAGCAGGGAAGGGGGGAAGGAAACAGGCCTGACTTAGCATACATGGAGAGCCGGAGGCACCGAGCCCCTTTCTGTGTGTGCTCAGAGTGTTTGGATAAAGGCATCTCCGAAAGGGGGAATTTGTTTGGTTTGGAGTTCATTGAGTGAAAAGCTCTCAGCCCCATGAGTGCTTAGTTATTCTCTTGTCTAGTGGCTCCTCAACAGCCCCCACCGACAGGGAGGACGCTTCCTATTTGAGAAAGTGGCCCTGCTTTTTGAAATTCTCTAGTGACTTAAATTTATTGGTTTTTCCTGAGGTCCAGCCATTTGAATTGCAAACAATGCCCCATCTCTGCCTCCTCCCCCTCTTCCCCAGCCAGAACAATGTGCAGAGCTGAAATAAAGCCAGGCCATGCGGACCCTGGAAACTGAGTGCCATTTCTTTCCGCATGAGCAGGGAGGTGGAAGTTTGCTGCCTTCTGGTCCCACTCAGTGATGCAGAGGATGTCTGGGAAGGGGGAGGGCGGGATCCAGGGGAAGAAAGAGGGAAAGATGATGGTTGGAGATCCTTTTCGCATTATTTATTTATAACCTCTCCTTTCTAAAGGACCATCCTGAGAGGAGATTAGTGCCAGTGGATCCATGGGTACCTCTCTCACTTTTCATCTCTCAGCATCCTAGGAATGATGCAGGAGATGGGGTATGGGCTGTGTGCTCCAAAATGATCCCATAGCTGGAAAAAGGTGAACTTTTGTCATACTCCTGAGAGCGACTGAACAGCTTGGGTCAGTCTGAGCTCAGTTAAACATGCAGGAATCTGGGCAGCTGCTGTGGGAGAGCTGGAACACTGCACATCTGGATGTACATGAGTGGGATACAGGAGCACAGCAGCAAATGAACAGAAATTGTCTCTGTAAATTTTAAGGCCCGATTTCTTCTCTCATGTTGGCTCAGGCAGCTTCCGTGTTGGTTCACTCACTTGGGTGCTTTCTCTTTATTTACGATGCTAGGAGGGAGGGAGGGAGGGAGGAAGAAAGGAGGGGTTGTCCCCTGGAGGTGCTCTGGCACCACTGGCTAGTTAAAAGCTGCAGGATAAATGATGGAAATAACACAGAGCTTGTGTTTCACTCATTCTTCTTTAAAGTCATGGAGTATTTCTGAAGTTTTGGCTCTGCCTGGATCTGTTCTGTTGGAAAAGCACAGAAGTCTTGTCTGGTAGAACAGTCTTTGAGGTCAGCCAAACATCCATGTGGGTGGGGTGCCTCCTCCACTGTTTGGGCAGAGGTGTGTTGGGGCAGCAGGTCCCCAGAGGAGGTTGGGAGGCACAAGAGTAGGAATCCCCAGAGGAGACAGCCAGAACTCTGCTGTGCCCCGTGTCACAAACAGCCTGCAGAGGCCTGGGCAGGGAGCTCAGGGGAGGTGGGGGAAATGGAAATGTTCGTGTGCACGTGAGGACAGGGAAGCTCCTGACACTTGTCCTGACCCTCGGCTGTGAGGGACGCTCAGGTGTCACAGCAGCAGCACTCAGAGGCTCATCTTGCAAGGGCAGCCATGCAGATCCTGAGTGCATGACCTACTTCATATGGTGAAATTCACCTCTGATACTCAACCAGAACCACACAGGTCCAGAGCTGCCGGTCTGTGTTACAGAGGCTCTTGGCTTTAGATCCTTGTCTGTGTTTTGGCCCTGTTTGCAGGCGAGGGTGGTTCAGATGAACCTGTGGCCTTTCCCCAAGAGCTGCTGTGAATTTGGTAGCCTTGGCTGCAGAAAGACCCTGGAGAAAGAGCACGGTGGAGTGTCAGAGGTGAAGGCACTGGCGGCACAGGGCACTGCTGGAGCTCAGGGTCCTGCCCTTTGCTGGGGTCACAGCACTGTTCTTTTCTTCTCCAAACTGGGCGTTTGGACCATCCTTACAGCACATCCTTTTTGACAGATGGCTGTTCATGTGCAACACTTTCTACCACAGAAAAGCACTTGTTTCATTTTACTGTGAGGGGAAGGCTGGCAGAAGTCTGCTATAAAAGCACAGGACAGAAACCTGGGGGAGCTGTTCTCTCCTGGCCCCTGGCCTCGTGAAGGCCCTCAGTCAAGTCTGTCTGCTTTGCATTCCTCATGGATGGAGGCAATAGGGACCTTGTTCTTGTGGTAGAGCTGTGTAGCAGTGGCTGTACAACGGTTGAAGAACATTTTCTCAGTGCTATGAGCTATAGCAAGGTGTAGGGCAGAAGGAGAATAGACCCAGATGCCAGCACAGGTGTGTGGGGATAAGGACAGGCTTGAGGCACTGCCAGCCCTCAGCCTGGAGGGGACATAGCAGTGAGGTACAACAAATCCTCCTGGGAACCTGAATGAAACTCCCTTCCCTCTTTGGGGAATCCAGTCGTGGCTCCATTCTCTGAGCAAAGTAAAGCAGATCAATATCACAAACAGGTGTCTGAAAATCTGTGGCCCAATTTGTTGCTCCTCTGGGCTGGCTCTCCTTCACCAGAGCAAGCTGGCCTGTGGTCTGGAGAGGCTTCGCCCAGCTCTCTGAAGCCTTTACTGCTTTTCTTTCTGCCCTTACAAAGAACACATTTCACCACATTAAACTTTACCTTTTTCCAGAGGTTTGGCTGCTCTGGGACACCTTGCTGGTCTCTGCTCAGCAGGTAACCTAAGCTGAGATCAGATATGTTAGCTGGGTGAATTCCTCTTTATCTGATGCTGACACCTTCACCTCATGGACTACTGAAATTCCTGGGAAAGGCAGCTCTGAGCGTAGCCCTGAGCCACAAATCACAGATTCAGACCTCTCCCTCCAGGAGGGGAGGAAATACAGAAGGTTTCAGTGAGACAGGAGAGCGATGCTTTCAGCAGGTTGGGCTTTGTCTCTGTAAGCACCTGATGTGCTGCAGGAGGAAGCAAATGGCAAAACTCTGCTCATGCAGGAGCATTATTCATCATAAATGCCATCCATTTTTTTCTGTGAGTCACAAGAGGAGGCTACTGGTAGTTTTGAGAGGGTTGTTCTTGCTGGAATTCCATCCTTCCCAAGGCCAGAGGATGCTGAGGATTTGGGGGCTCGTTTGGTGTTGAAAGGATTCCAGTTTATTGATTTGAACAGGTTTTTCTTAGGTATTTTTTGAGTGAAGTAGAAGTAAATCCATTTTGCTGCTTTATCAGGGCTGGGAAAGGATGTTCCAACCCACAGGTACTAGTATGTATAAATGGGGGATTAAAGTGACAAAGATCTGCAGATCACATCCAGAAATGCAGAGGTGTCTCAGCAATATCAGGGCCTTCGTAATCCTGGAGGGGTAAGGTTCAACAGAGAATGTATCCTACCCAAAATCGGCCTGCCCCAGCACATTCCTGGAGGTGGCAAGCACGTGGAGACAAGGCAGAGCTCAGGGTTTTGGGGCTCTTGGACACCTCATAAAGGGGCATTTCAAGCCTTGAGGCCAGTGGCATTTCCAGCCCTGGGGGCTGCAGTTTGCCAGCTATCTCTGTCAATGGTACTGAACTCATGTTTATTTTCCCTTTTCACCGTACCAGTAGATGATGAAGGTTCAGAAATGCTCACACATGTCCTTCGGTGCAGGAGCTGAGGTCCTGCCTCCACGCCCAGCCCCAGGAGCTGTGGTGCTTTTCAGGAGTCTCTGCCCACTCCTGTCTTTCAGCAGGGCTGTGTCCAGGCAAATCAAACTCTGCCCTGCGTTCTTACACACGCTTGTTCTCCTCCACTGCATCTTGGGCTGTCCAGGCGCTGGATTCAGCACCTGTTTTCCAGTGTTTTGGCCTAGTTATAAATGTGCTCAGTACAAATATCATCCCATGGCCCAGGAAGTGGCAGTTCTTTGAAGGGAATCCCCCTCTTTTAATTCAATTAATGTTGAAGCTAATTTCCACCCTGGGGCTGAGTCCCAGTGCCTTTGAAGTCAATAATAGTTTTGTGCTTCCCTTCAAGCGGAACAGGTTGGAGCACGTCCCCGCAGCCAAAGGCTTTGCCAGGATGTTCAAAGGCTGTTTGCTTTTTGTGCCAAGGAACTGTGTCCTGCTCCAAATCAGGAGGGAGGTTTCAGCAGGATGAGGCCATGGGTCTCGGGGATCTCTGTTGGACAGGCCAGGTGGATGCTGGGGGATGGAGTGCACCTGTTTTCAGAGTAAATTCAGCATCTCCTTCATAGAAGAGGTGCTGCTCCATAGACACGTCAAGATTTTCAGTATTTACAATGAAGCACATATTTTCACTCTTTGGGTTTTTTTACTCTCAGAGTTTTTATGTATGTCCTTAAAATACCATTTGGATCATCCTTTCCTGGTTTGATTTAATGGAGTGAAAACCACAATTGACTGGCAACAAGAATATTTTTCCTCTTCAGGTGAAAGATGAAGAGCCAGATTCTGAAAAGAGTTTGCTCACTGTCAGGGTGGTAACTGATTCCAGACAGCCAAAAGGTGATTTTCTTTACCTAAACCTGGCACATAACTGAAGGATGGAGAAAATCTAATTGGTTTTAACCACCTTTAATGGTGACAAGCAGAGGCATCTCCAGGAGGTGTTTAGACTTTAGGAGGATCTTTTCTTTCACTGTGCAGAAGCCTTAATTGATCAAGGCTAAAATGATTAAGCTTCAGAGGAAAGCAGCTTTGCTTCACTTTTTGCCAAACAGCCGTATTGAGCAACTTTGGGCTTTGTAGTGATTTTGGAATAAAACTAATTGATGTCATAGAAATAAATGCAGGAATCTTTGATGTGTGGATGGAGCCGTAGGGGGATGACACACAACCCAATTACTGGCAAAAATGGAACATATTACATATTTTGTTATGCTTCAGCTACCTATTGAAAAATACTTTTACTAAGGTCTTCATGCAAAAAAAGTGCTGTTCTGCTAATTTTCCCCCTCACATAGGAGGAAACAAAACTTTCACTTTTATTCAAGGTTTAACATTGAAAGTAATGCACAAATTTACCCAAAGATCACAGAATCATTAAGGTTAGAAAAGACTTCTAAGATCGAGTCCAACAATTGACCCAGCCTTGTCAGGTCCACCACAAAACCATGAGACGATTGAAGCTGTTGGTGTGAAATTCCACCCAGGTGAGTGGGGTGGATTTTACATCACTGCTGATCCACTTCTCTGCTGCCCTGAAGTCTTGTCCTGTAAAGGGCAGCAGCAAGTGCCCAGGTGTGCCTCCCCATCTGATTGCTGAGCTGCACGCTGCTCCCCACCCGAATTGCTGAGGATTGCCCAGCGTGAGGGGCCGGCAGCTGCCTTCCCCTGACGTGATGGGAAATGATGGCTGAGAAATGGATATGGAAACAGTCCTGTGATCCCCGAGGGACAAGTGCTTTGTTGTGAAACAGTCCCACCAGGAAAGCAGAGAAACATGATGTCTCATTGTGCTTTTGGGGCAGATGAGCAGCCCCGGATAAACATCTGAAGTGGTTTGGGTGTTGCTGGACTTGGATTTGGTGAGGGAACACTCCATTATTCAGTGTACCACTGCCAGGTTTCACGATCTCGGCAGCAGAGTGAGAGGTGATCGTGGTTTTCTGACTGCCAGCAAGGGCTCCAACCCTCTGCTTCCAGCCACAGGCCAGAGTTAACAAGCTCCACGCTCCAGAGATAAACCCCATCCTAATCCTCCCGAGCCCCGGCACTGCTGCTTGTTCAAAGTGCACCATCCCTTCTCGCTGGGATGGACAAAGCCAGCCTGACAGAATGAGAACTGAGCCGTGCCTTGGCCCCAAAATTTAAAAGGAGTGGAGATCTAAGCTTTCCTTTGAGATGAAAAAAAAAAGGCTATGACTGAGGTTGGTTGGTCAGTTTGTTTCATTTCTCTTTGATGCTCCTGGCTCCCTGTGCCAGGAACACCTCCTGATGGAGTTGGGAAATTTGCTTATGAAAGGACTGAATGAAAATGAAGTGAGGGAGCAGCCTTTACAGGTGCAGATCTGGAGTTTAGGATAAACACCTACAAGTTTGGATTTCCTGCTTTCCACTTACCGTAACTGTCTAATCTAGCTACCCATTCACCTTTCCTTTCATCCCAGGATGTCTAGTCTGATCTAACTGCCTGTCCTTTCATCCCTGCTATCTTCCTCTTGATCTGTGTTTTTTAGAGCTCATTCATCACACCTAACAACTTCTAAAGCACCCACATAGGGCCACAAAGTTTCTCTTTACATTTTAGCCAAAGTGCTTGAAGGGATGGAAGGCAAAGCCTCTGCTGAGAAACCCTGGGAGAGGAGCTGTTACTCCTTGTTTAAATCACACCTGAATGTACCGAGTGAAGGCACTGAACAGAGAAGCAGATTGTTCACATCCTTGAAGCTTTTATTCAAATGCTTGCCCACTGGAAATGGGCAGGTTCATTAATTGCACGGCTTTCCTGGCAGCATTTTCCCTTGTGTTGGGTAGGGAGTGCAAGTCCATGGGGCACCAACCTGCTCCAAGGGAAAGGACAACGGAAGATACCAGGGCAAAAGGGGAGACTCCAGAAGGGCCATTACATTCACAGAGACATTTTTGGCCTGTCACGTTGTGTCCAGCTCTGGGGGCAGCTTGATTTTGATTTCTAAAGAGGGGTGGAAAGCACAGAGAAAATCTGAACAGGAATAAAAACCTGAATATGGGACAAAAGTGGCTCTTTGAATATGGGACTGCATTAGTGCTCTTTATTTCAAGGTCTGAAAGTAGGAAGGTCAGAGTGGAAACGGTCAGTGGAGATGAGAGAAATGAATCAAATATCAGTGAGTGCTGTGTGAGTGTCAGCATCGCCTGGCTTGAAAGAGGTGCACCGATTTCTTAAGCAATTTCTAAATAGCAACCAGCTCCAGACAATGATTTAGGGACAAAATTAGCCTTACAGGGAACACCTCTTTTGGAAGGTCCCTCTCTCATTCTTTCTTGCTCATTCCTTCTGTTCTTTTATTTCTGTCCCCCCCTCAAAAGGCGAGGTTGTTACTTGGGAGCCCTTTTGAGGGGAGAGAACCATGGTGAGATTCTTGTGTTGGCATGGCTGATGTTAATGGGTAACACCGAGGCCAAAGGTCCTTTAAAGCTCCCACATCTGCAGCTTTGTACAGACCTCACCTCCAAAATGCCTCAAAGTGTGTAGCCAGGCAGGGCTTAATGTGTATTAGCAAGACAAAGGCCCAGGGAGGGGAGGAAAGGGGGATGAGTTTTAATTTACTGAAGATTTATTAGGCCTCATGAAATCGGCCTGAACCACCCATTTTCTATATCATCTGCCCACATCCAAAGGGGGCAGCTTTGTTGGGGGGAGATGGTCGCTGAGAATTATCCAGCAACAAATCTCCCCAGCGCCAAAGGGACACGGACAGGAGCAGGATGGGGAGGAGGTTCACCCTCTCGACGTAGAGCCCGAAATCTGGAAACATGGAAATGCAGAAATGCCATTCAGGCTCGATCCTTCCTTCCTGTGACTTCTGCTTGTGAGGTGCACGTTCCTTTTGCTAAGCCTGGAGTAGATGAGTGGGAGATCAGGAGGGAAGAGGGAAGGAGGCGGAGATGCCAAGGTGTGCTCTTCACATGACGTTTGGAGCTGAAGGGATCTGCTTTGGGAGAGCTTAGTGAGTCATTGTTCACATGGAGATTACACCCTTTCCCTTCCAAGTAGCTGCCATGTGTCTCCAAACCTAAGCCTCCAAGTCAGGCTTTAATGTGGCCTGCAGAGCTTTAGAGAATGACCCGTCTTGGACATCTCCAGGCTGTAGCTCGGCCATGAGTTTGGCAATTCTGGGGTTCCCTCAACAGCCTCTATGAAAAAGGTCATTAATCATACCTGGCTCCTTTCTTTCCCGTGTCGCAGTCTCACTGTAATAGATTAGAGTATTCCATTTCTGCCATTAGCCTGTCCTGGGAAGAGCTCTGCAACATTACTGTACCATGCAGTGCTGTGAAATGTCATCTCCAGGCTGACAGAGAGAGGGAGGATTTGGGGATACAGCTGCAGGAACAACCTGATGGGGATCACCAGGGCCTCAAGGCACCCTTTGGGATAATGGGGGAACAGGGGATCATAACCAGCCTGCTGGGGTCTCCTGGAGAGGAGGGACTGTCTTTGAGCATAAGACTGACCAAGACCCCCTCTGTTTCTCCTTGCTCGTAACATCAGCAGAGAGGAGTTGCCTCTGAAGGGTGAACTGTGAATGTTTATCACAGTGTAAAGGGTGTAAAGGGTTTCCTGTCAGGAAAACCACTGTGCAGAGGTAAGCAAAGCATAAGGTGTGAGAGTAAGCACTGGAATCTCAGAATGGTGGAATGGTTTGAGTTGGAAGGACCTTAAAGATCATCTCGTTCCAACCCCCTGCCATGTGCAGGGACATCTCCCACTAGACCAGGTTGCTCAAACCAGGTTGTATTTTGAACTGATGTAAAAGGCAGGCTGGAACAAACAGATTACTCTGAACATAAGATTTGTTACCTTGATATTCCTCATGAGGACTCTGATCCTTTAAACACCCTTCCCTGGGCACCCTGTGGCACAACAGGCACGACGTCCTCTGTGCCTCTCTGCAGGATGTGCACCACTAAGAGGGATGAGGGTGACTTGGTTCCCCAAAACAAGTGCTTAAAACCCAGAAGGTCCAAAAGAATTTGGAAAACTGCTGATCTCTGGGTCAAATGTGAGGGAGGCAAGTTGTTGTAACCCTAGGAATTGCCACCTAGCAATGAAAATCAGAGTTCTCAAATGATTAAAAAATTAAAAGCTGTTATCTAAGGTTGCAGCAGCGCCTGTCACAGCCTGGTGGATTTTGCCATAGAATTAATGAATAATTTTTAAGGATCTTCTCTTAGAGAAAGAGCTGCATGTGGATGGCAGGAGAAATCATCCAGATGAAGGTCTCTGTGAATGTGTGATTCTTCTTGATTTGGATCTTGGGACGTCAACCGACTCCTCTGGGGCAGAGTCAGGACCGTGCTCCTTTAGGATGGGGCACTGTGGGTGGATCCTGACAGACTGCAGAGCCACGTGGGATTAGGTCCAGACCAGTGAGTCTATAAAAATAGAGCATTTGAGGGGGTGTTTCAGGTGTTTGGGTGAAAGACACAAGTCTAGAATCACTCCTACAAATCCTCTTCTCGGCTGTACTTCTTAAGTTATTTCTGACACCTCATTATATCCTTATGATAAGTGTCACAACAGAAGTGTAGAGACCTCCCTCAAGCTCCCGATTTTCTGTGTAAATGCCGTCTGCCATGTGATCAGCTGCAGCGTCACGGCCAAGTGCCTCTCATTGAGCCTTCGAGCCGCCTCCCTGAGCGCTGCAAGGGCTCGACGAAGGGTTAAGGTTTGTCTTATTGATGGGAAAATGCCTTTAGGCACCGCTATTCTTGAAAAACACTGCCCGAACCATTGAACCCCTTCGGAGTTAGGAAGCTGCTCATCCACCCTCAGGAGGAAGGGCGAATGCTGAACAGCAAAGTTACAGTCCATGGGCAGGCTGAGCAAACACGGAGCTGTTGGAAAGCCGTCAAAGGAAGCTGAAAAGCCATCTTAGATACGGAGCTGAGCATGAGTCACCCGGGGAAGTCAAAATAGACTGCTCAAGTACTTCACTTCAAAGCCTTCAGCACCACCAAGGATCAGGCATCCCAGGAATGTTAGTGCCCTTCAGAGGGGCAGGGAGGGACCGCTGTGTGTCCTGCGCTGTCTCCTCTGTGAGGAGCAGCTTTAACGAAGCCTCTGCAGGACGCGCAGGGCCGGAGCTCCGCGCTGGCTGCGGCTCGCCCGGGCCGCCCCGGCTCCGCTGGCCGAGCCCTGCGCTCCGTCTCGCGCCGCGTTTGCACCGGAGCCCTGCAGCTTCGGAGTCGCTTCAGCTGTGCTGAGCTGGGAAGGCAGAGACACTCAGGGACTTCCCGGGCATTGCAATGAGATCGCCATCCAGCTTTTCCATGAGAGCAGCCAGATTCCTGCTGCCGGCCCCGGGATAAGCCCCGCTCACCGTGGCCGCTGCCGACCGCGCTGCCTGCCGGCGGCCGGGGATGCTCGTGCCTCGGGCAGGGCTCCACGGGCTGGCAGCCCCTCTGGCAGCGCACGCGGGGCTCCGTGCTGACTTCATCCGGGCAGCAGAGCAAATCAGTGTTGGATTTTGTCAGGCGTTGCAAAGGCAGTTGATCACTGCGATGTGAAATGCCCCTTTTTAAAAAAGCAGTGTTACCTACAGGAATATTTCCATTTTCTTTACAATCATCAACTATCAGGCAAGACTGAAGTGAGAAATCTACTGCCTTAGTAGACAGCTCTTAGCAGAGTCTGGAATCATCAACATCCTTTTGTTGATGATTTTGACTGGTTCACAGGAATCAAACTTCTTTTTCTGCTGATCTCTTCCTCTGAACTTGTATTTTTTTGCATAATATTTTAATCTCAACTCTACCTTGAATGAAAAAGTAAAACCTGAGCCAATCAAAACACCACATTAACAGGAAAAAACCTATATTTTTGTATTTCTTTTTCTGGGGAAGGAACAACTCAAGTCCTGCTGCTTCTGCCACTGGTGGAGCTGGAATAAGTTTGTAAATGAATAGAAGAGATTTAATAAAATCACAGGGCTTAGGCAAAGCAAAGAGGCACAAAATACAATGAAACAGAAACTGGAGAGGGAGTTTGGAGTGTTAGAGGCTGAATGCAATTGCTTGAGTTGGAACCCGACCAGAGTCCTGGGGTTAACACCTCTCCTCCATGGAAAGTGTTAGAGGAACTTTAATATTTGTGGTGTTCAGGATTCTGGGTTTGTGCTTTGTCCAAGGATTGTATTTAAAAAATAAATGTTGATGCTGCTGAGGATTCTCACGTGGAGGAGAACCTGTGGGCAGGCCACAGACTTGGTCAAGGTTAAATACAAATAAAGCCTCAAGGTGACTTAAGAGCCAAAGTCTGACTTTCCTAAGTAGCTTGGATGCTTTAGCCCAGATCTCGCCATAAGCTTCAGGTCCTAGCTGGGAGACAGGAGCTCAGACTAATATTGCACACATGTTCTTGGTTGGATCTGGGTGCTGAAGCCCAAATTTCACTCTAAGTCTCTGAGATGTAAGTTGTTAAGTCAGTGAGCACCCTTGAAAATATTACCTGTGCTTGTGGGAAATACAGTTTCCAAGGAATTTAGCACTTGGAAGCAATGTAAAGCAGACTAGCCCAGTTGTATTGCTAAGCTCAGACTATGGATTTGCACCATACCTTTTCCAAGCTGCATGTCCAGCTTAGTGCAGTGCAGGTGTCTGGGCTGCAGCGGCAGATGCTGGAGCTGGCCTTGGCCCTGCCGCAGGAGGTGGCAGAGAGGGCTCAGCTGAATTCCAGGGTGAGATGGGTGATGCCTCCTGTGCTCATGTAGGCACGTGCTACAGGTTTTGGCCACCTTGGAGCCAAGTGTGTGGCCCTGGCAGGACAGTACCCTAAAATGACCTCGATGTCTCCTAAAATGACCTCAGTGTCTCCTCCCTTCACCTCAGTGAGCTCAGTGTTGGACTCTGAGTGTCTGGAAGCGGCTGAGCCGTGCTGCATCCACGCCTGGCACTCCATGCCAGTTTGTATAAAGGGCACTGTCCCAAACATGCCTCCAGCTGCTTAAACTCAGAGCAGCATGTTGGGGCTCTGCTGGATGTGCCAGCTGTGAGTGGCAGAGGAAGAAGTGGCCGTAGAAGAGCACGGCAGGGCCCAGGCGTTGTGCCCGTTCCGCTCACTGAGCCAGCGGCACTCGGGCAGCTGCCTTCAGTGATGGAGAATTTTTCCCTGCGAAAACCTTGCTGTTGTTTATACTGGAGCTGGCACAGTCCCCTAGCAGTGCAGGCACACCAAGGGAAGGAGTTTGGCCATTCAGTCCTTCTCTTGCCCCAGCTGTCACTTACTAGTGGGCTCACTGTCACCTGGGCAGAGATTCCTGCTGGTGCACAAGGGATGCAGGTTCCCAAGGAGCAGCATGGCAGTGCCCTCAGTACTGCAGCACCCTTCTCTCCTGCCAAGCATCCTCCAGCAGACGTGATGTAGGATAAATGGGAGGCCCAGATCCCTCCTGGAGCAGCCACGGGCTGCCAGGGGCTCTCCATGGAAGAGCTGTTGGATGCTGTGTTTGGGTACCACGATTTCTCCCTCTGCACCACACACCTTGTACATTTTCTCTGTTGACTTTTCGGGTTCAGGGAGATGTGCAAGGCAGAGAAATGTTCCCCACGTGTTAAACAAAGAGGAATTATGCCCCTGTTCACCCAAACACTGTGAGTCTGGAGCTGCTCAGGGCTTCCCTGATCCCTCCCAAATGCTGTGCTGAGGCACTGCAGTTGTTGGGAGCATTTGGCTGTAGCAGAAACCTGCACTGCCCAGCTGTTCCAGGCTGACCATGGGCTGGAGAAGGCCCTGAGCTTGGGGACAAGACAGTCACCACCAGTTAGGGCACTTCCAAACAATCTAGAGGCATGAGGTAAAAAGGAGTGCTTTTGCTTTGATCCATCAGCTTTAATCATTTGTAAACATCTATTAATTGGCTGTGTCAGGCTCAGATCCTTATCATCTTCTGGTCTAATTTCCCCTGTTCGATATATTTCCTCCACTATAAAAATACCCATCACCCACCCCTGTCAGCACAGATTAAATCTAACGCTCTTTCTTTCAGCTCCTCTCCCCAGTGAGGCTGTAAAGCTGTCAGCTCCACACTTGACAAGAGCCAGGCTGCCCTCCTTCCCTTTGTCTCCTGGAGGAGGAAAATATTTGGGTGTCACTGGCTGGATGGCCAGAGGGAAGTCAGCAGACCTCGACCCATCCACTGATCTGAGCCATGAGAGGAGAGAGGAGTTTGCACTGGCAGCAGCTGGGAAGTTCCCAGTGTCTCTGAGGCTCACTGACTCCTGCAGTCGCTTCCCTGGCTTCTCAAGGACTTCTGTGTGCTGGCACTCAGCAAACTTCTCCCTGGGAGTCTCCCAGCTGCTGACATTTATGTGACATCTAGACCTCTTCCAAGGCAGCAAGGTGCTGGCTTCTCAGGTGGAAGGGTGATAAAGAGGGTGAAGCTGGGTCTGTTCAAAGGAGATGTGCCCAAAGCACGGCTGAAGGGCCAAATATTTTCCAAACCTGCTGGCTGAGTGTTAACATGGTGTCCTGTTCCTGGGTTTATATAAAGCACAAAGGAGGTGGCTGCAGATAGCACATATCTGTGTATTTGCAGTGAAATAGGTGATGCAAGATCGCCGAAATCCCTCCTGGACTCTCAGCAGTTCTAGCCGCACTCCCATAAGGGATGTCTGAGCATCCCTGCTGGCAACCATAAGGCTGAATGCTCTGCTTCCTGCTCAGTCGACAGAACATGCCTTTCCAAGAGGGACAGGAGGAACAACTTCCCAACAAAGGCAGAGCAGGGATGTGCATCAGCCGTGGCACAGCAGGAAACAACTGGGGAAGAAAAGAGCTCCTTGGAACAGAGTCCCAGCGCTGTGGAAACGAGCAGTCCTGGGAAACACAGCAGGGACGACAAGGTGTGCAGGCAGGAGGGTTCTGGGAGGCATTGAGCTGCAGCACCTGGTCATCAGCCCATGGTGTGGTTTTGCCTAATCCTCTGTGACTGCCCTTCAGTGAGGGTACAGGGAGTCAAAGAAGGGGCTTCAGAAAACCCTCTTCCCCTGCCCCTCCCCACCTCACACAAGGCATGTTCTCAGCAGACCGGTCCCTGGTCTGAGAAGCCCGGGGTGGTGACCAGGGGCCGTGCAGAGGTGCATGCCCAGGGGCAGGTTTCCTCGGGCAGGTGCTGCTGTCGAAGCACGCGGTGATCAGGTGCCCGAGCTGTGGGATCTCATGCCATGGACTCAACCCGCTGGTCACGGCAGCTCTGCTGGCACCTCCACTGCTGCTGAGCCCAGAGTGTGTGCTCTTGAGATAACAAGTGTTTCAGGATGGTCCTAAGAGATTTCCCAAGTGTAGCAGCACAGAGTTGATGTAACTCCTGCCGTGGATTACTCCAGAGCTGCTCCTGCTGCTGTGCAACTCAGGACATCAGGCCAGGAGTACTCACAATACATTTAATGTGCATGTTAGTACTCCATTAAATATTGACTATGCTTAAATAAATGATGCAGCCAACTTTCAAGGAAGAAATTGCTTATTTTGTCAACACAAAATATCCCTCTGTGCCCTTATCCCCATTAGTCTGTCTGGGGCCAGAAAGTTCCCTGAACGAGGTCTTTGTAGCTGGTTTCATATGACATCACTTGTCTAAAGGAGACTCTGTTAGAGAGGAAAACTTGGTTTGGCCCCAAAAAGCCAGGTGTTTTAACCTGAGTGTGTCAGAAAGATGACTGCAAAATTTTCTTTGAAAGAAGCTTGAGAAGAAGAAATTTGTCAAAACCAACTCTTTTCCACAAATTGTTTTGGCATAAGAGAATGTGCATTTTGACAGAGAGATCCTTCAATGGAAAATCCCAGAAGCACCTCAAATGTTCCTGACTCTCTTCAGGACTTGCCATGTACATCCTCCAGCTGTCCCCAGTGTCACACCCTCATGGTCTTGGCAGGCTTTATGAAGGGTGTGTGTTAATTTGGGGGCTTAGCAAGTAAATTCATCAAAAAAGCTGGATCAGAAGTCTGAATTCAGCCCCCCTTAAGTTAGGAGCTAAAGTAAAAGGCAAAATAACCCCCAGGTTCCCTCATCAGTCAGTGGGAAGGGAGAAATCACACCCCCCTTTCCGGAATAAGTAGGAAGGTTATATTTGCTTGACTGAATCAAGACAGAGCTTTTGCTTGTGCCGTGTTGAGGGCTCATCCCCACATTCACTACACATAGGTTTGGGCGTGCTTCAGGTGAGACCCCAGGCTGGGTGTGGGGTGTGGGGCAGACTGCACCACCTCTGCTGCCTTTGCTTTCCTTTTCTGCCCCACCATCACTTTCCTCAGGCTCCCTCTCAGGTCCCCTCTCTACATTTGTTTTCACAGCACCTTACAAATAGCTGGTTTTAATAATGTATCATTGGAGGTTCTTTTGTATGCTTTTGGTGCATCAATTATTGAAGCCCAGCCCTGCTGTTCTCTGTTAATAATGGGAGTTTGGGGTTGTTTACTTCTGTTGGTCAAATGTTTCATGGGAATGTTGTCACTCTGGCTGCTACAGGACATGCAACTCTTCCATCAGTGACCTGAGTGCATCACCACTGGCTCTGAGCTCAGCCCACGTGAGCTGGGCAGGTTTTCATGTCCCTGGGGTAATTCCAGCCACCACGCAGAAATACCCCTCTGCAGGGCAGTGCTCAGAAGGGTCACGTCTCCCACGGAATCAGGACACTGCCAGGAAGCAGCCACCTTCCTGAAAAGGGCTGGAGCTCGGTGGCTGGGGCTTGAACCAGGGTTGAACCACGTTTGAACCAGGTGTCCTCAGCTGCTGCTGCACAAGCAGAATGATGGCTGAGCATTCTGCCAGCCTCGCTCGTGGCCCTGGACAATTAAAGTGTTAAAATCAATGTTGACAGAAAGAGCTAAGCCTGATGCTCAGCACTGCTGTCTCTGAGCCAGGAGGCTCTACAAAGACCTGCCAGCCCAGATGAACCTGCTCCTGATTTCTTTTTGTGACAACAATAGTTATCACTGGGCATTCTCCCTGAGAATGTTTCCACTCTTTCAAAAAACATTGCCATGGTTTTTATTTTGAAAAGTAGTAGGTCGGAAAATGTGCATCTGTCTCAAATGGTTACTGCCTTTTTGCAGAGGCCGATGTCATTCTGTGGTAACTTGGGAAGATGTTGACATTAGGATCATAGGATCATTCAGGCTGAAACGATTTTTAGGAGGTTTCTGGTCCAGCATCTGCTCAAAGTAGGGCCAGCTCTGAGGTCAGACCTGATTACTGACAGCTTTATCCAGTCTAGACTTTAAAATCTCTGAGGATGGAGGCTGAGCAGCCTCTGGCCAGCAGACATTGACTTCCCATCACTCCCAACTGGAGATAAATTCTTACTGGCAGCCTGGAGGTAAAGGTTATTTATCCCATAAACAAACTCTGGATCAGGCTCTCCTATGGAGAGAGATTCTTTTAATTAAGTTTTACCTCATCTTGAGACTTCACCGTGCTGTGCTATTCCAGCAACACCCTGAGGGCTCAGGCAGCCTCCCTCTAACTTGCAGAGCTGGCGCTGAGTCGATGTGTTACAGTTCTGTTCACAGTGTCCATCCTTTACCTTTGCAGCTGCAACACAAAGTAAGGAAGAATGGAAACGGGATCACGCAGGTGGGTGAACTGGAAGCAAAGGATTTGTGGAGCAAGTTTGCTTCGTTAGCCTGATCCACACTCTCTCCTGGTTCCACACCACTAAGAATTAAACAGATGAACATTCCCATGCTGTTAATCTGGCAACAGTAAGTCAGGGAAGCTGCTG
Source organism: Callaeas wilsoni (assembly GCA_013398955.1). Taxonomy (NCBI): domain Eukaryota; kingdom Metazoa; phylum Chordata; class Aves; order Passeriformes; family Callaeidae; genus Callaeas; species Callaeas wilsoni. The sequence continues at coordinate 326,556 of VWPU01003559.1, read as the reverse complement.
TAGTTTACGGAGAGCACAGCACAGCCGCAGCTGGATGAATGTCTGATGGCCTAAGACACCTTATTTAAACACCAGGCTTGGCACCAGTCTCATGGTTTCCATTCTGGTGAGCACAGCAAGCCCTAAACATTGCATGGGGCAGCTGATCACTCTGCTGCTGACACATCGTGCTGGGAGGGTTGCCAGCCACCGGGAAGAATACTGGTGTGGGTCTAGTGGCTTTTCTGAGAGCATCTCCAAGTGACCTTGTGCCTGCATTCAAGGGAACTGGTTTCTCCATGAGGTAAATGTGCACATTTTGGAGACCCATCGCAGTGGTGCAGATGAATCCATAGCCATGGGGGATGCGAACGGGAAAAGAAAGAGGAGGGAAGGCAGGCTCTGCTCCTGAGTTCTCCCCTCTGATTTGCCCCGTGACTTCAGCAATTTAATGCTTCTGTGCCTCAGTTTCCCTGCTGTGAAATGCAGTGATCTTCTGCAGATCCAGCATGACATGAGAAGAAGCCCACGCAGGTTAAGGTGCTCCTCACCACTGTGCTACAGGCCACATAAAGAGATTTTCTTCTCCTTTCCCTGAGGGGTGGTCCTTGCTATCCCATGGAAAAGGACATGGTATTCGCTAACATCTCCCTGGAAGATCCAGTTCTCCATATCTCTCTCTCTGCCCTGTTTGCCTAATGCTGTGGCAGGTTCCAGCCTGTGGCTGCAATTCAGATAGTCCCAGACACCAGAAATGATTAATATTAATCAGCATCTGCAGCACTTTGCAAGACAGTAAAGCAGAGGAGGGTGGGAGCCCTGAGACATTTCTGCTCCTCGTGGGTGACTGGGACTGATGGGCTTCTCCATGTCATGCCAGAGCAGTAATTCAGAACTGGACATTTCCCCATGTTTGGAAAGGCGTGGGGAGGAAGAGGCAGTTTTGGTGGAGCGCTGCCAAGCAAACTGTCCGGTGAAAAGGGGGAAATGTAAGTAAAGAACCTCCACAGGGTTTATTTTTATATAACTTTCTCCCTGCCATGGGTTCCCAGAGCTCCTGGCTGGTTTCACTCTCCTCTCCCGACCCTCCACTCTGCCTGGGATCCAGCTTGGCTCCACTTTTCTGACAGGGCATCTGAAGTGCAACCCCGTGCCCAAATCCAGGGGAGGGAGGGATGTTACCGGACATGGATTCTCCATGGGTTTCCCGTGTCCACAGCCTCAGGCCGTGCCAGAAGAGCCCTGAGCACCCCTCCCCCCTGGTCCTGTCTCTCCCCTTGCTGCCATGCAGGACTCTGCAGGTTTCGGGGCAGTTCCTGTGTGCTGGTCACTCCTGAGCAGCTAAATAGCTCCATTAATTGTGCATATGACTAAAAGATTGATGGATGAGAAAGAACAAGTCTCCCCCCACCCCAATTAGTACTTCATCAAACACAGGACGTGCCCCTCAGGGTACCACAGTGGGCTGGGGTATCTGCATACCTTTTGGACAGCAAGGTAATGGAGTGAGATTATCAGTCAATATTTAAATACAGACAAGATCTGAGCTCTTTCTGAATTGGCAGTTGGTCTATTGTGGCAGTGATGTCCCATGCCCTGGATCCCTCATTTTTTATCATGCTACATTACCCACAGGGCTTTCGCATTCCCACACCACTTGACCTCTTGACTCTGTTATCTCCGTCTTGGAACAAACAAGAAACATTTTATTCCCACCAGCAAACTGTCATTCACATCAGCAGCTTCTGCTGTGAGTCCTCGGCTCTTTTTTCTCCATCTTCTTGCCTGCCCCACTGGGAGCTCTGACTTCCCGAAGTGGAAAATACAGGCAGAATAAATCCACTCCCTAAATGCTTTCGGCCCACTTCTTCTTAAAGTGACAGGGCAGATTTATGGCTGTTTGTTGTTCTCTCCATCCCCAGTGATTTATTCTTTCCTCTTCCTGGGTGTCTTTCAATCAGTCATAAAGGGAAATAGAAGCGTCTGGCTGAACAAATCACTGGTAACAGTCAGATTGGCCAGAGGTAGTAATTGCAATTAAGATGATGCCCAAGTAACCTTCTGCTGCTCTAGTGCCTTTCTCCACAGCAGAGCTGTAGTTGGAGATACCAACCTTAACCTGAGCAACACAGCAAGCTTTTTAGGACAAGTTCCTTTAATACCCAGTGTAATTCTGTAATTTAGTGGTTCCCCTTTGGTTTTAGTAAATAACTGGGCACCTTAAACCTGTCAAGCAATCCTAGAGGTAGATTAGATTTAAGTCTTGCAATGAGGGCTTTCGAGGGATGTCATATAACATACTTGGTGATGAAATAGCAGGGACTGAGCTTTGCAAGGGTACAAACATTAGTGTTGTAGGGTGAGGTTGTTATGTTGTTGTGGAGGACCCACAAAGTTACCCCTGGAAACACGTCAGTGGTGTCATTCCTGGAGTGGAGGCAGTGGTTAGGACACGGCTCTGGACAGCAGCGCCTGGCTGCTCTGGTCGAGCTTTTGGCTTTTCGTGTCTTGGTACACAGAGTGAAGCCTGACTGTCCCTCCATTTAGGGTTTTGCGGTCCGATGGGAGGCACCAGGACCTTGGCACAGGCTGTGCAGGGAGGAATTTACTTCATTTTCAGTCAGCTGCACCAAAAACCCCAGTGCTGAAGGACCACGGCCTCCTGCTCTCAGAGGGGACCTGACCAAGTGTCCTTACGGAGAAGCCTTTAGGGATCTTGTCTGTTTGGAGCTTTTCAACACTCGCCCCATACGCCCTTACACAACGTGCTGGATCTCAGACCCATTGCCCACTCTTTGCTTAGTTTGGGATGAAATTTGCCCAGGCCCTGGAGCCCTTTGGAGGAGACACCAAGCACCTGCCTGGTGGCTGCCATGTCCCTTGGACGCTCTGGCTGGAAAGGCACAGAGCTGCCCAAGACAGAGACGGCTGAGCAGGGTGGGGGGAAGTGATGTGATGTCCCTCTCTCACCTGTCACTGCGGCCCCCTCTGCACTCTCCCATTTGCTCGAGGGGTCGATGACACTCCGTGTCTGCCCCACAGGAGCATGAACCCCTTTTCCAGGTGTCCGTGAGGAGCACGGCTGCCAAGGCAAAGGGAACTGCATCAATGCCTGCAGATAAATGACTACATCCATTGTAAGGACTCGGTAAAGCCCCCATTGAAATAAATGGCAAAACTCCCAGAGATTTCAAAGGGATCAGTCCTGAATGTTTGTAATTCTCTCCTAGACTTATCATATATCCTCAGCGCTGTGTGCTATTTCCATAACAAGAGGTATGGCATTCCCTTACTTCCATGTTTGTTAAGTAACAAAGAGAGATTTCAACGCTTGTAGCCTTCCCAAATTTGTCAGGCACCGAGCAGTCTCCCCGTGGCTCCATGTGAGCTGTTCCCAAGCCCAGCGCCTCGTTAGCGTGGCCGGGACGTTGTTCCAATGTTATGAATATGCATCAGGGCTACGGTTGGGGTTTTGTTGGCATCAACAGTGACTTTGTCATTTAATGGTCTCCAGGGCTGTTTTAATCAACGTGCACATTTCGCGTGTCAGCTTATTTCACTTCAGTGGTTATTATTTTATTTACAAATATTCTGGCAATTTCTTGGATTTATTCCGTCCCATGCGCCTGTAACTTTCTCCTGTCTGCTCCACACTGTTCTCAAGCCAGAGTCTGTGGTTTCCCTTGCTTTGTCATGGGGAGGGATGAAATTTACCCTCCACCAAGCTTTGCTTTGCTTCATTCCCCATTGCAAAATGCTGATCAAACTGGGAGGGGGAACGAGGGAGGGGTATTTGCTCAAATGAGATTTACAGCAGCATGTGGAGCCTTAGGCCCTGGGTTCAACGGTCCAGACAGATAGACAGGAGTGCCAAGGCCACCGGGAATGTGCCTCGGCTTTCCAGCAGGAGCTCGGAGCCTATCTCAGAGCTCCAGGATTTATTGTATCTGGTCAGGGGAGGACAGGAATTAGCACGGTGCTGCTCCAACAAGATGTGCTGAAGGAGCTCCCGGGGAGATGCTCCCGAGGAGAGGTGGCTGCTGAGAAAGCCCAAAGGAGAAAGGATTGATGAGATGTAGGTCAGGAGAGGTGGACAGTGGAGGGGAAGCTGAGAGCTGGGAGCTCAGAGCTGGCACTCAGCAAGCTGATGGAGGATCCAGCCAAGAGGGCAGGAGTGCCTCTGTGTGTGCCTGCGGGAGGAAGAGGAATTTTGCATGGATAGTTTGGACAGGCTAAAGTGGAGAATGGGGAGAAGAGCCTATAATGCTTCAAATACACACTCATCCTTCTGCATGAACACCCCTGTCACGTCCAGCACTGCAGGCTTTGGGGGTGGGAGCAGAGATCTTTTCCGGTCCTAGAGTGAGAGCTTTTCCTCCAACCACTCACTAGAGTCGGTGTTTTAGAGTAGAGGAAAGGTGCCTGCCAGAAATTCAAAAACAAGTATTCAAGCCCTGCTCATGTGCCTTGGCATGTTTCCCATCACAACTGCCAAGATGTCCAAACCTGAAACAAGCATCTTTAATAATTCACTGACGGATGCTTTTAAAAAATGTGTGGTTTATATTCATGCCAGTGCTGACCCTCCCTCCGCTCTTCCCCATCTCTCCTTCCTCTCCTTTTCTTGCAGGTGGTCTATTTAATTTCAATTTCAAGCTGTTGCCTCCTGCTTTGGTTCAGCAAAATGATATATCTTGACCTATTCATTTCATGTTTCCAAAATCTTTTACATTTCCTGCCTCCTTCACTCCCCGCTTCCTTGCTTGAAAAGAAAAAAACAATTCCAACTTGCAAAATGAAGAATTTCCCCTCGTCTGTAGAAAATCTGGCCTCACTTGTACCTGTAAAAACATGTTTCCCTCATATACGTGTAAAAATATGTTTCCCTCATAGGAAATGGATTGCTCAGCACCTGAATTTTGGTTTGGTTTGGTTTTTATCCTGGTGAGATGTTGATAAATCTTTGTCTAATTTCGGGAAGAAATGGGCAAACTCCACAAAGGCTAAATTGGCTTTTTAGCCTCCCAGAGCAGAGGATTTCATTGTTCCCTATCAGAGCCTCACGTCTTCCCATTGACTCCAGCTGAGACAAGGGATTTTTGGTGGGCAAAAAGCCGAGAGGAGCCAGTCCCTGTCCCCAGGATGTTGCAGGAAAGGAGACCAGCCCAACATGGAGTGAGAGCAGGGTGTGTTGTCATCCTGGAGACAAAGCTGGAGGAAAATCTAGGATTCAGCCCCTTGCCTTCCAATTTCAGTCCCCTGGAATGTAGTCAAGGATTTATCTCCCCAAAGTTTGGACGGCTGCGTGTCAGCCATAGGTGATTTCGGACAAGTTGCACCTCAGTTTTTATTGAGGAGGGTTGAGTAGGTGGCTGAATGCAGGATCTCAGCCCAAAGGGGAAAGCCAGGATTTCCCTGCCTGCTGGGCATGGCGTGGATGTCGAGGAGATGACCGTGAGGAACAGCACTTGCTGCCCTTTGGAGAAGCAAAGGTCTCTCCTTGGAGGAGAAGACACAGTTGGGAGCATTGGCCCCCCTCCCACAGGTGGGCACACGTGGCCTGGCTCCACGTACCTGAGCACAGGAGGGGTTTGTCCCCTCAGCAGGGATCTCCTGAAGAGAAATACAGTGGCAGGTCCTTGTATGATGGAGAGATGATGCCGAATTCTCAGCAATCCCAACTGACTCTGTTGTAAACAGGCTTGTGTGTGTGGACTGAATTCATGGGATGAACCAGTTTCCTTTCCTGCTTTGGCTGCGTCAGCTTCTACTTTGAATTCCTCCAGTCTGAAGATGTTGCCCTTCACGTTTTCCATCTCTTCATCCATACGGGTATTTGTGTGTCTACTGGAACATACAGATTGGAGTTCACCTTTTTTGACACAAACCAGAATTATTCGATATGAAAAAAAATAGAGCAAAACACCCCCACAGGTACTGTTTTGCCATCTGCCACCTCACCTTGAAGCCCAGCCCCACAACACTCAGATCCCTTGGCTCCAGACCACACAGCTCTGGCAAAATGTGCTCTGGGGGGCAGGAGGTGGTGAAGCCCCCTAAAAGCAGGGATAAAGTTGCTGCAGCCTCTCTGGAGTGTGTGGCGGCTCCAGGGGCTCGGGGCAAAGGAGAGTGGGTGGGGGCTGTTAGGGAGCTTAACTTTTCATTTCCTGTGTGGTTTCACATTGGGCTTGGTCTGCACGATCGGGTTTAATTGATACACACAGCAAGGCTTTATGTCCGTGCTGGGCTTCCAGAAATAACTGGTGGTAAGATGGACACATCAGCAACAGCTTTTTGGGGTCTCCAGAGAACCTGGCTGGCAGAACAGAGATGTTTTAGTGTTTGGTTTCCCTGCTTTGGAGCCCAAAGGATAAAACATGGAAGATAAATAATTTGATTAAAACCCAAATCTCCCTATTCAGAACAGTATTGTGCTCTGAAAGAATAAAATTTGCAAGGCTGCAAAAGCAAAGCAAATGCTACTGTGGGCGCTGAGGCTTTACGGAGTAGCAGAAAGGGGCTCCTGGCTCCCTCCCTTCTCCCCATCCTCCCCCATGTTTGTGAGGTGCTCAGCTCTGATGTTCATCTCCTGCTTCGCTGCACACAGGGCTCTGAGAGCCTTTCTCCTGGTTGCCAAATTTTCTCGAGCTTTTTAGCCATGCTAATAAGCAGTGCGAGAACAGCAGAGCAGGGTCAGTAAAATTCTTTCCTTGAAAAGAGGGAGATACTCTGTTTTTCAGACATGTTCCCTGCATGCTTAGAGGAGTTCTTGAGCCAGGGTGCTAAACTGCCACCGAAAGGAGCAGAGAACAGGAAAGAAACAAGAGTGTGATTCCATTGAGGGCAGTTCAGTTTGGGCAAGAGAAGGGTCACAGATATGACATCTTGGTGCTACAGACAGAGAAAAGAGGTCCTGCTCCTGGTCATGAGAGTTTCAACTGCAGTTGGAGTCCTCGTCCCCGGAGGGGTCCCAGGAATGACTGAACGCAGCATTCAGTGCTCTGGTCTTGCTGACAAAGTGGTGACGGGTCACAGGTTGGAACTGGTGATCTCGGAGGTGCTTTCCAACCTCAATGATTCTGTGATTCCAGGCACAGAAAAGGACTTAGCTGAATTACGCTGGTGGTTTTCCCCAATAGTGCATCTCAAAGGGCAGGGATGATTTTTTATTGGAACTGTATCACACTACAGACATAGTTTTGACCATTGGGAAAACAAACCCTAGCTGGTGCTTTATCCACTGAAACTCATTCTTTCTTCACAACTACCAAATAGTGTAAAAGTCTCAGAAATCCCATTAAAATAATAAAAAAAAGGATTTTATTTCAGTAGTCCGACAAGTTGTATGACTCAACACACAACTCAGTATTTGAGTCATAATACTCAGTATTTCCCCCCAAGTCATCCCTCCTTCCCTCATTTCATCCCAAGAAATCGATCTTTTTATTCATTAGCCTTAAACAAGGCTGTGGCAGAGGCACATGTGATAAGATCAAACACATCTGCTCCGTGGGTACTTTTGCAGATAGCCTGACTTACAGTAGACAAAACATCTTAATTAAGGACCGTTCTCACTGCATTTCCCTCCATCTGCTCGGCAGAAATTCACATGAATCCTGCAGGATTTTCCTCTCTGTCAAGCTGAGGGTCCTGCCACAAAACAAGCTTTGGGAAGTCCTTGCCCAGGATGAGTGAGAGATAAAGGAAATGTTGTCTAGACAAGAGCCCAGGTTTTCAGGCCACAGCTCCGAGTGGGAGCGAGAGAAGCCGAGCAGTGTCAGCAGGAGCAATGGGCTGTGCTGGGAGTCCCTGAGCCTTGGATTGCCCTGGGGCTCACATGGCATTTCCTTCAGGAGGAAAGCTCTGCTGGGAGGCAGCACATCCTGGAGGGGCTGGGTGACGAGAAGGACGCAGGTGCCGGTCTGGGACAGTCCCTGCAGCAGGTGCTGGTGCTGGGATTCCATTCCATCCAGAGCCGTGGTACCTCAGCCCCGGTGCAATCCGCGATCCGTCCCTGCAGCAGGTGCTGGTGCTCGGATTCCATTCCAGCCAGAGCCGTGGTACCTCAGCCCCGGCGCAATCCGCGCTCCGTCCCTGCCGCAGGTGCTGGTGCTGGGATTCCATCCAGAGCTGTGGTACCTCAGCCCCGGCGCGATCCACCATCCGTCCCTCACCCGCTCCCGGGCACGCTGCGGGCAGCGCCAGCCCTGCCCGGGGGGAGCGTTTGCTCTGGCATGGTGGCACAAGGCATCCGGAGCTTTCGCCTGTGCCCAGGCGCCCACTCGCACTCGCTGCAAGTACAAGCGAGGTTATTCACATCTAGAGAAAATGTCTTTTTAATAATCTTTAAAGAAAAAAATCTAAACCCCTTCAGAGCCAATAAATTGAGTTTTACACCATCTCATCTTCTGGCTCCAGAGTAGGATTCGATGAAGGAAAGACTATCAATATTTGGATGGTGAAGGGTAAGAAAACCCTGCTCTAATTAATTTATGGAATTGCTGGCACACAGTAGAGAGGCCATGGCTACATCTACCCAAAGAGGTGACTAACAAAGGAAACAGCTGAACTGGGACAGAAAATACCACAGCATTTGCTGAACAATGCCTGCCTGGCAAAAACCCCACAGCAGGGCTGCCTTGGGACTGGTTACACCATTCTTCTTTCAGTAGCATGCATTTGTTGGTGTTCAGACAAGATTAAGTACCAGATAAAAAGATCATGAAGCTGAGTCTGTGTTGATGATTCAGGTTTGAACTAAATTTTCAGCACCTTGTGAATTGCAGATAGTTTTTCAGATGAGTCTGGACAGAGGGGGATCTTTCTAGTGTGCACAGTGCAAAAAAAAAAGAAAGAAAAATCAAAGCTTTGAAACCCCAGCTAGTGTTTCCTGCTTCTAAAATGCCTGGTTTTGGTAGAGGAATGGATTTTCTTTCATAAACTCCCAATTGTAGTCAATTGAATGGAATTCTGAGATTTTATTTGGCTGAGTTTCCAAGCCAAGTCAACCACTTTGTTCTGAAGAGCTGGAAAACTACTTGGTGGAGCTCAGAACTGCCTTCTAGGTGTTGTCTCGCTGCAGAGAATCCTTTTCCCTTCTGGGTAGGAGCAGACAGATGTATTTCTGAGTTAGCAAAAAATCATTTGAAACTTAGGCATAGCAAAGAAAAAGTCTGTAAAGCAATGATATCTCCTGAGGCAAGGAGGTTTTTGCTGCCAAATGCTGCTGTTTGGAACATCTTTGAACTTTTCAGGAAGAGATCCACTAGGATGTCTTCCAATATGAATGATTTTGTGCTACAGAAATGTTGTAAAGGAGTACATGGTGTGGAGAAGTAATTACACATCTTCAAATAAATCTCTATTTCAGGGTTAAAGAGTCCACAGTGGTCGTCTAACTTCATTCAGATTTACATTCTTGTGAAATTCCTCTGGCTCCAATTTTTTTGCATATTACTCTTAAAAAGGGAATATATTGTCCTTCCATTCCTCCCCCCATCCATCAATCTAATCTAATTTAATCTAATCCAGCCTAAACTAAAATAACGAAGACCGACAACCCTTCAGAGCCAAACACAATTAATTCATCCACAGTTAAAATGATTTTTTTTTTTCATTTGGAATTTCCTGTTGAGTTGGACGAGCCCTAAATTATTGCCATAACTTTAGTAGAAGCAGGTTATCATCTAATCGAATAAAAAGCACAAATAGCTGGGTGTAAATAGAAAACACAGTGCTGCTTTTTCCAAGTTAATTAATGAAAATTCAAAATAATGGAAAATTTGATGCCAGTGTGTACCTCTCTTCAGGCATTCACTACTAGTGCGAGACATCCTAACGGAACTCTGAAAAGATAATTTGGATTCAATTTTTCCATCCTGCTGCTTGGTATTACTACAGAGAATCTCTTGTATATGGGAGAAATACCTTTTCCTGTGTTTTCCTTCCCAGGGCTCGTTCGGTGCCCGCAAGGCTCAGAGGGCTGGAACAGAGAGAGGAATGTGCAGGTCTCAGGGCTCATCTCGCTTGGGAAGAAGAGGTTTAATATTCTGTGCAGAAGCTGTTTCTTTCCTCTCAGAAAATAATTTTCAGGTTATCCCACGTCATTCTGGAAAAGGTTTAAACTCAAAGTTTAAGTGAAAGGTGTAAGATGAAGTGCAGAGCACATGTCCCCAGCGCCTGGGCTGTGGGGTTGGCTCAGGTGAGTGGGTGTAAATCTACTGATGCAATGCAAAAACCTGAGCTGGAAAGGCAGCCCAGGCCGTGCTTCCCTGGGCACAGGCAATCCTCACATGGAAGAGGAGAAAGAAAAAGTTCACTGACCTCACCAGGGCCTAAACAGGTAGGAATCCTCAGAAATCCCATCAAGGTGGACAACAATGTCTGGAGGATCCCTCTCTTGACCAGAAAAGTAACTGGAGTGGCTGCTGTGGGACCCAGGTGTCCCATTACCATAACTGAGGTGGGACTGGGGCTAAACTGGTGTTCCCACAGCAATGCCAGTCACACTCATCCCCCAGTGCTGTCAGGAGTGGAATTAAGATGCACCAAAGCACTGGGGAGGTGGGCACAGGTAGGATTTTGTTGCTTATTTTCCAGCCATTGGAGGATGGAAATTTTGCTTTAAATTGAGCCTGTCTGTGCAGAATATTATGGGATGCTATTTGGATGTATATGTTATAGGGTGTCCCTGGGTATCTTCTATCTCCAGGCTTTGGCAACTTACTGTCCCCTGTGTGGTTGTCCCAGATTTGTGGTTGTCCCACACTTGCGGTTGTCCCACGTCTTCAGGCAGTGCTGCTGTGGGAGGGGAGCAGGAAAGTCCCCTGCACGGAGGCTCAGGTGAAAAAACACACTGGGCTTGATTCATTGGGGTAAATATACTGAATTTACCAGGGTTGTCCCTGATTTTTATGGTTAGGGTGGGGTTTGCAGTCCCCTTCTGTGTATTTAATACATCTCCCTGTTGAAGTGGAGACAGGAGAAATCCCCACGGGTTTAGGTCTCTGAGGAAAAGCTTGTGAAGTCTCCCTGCATTGTGAACCCTGTAAACTCCAAAAATCAAAGTGTTCCATGAGCCCTCGAACTGCACCAGGCTTTGCCTTGCCCAGTGGAAAGGCCTCAGTTTCTTGTCACCCCCTTTTTGTTACTTTGGCTCTATTTTATGAGCAGGGAAGCACAGCTGTACAATCTCCCCCATCTCAGTGTAATTGCATCAGACACTTGGAGGCCGTCAGATTGCCAGTCAAGCTGGTATATAATGAATTTACTTGACATGCAGAGGTCCTTATGTCACAAAAGGTTTTCTCATTATATCTGAGCTTTTACTTGTTTATCAAGAGTCTCCAAACCCTCACCCTCTCCCCACTCACAGTGGGAGAAGTGCTGCAGGAAGCTGCCTTTTAGCTCAATATTCATCAGAAAAGGCCCACCTGGCTGTAAGTTTTCAGTTTTATTTGCAGCTTGCAGAAGATCTCGCTGCAAATACCTGCTGTGAAGAATCAGCACTGCGGACTGACGTGGACAAGGGTGATTCTTTGTAACTGGTAGTGTAATATTCTCCGGTGTGTTGGGACACCTGGGGGGTTTATCCCTCCTTCCCAGTAAGATAAGCAGTGTTAAATGGTGGGTGCACCTTTGTCCTCACTGAAGGTAACAATTAGCTCTGGTCTTGAGCAATCCCCTAACGCGTTTAGGCACATGCAGCTCCTGGGTTCGTCTGCTCCGGCACAGGCACGGCTCGCAGAGAGCCGCTGAGTGCGGGCTCTGGAGCCTGCATTCGTGCTCGCGGGCCCTGGCACCTCCAGGAAGGCTTTCCCTGCTCTCCAGGAGCCTTGGGCGTGGGGCTGGGCACTGGACGAGTGTCCCGTGCAAAGCGAAGCCCGAAGGGGTCTCTCTGCAGCAGGGCTCGGGGAGGGGCTCGCAGCGGCCCCAGCAGCCCCTTTTTGGCAGCGGGTCCGGGTGCCGGGGGCGGCAGAGCTGCGGCCCCTCCTGCCGAGCCCGGGTCCGGGGCTCTGCCGGGGCTGCTGCAGCACCTGGCCAGGGATTCCTGCCCTTTGTCGGGCTCGCTGGGGGCCGTGGATGCTGCTGCTCTGGATGTGACGCTGCTGCTGCTCCGCAGCGCCGGGGCTCGGCCGCCTCCCTCTCCAGCAAGGGCCGGGTGGGAGCAGTGTCTCACATGAATGAGATAAGAGAAGACAAAGCGAGTGGGGAAGAAAGGAAGCTTGTAGCTTTTCAAGTTCAATGAGGCTTACCAGGCTTTCGGGGGCCTCTTCAAATCAGAGGCTGAGTTAAAAGAACATGCAGAATTCAAAGCCTGTCCTTTTCCAGGCCCTCTGCCGGCTTTGAAAATCCTCCCAACTCGTGTTTACTCTTGTTTCTGTCCCTCCTCCCCCTCTGCCCTACCTTCCCGACACAGACATGCACTCAACCCCTCTCCCCATGCACAGCTGTCCCCCCAAAATCCGCTCAAAGCGGCTCCTGGTAGAGTGATGCCCAGCCCCGGGAGCAGGTGGGGTGGCTGTTTCCGTGCCCCTAGATCCTCAATGTGGGATGTATGCAAGTGGCAGCCGATGGTGGGCAACATCAGCAAAGGATACAATGGACCCCCTAATCCCTTGTTGCCCAGAGCTTTCTCTCACCCCAGAGAAACCCAGCACCAGAATAAACAGTTCCTTCGCATTGCAAACATTAAAGTGTTTCTTTTGCTGGCAGACACATACTTTGGGAAGTGGCTGCGATGAGGAGCACAAAGGCTGGGTGCTGTCACGGCTTTGGCTGTTGTGTATCTCCAAAGTGCATTTACCTCAGAGAGATTTCAGATTTCCCCTTTACCAGGGCACGGATTAGGCAGCCATGGGCTGCAGCTTTTTTTGGTGGTCCTTTTTTTGGAGGTGATGAATGCAGCTGTCTTGTAGCAGATGTCTTCAACCTATAGCTCATGTGTGCTCATGCAGAGGTTGAAGACAAGATCAACTCTTCTGAGAGCGAGGAGTGACATATGCCCTTTTCCTCCCGAAATTCTTCTGCATTGCTCTGGTGGTTGTTGTTATCATTAACTGCAGTCAGGCCATGCTCAGGAGACTTGGCTGTGCCAGAGACCACCATCTTCTGTTTCCTTGGAGGCTAGTAAAAAAACACAGGGAGATTTCAGGTAAATCTGAGAACAGAACTGTTCCTCAGAAAGGGACCAGGAGGTGGAAGGAAGCCAGCGCCCCACCCTTGGGAGGGAACAATTCAGCACTGCTCTAAAGCTGCAAAGGTAAAACCACCAGCAAAGATGGAATCAGCCTGTGCCTGCAGCTCTGAATTTATGCAGAATTTCAAACTTCTTATGGTTTGGAGGCAGATTTTGCTCCATTGCCACAGTGCAAATCTGACCATAACCTTAGGGAAGTTTAGAGAGGGTAAGTGTGAATGACTTTTGAAAGATGGTTTGAACTTGTTTGGGTATCTTGTGTCATGGAATTTGGATGAAAACTGTTTTCTTTCTGAGCTGTCAGGGCTCCTGTTTTCTGTCAGAGCACGGGAACAGCATTGCCCAGGGGATTTCCCCCCTTCCACATCCTTCTGCCCTCTCTCCACAGGTGGGCTGGTTGCAGCAAAGGCCAAAATTCACTGCAGACAATACTGAGCACATTATTCCAGTTCACTGCCAATGGTGAGGCTGTGCAGTGAGTCTTGGGATGGATCTTTCTGGAAAATGATCCTGCTTTCCTGGTTCCCACATTTTCCACAGGCTTTTTCAGCAGCCTTATCAGAACGGACAGTGAATAAACAGCCTGTCTGAGTTGGATTCTTTCTTTGCCCCAGGAAAGAGCTCTGTGGATGAGGCTAAAGCCAAGAGATGCCCTGGGAGGAGCTGGCATTTGGCTGCCCGTAGTGCTCTGGCTCTGTGAATAATAGGGATTGTTTCCTTTGCAGGACTGTTGGTCTTTGCACTTAATATGCCATTTTTTCCAAGGGCTATAATGATGAGGAGAGCCAGAGATGCTGAGGAACAGGCAGGTCATTCCTTGCAAGTGCCAGATGATCTACAACACACTATTATCAGGGCAATACACTTCTTTCATACACTGAGCAAGATTTCTTATGTAGCCCATGGGTTTGATCTCCACCAGGCCAGGGCTTTTTATCATGTTTGGCAGTTCCACTGAAGCAGAAGTATTTCTGCTTCCTTGTCTGTAATAAATTCCAGTTGGTCTTGTGCTGGCTGTAAGGCTAAAACAGAAAGATGCTCCTGCCATGACATTGAAAGCAGCTGAAAAGAGAGGCAGGAGCAGACTGCCAGGCAATCAAATGGCCCCAAGGTAACCTGTTCTGGGGGATTTGCTTTGGCCTTTTGCTGGTGCCCATCTCCCTTTTCCTCTCCCAGCATCAGTACTTTCTGCCAGCTGGCTGTTATCTTTTACAGGACTACAGACAATTACAGCTGTCAAGGGCGTGCCAGAGTAGTTAGCATTTATGGTGTTAGGGAGATTACCCTCTAAATGTTAATAGCAGGCACAGTGGTAGCTTTCCGCTCCAGACCCGTGTTTGAGCAGTGCTTTGGTGCTCCGAGAGCCTCAGACGTACAACACGAGCGCTCTCAGTTTGGGAACACCTCTGCACCCTCACACACGCCTGCTGCTCACACACCTGCTTGCCAGTGTGAGGACAACGGCGTCTCCCACCATTCACGTGCAACGAAGCTGTGCAACCATCAAGCCCAGAGAGGTTTGATTTCACCTGGCTCTCTGAGCTGGGGCACATCTGCAGCTATCCAGGAGCTGCTGTGTGCTTTCTGGGCATTCCTATTGCCTTTAGAACTCAAATCAGTGTGAGCACACACTAAGTTGCAGCCTCTGCAGCTGCTTGCCTGTGTTATCAAAGGCCACAGGGTTTGATCAGCTCTCAGAAGCTTGGGAAGGGCTGCTCCATGTGGGTGGACATGGACACAGAATGGTGTCTTATGCCCCCAGGGCTGCTGGTGAGTCACAGAATCCTCTCAAGCCAGGATCTGCTCAGCTCAGCTCACACATCTCAAACAAGAGCCAGCTCTTCCTGTTTGTTTGATGGCACCTGGTGCAACAGGGCTCAACCAACACCTTCAGCAGAGCTGCACGGAGGAAAATCCAACATAGCTGCTGTTCGAAATGGCTCAAAGACATAATTTTAGAGCAGAACCCTCAATCTGGCCTAGATCCACTGGAAAACGTTCCTAACTTTGCAAACCAGAGTAATTTTTTGACATAACACTGGTATCTACGCAAGAGACCTCAACACCTGGTATGCCTTGGGCCCAGGTCTCACTGCTGCCAGGCTGTGAGGTCAAATTCTCATCCTGGCTGTGAGAGGATGGTCCCTTTTCCTGGCTGGCTGACGGATGGTCCCACCACTCAGTACCAGCACCTTGCTCAGTGTACTTTACATAGACTGTACTTTGCATTTGGGCAGATGGAAGCAAGCCCATTTCTTGTCTTGTTGGGCTTTGGGTCGTGAAAAAGTGATGGCTAAGGCTGAATACTGAATTCTCATGGCCCCTTGCTGGGAATGCAGATCTGAAAAACACCCATGTTTGGCCTCAACGAGATGGCCTTTTCCCATGGTCCCAGGAAAGCTGAAAAAAATTCTCATAACAAAATCCCTTGGCTTTTCCTGCTGGTCTGCAGCCAGGTTGGTCAGAGGGTGTTTCAGCTTTTGGTTGTTTCTTCTGCCTGAAGGCTCTTGTGCAGACCCAGGGCAGGATTTGTGGCTGTTGACTCCAGGGAACAGCAGTGGTTTAGCAGCAGAGGCAGCCTGGCCCTTCCTGTTTATTCTTCCCAAGGGCATCTGTCCTCCCACGGCCAAAGCGGAAGGTAAAACAGCCATGAAGAGGAGGGTGTCCCACACACTGCCCTTGGGGGAAGGAAAGAAAGAGTGAAGAGGCGAGCAGTTAAAATGTTCTGTTCTTCAGGTCTCCTACTTCTGCCCTTGATGTATTAAACTAAGGCAAAGGTGAGGGGGTTAGCAAACCTTGGGAGGAGGCCCCCAAAACCCAATTTGTTTGACACTAATTTGATTAAAGAATAAAGAGATTCATTGCTGATGCTTACATGTGGCTGCCTCCCTAAGCAGGAGAAATCCCCCAGCAATGTCATCAGCTGAGCGATGCCCTTGGCAGATCGTGCCCTGCTCTGTCTGGGCCACGCTCTGCTCTCAGTGACACCAGCACTGCAGGCTGACTCAGCTGAGGCCGGTCTGATGGGCTGTACAAGGACGTTTTGTGCCAGAAAAACAGTTTGGCTTGGCAGGGTCTCGTTTTCCAGCACTTCGCTGGGCTGTCTGCACTAGGATATCTGCCCCCATCTCATCCAGGAGTGTGAAAGGATGGATTCAATCAACTGATGGCAATCAAAGCCTTCTTTGAGCACATAGGGGCAAAAATGCTTCAAGTAAAGCAGAGATGCGGCTGCTTACAGGCAGTATCTGCATTTTAAATGGGGAAAGCACTTTGCAATATTCACAGGATGACAGTGGAGCAGGATTCTGCCAAGGGCGTGGGGTTGGCAGGTTAAGCTGCTGCACAGACAATCCAGCCGTGCTGGTTCAACAAACGCCAGATCTGTGCACAGATCTCCAGAGCATTTGCAGCCAGTGGGATGAGTTAATAACACCACACACATGTGAATGAGCATCTCAGGTGCTGCAATGTCAGCGTGCCTGCAGCATCTTGATTATATCAATGAAGGGAGTGTTTTGGTCCTGCCAGCTGAGTACCCTCCCAGAGGAGCAGGAAGCAGGGAAGGCTCCAAGGACTGGTATTCTTGACATGGATATGTAATTAGTGCAAGCCACAACTTTGTTACAATGCATTAACTCAAACCAAGAAAAGAGGCTCCAAATTCAGGAACAGGGAAAGGAAAGAAAAAAATGTTTGCAGAGAGTCTATCAGCCTGTTCATCAGTGTGACTGTAGATATTGCAGAATCACCCCACTCCAGAAGAACTTTTCCCACCTGACAATATTCCAACAAGTGCAATGCCTTTTCCTGGAACTTTGCCAGTTTTCCGGGAATAAACAGAGAGATACATGAAAGGTCTCGGACTGGTAGCAAATGTGCCATTTGCAGGGCACAAGAGGATTTGTTTCAGAAGTAGAACAAATTTCACAACAAAGCTGAAAGGACTTGGAAGTGTCCCCCGCTTTCCTGAAATCTGAGGATAACTAAATTCCCTGAAAATGAGAGAAGTGGCAACATTGACACTGGTTTGGCAAGTTCTGGATGATTTGGTATTTCAGATGATACTCCTGTTTTAATGGAGACTTGGGGACTGGCAGAAGCAGAATTCAGTTCTTATTTCTTCAACCAGGACATTTGGTTTGTCATCTTGGGATGTTCACCATTTAAACTGGGATTCTAATGATAAAAGTCTATGTCCAGAAAAATTAGGAAAAGTTTCTTATCCCAGTCATTTTTGGCACTGAATAAGAACAATCACTGTAGCTGTTAGACACCATCTGCATTTTTTCTAGAAGGAATGTTACTGTTCTTTCTATTTTAGGAGTTGATTGAAGGTATCTGACATATTTTACACCACATCAGAGTTTTGGAAGTCCAAATTTTGACAATAAATATTACACCACTCCTCCGCTGCCTCTAAGACTGATCCTTTATTATTTTCTTCTGATTTTATCATTTTTAGCTTCAAAATATAGAATGATTTAGTAGAAAAACATCTAAGGAGGTATTTGCAAAAACTGTTTATCCTTCCTCCACCCCACTGTTTTGCAAGACCAATGCCTTCTCCACCATTAAGATGAGAGAGGCGGCATCCTTTCTCCTTTGAATATCAAATTTTCACTTTGCAGAGAGTGCCTATGGAGATACACTGTAACCACCTTCTTTAAAGTACTGAATCAAGGAGAAAAAAGGCCTTTTGAAGAGTAGAAGCATCTTCCTGGCTTTGCTGTTGATGCAAGGCTGTGCAGATAGGAAAACACTTGGAATGCTGGCTGCAGAAGGGAAGCACTGCCAGACCTGTGCCCAGACAGCTTTTACTTGAAAGGCCTTGGTGTCCATCTCTAATTCCTCTCAGGCTGAAAAGACTCTGCAAAACCTCAGCTGGAAAAGCAAAATCCCAGCTGAAAAAGCAAAATCTCATCTAGGAAAGCAAACTGTCTATCCTTGGCTGCAGCTCCTGCTCACTGAGGGTTTTCCATGACAAAGCTCAGCCCAGGTACTCCAGTCAGCTCCTTTATTGTTAGTGAAGCAACAGAACTTTCTACAGCCCAAAGCATCCAGCCCAGAGGGCTGCAACTTCCCAAGGCAGATGCCTCTCTCTCTCTCTTTGTGCTGGTTTGCACGATTGGATTCCCTGGGTACAACTCACAGGAAAAAGACCTTTTGCTTTCGAAGGGAGGCAGTGACACGTTGTCTACAACAGCGCAAACAGCTGTTGGTTCATTCTCTGCAGTCATTTAATGTATCAGTGAAATGCAGTCAGCTGCACAGTTTGAGGGAGGTTTTACACTGTGTTTTGATTGCCTTTTTCCTGGTTTGCAAAGCTTGACCTGGAAATGAAAACCCTCAATCCCACAGGTATGAACCATGAAAGATTTGTGTGCTGTTTGCTAACTCTGAGTCGTGCTGAGTTCCCATTCATTCCAGGTGCTGCATCTCTTGCAAAAAGAATCAGTACCTGTATCCACTCTGCTCAGTATTATGGAATCATGGAATCACAGAATGGTTTCGGTTGGAAGGGAAACTAAAGACTATCTATTTCTGGCCCCTGCCATGGGCAGGGACACCTTCCACTATTCCAGGCTGCTCCAAGCCCCATCCAGCCTGGCCTTGGGCACTGCCAGGGATCCAGGGGCAGCCACAGCTGCTCTGGGCACCCAGGGCCTGCCCACCCTCACGAGGAAGAATTTCACCCTAACATCTATTTCTGTCAGTGTGAAGCCATTCCCCCTTTTCCTGTCACTCCAGGCTCTTGTCAAAAGTCTCTCTCTGGCTTCCTTTTAGGCCCCTTCAGATACGTGGAGGCTGCTCTGAGGTCTCCACATAACCTCTCTTCTCCAGATTATTTTCCGTATTATTTAGAGTGTCCCTGGTTTGGGGCACTTTCTTTCAAAAATAAGGTATGGAGCAAGAATTATAGTTCAAAGCAACAAGTAAATGCAGTTAGAAGCCCAGAAGTGCCCACCTGCAAGAAGAGTCTGCAGTTTTTACTCGTGGACAAGAAAGAACAGTGTTAAAATAAAGACCACCTGAAAAGATGTATGAAGTCCTCAATACCCTCTGTCCACGGAAGGGAAAAGCCCTGTCCTTAAATTTCACCAAAGATCAAGGTTAGAGTGCCAAGATAAGCAGGAAGGGAGCAGAGCATGGACCAGACAAGGAAGGCAGTGTTCATCCAGGGTGGTCTCTCACGTCAGTGAACCTCCACCTCATTTCTGAAGCCTGCACCTGCTGCCCTCCAGCCCGGTTTTCCTGCACAGAGAGCTCCAAGTGCCCTGGTCCAAATTGTTCAGTGTCACAGCACTGGGAGGGAGCCGTCCACTGCTCTATGGAGCATTTTCATTGAAGGGCACCTAATGCATTAGGAGAAGGAGAGGTGCCACCATTCACTCCACTTGTCACTTTACATCTGGTCAGTGGTGCCAGGAGTGAAATCCAGCAGCCCAGGAGAACAGGATTAATTTGTTAATGAATGACAAGCAAAAGGCCCCGCTGCAGAGGGGTGCTGAGGGAGCAGTGTGCAGAAGTGGTCGTTAAGGAAAGAGCTGTTCCATTGATGCATGGAGAGAAACGTAGAGATAGATGGATACTGTTCAGAGTCAAATGGTAAAGTATAACTCACAGACATAAGGTGCCTCCTAAAGTATCACCATGATGTATTTGGGCTTGGATTTTCAAAGTCACCTAAAGGTAATTTCTTCAGGGTTTTTAATATAATGTATTGGTTTGCTTGAAAAAAAAAGAAACCCATCCATTTTAAACAAGCAAGAGAAGACAAACAGTCAGCTGTAACTTAAAAGCATTGAGGGCTACGTATCCATTTTGAAGAGGAGAATAATTTTTCAGAGCTGAATGCGATGAAGCACCTGGCTTCTGCTGTACTTCAGGGGAATGTCAGCACCTAATTCTCTCTAGTTAAGATGGAAACACAATGAATTTTGTGTCAAACCATTCCTCTGCACAGAATAACATGTAAAATGGTTTCCAGAGGAGGTTTAGAGGATAACACAGGGCTATAATATGAAATACATGGCAATTTAACATACAACTACAGTTGTATTATGCGGCCGTTATCGATAGCAGGACTGACACAATGTCCAATTACCCAGGGGAAATGACATCTCTTGCAGTTTAACAGCTACACTGTCAAATATGGTCAGTCTGTGCCTTGGGAGAGTTATTAAAATGGCAGAAATTAGCGTAAAAGTAATTGATTGGTATTTCCTTAAGATGCAATAATATTCCCATAAATCTTTAAATAAGAGGAATGTTCCTGAGACATTAAAGGACTTTGGGTATATGTGTAGTGTGGGTGACTCTCAAGGAATAATAAATGGCTCTAGGTGACTTGTTGTTATGGCTCGGATACTGCATGATATTAACTTTAAGGGCTGCCTTCAGAACTCAGAAACTTTATGGACTCCTGTGTTTTATGATCTTGTAACCTCAAGTCCTTCATCCCGGCGAGCGCAGGGTCCTGTTCCATCTCGTGATTACCAGGCAGCTGCTGGCACCGGGCCCCTCTCGGCCCCTTTCTCTCCGGATCAGCTTCCCTAATGAGTGTTAGTTTTACTGGGTTGGAATTGAACCACTTTAGACCATATTTCCTCAGCCATAAAAAGTTATCTGGGGTTTTACTGATCCTAAGTAATGTATTCACATTAGCTAATTAATTAATCTTGTTGAGTAACATATTAATTTCTTTTAATTTCCTATCCCTACTTGAAAGGTAGCATTTTCCTGAGACCAGTTGTGGTGGTGTAGGAAAGGATTTGTAGATTTGGGCTTTCAGAGTCAGTTTGGAGGCTCGACTCTGTGTTATGCATCAAAACACGCTCACGAGTTTGTGCGGCCACACACAGAGACAGAGTCCTGCCTTCACAAGTATCACTTCTGTCAACAAAAACAAATATTACAGCCCAAAAAGGCCTTCTAATGTAAGCAAGTGGCCCAGGAGCTTCCCTCCTATTTCCAAAGATGCTTAAAGCCATGTGCAAAGGAGGACTGAGGCGCCTCAGAGGAATTTCCATACCTAAGTCCATCCCAGGGCTTTGACATCAAGCAGGACCCGAGTGAAGCATTATCTTCACCACACTCTGTCCTCTCCCAGGGGTGATCCCAGACATGCCCCAAATCAACCATCACCTCCTGCTGTCCTCCCCTGGTGTGGTGTGACAGGTCTTTACAGGCAAGGCACGGGCATGGGGCAGGTTATTCGCCTTGTCACCATCCTCTCCCAGGCTGCTGCTCTCCCAGGAGGGCAGTAATTGCAGGTGAGGGTCAGCCAGAGACATTTTGACTTTTATATGATTTTTGCATGAAATGTTCTACCTTGGTGCTGTTCTGGCTCTTCCTGCCCAGCAAGCCCATGCTACTTCCCAAGACCTAATGATGTCCATTCATCCTTCTCATTTGTCCAGTGCTGAAAGGGGTGACAGGGCTGATATTCCTTCACTCAGCTTCTCAGGAACTTGATATTTTTTCTCCTTTTCTTCTTTTAAAGATTTCTCAGCAGTTCTCATCAGCTGTTTAATTTAAAGGTTGTCAAACTTAAATAAGTTAGCAAGAGCATTCCCCTCTCTGAGGAGGCTGGAAGAGGGCAATGCTCCTGCTCATCTTCGCTCTGATGCCTTGTAATTGTCCTCAGTTTAAAAATGCTGATTAAAAAAAAGATGAAGAAAATAAAGAAACAAGCAAGAAGTGTAGGTATTTTTCTAAATAAGTGACACAAATTCAGATCTTTCTTGATTCTGGGCTGGGCTTGTTTCTGGGTTGGTGGCATTCCTGCATGGTGGGTGAGATTCCTCTATTCTGTATCTCTGATGTGGATTGAGACTTCTGGAGTCAATGAAAAGGTGCACTCATCCTACGTAAAGTAACAGGTTTGGGGGTTTTGTTCAGTTTCCTAGGAAAAAAAAGGTAGTTCAGGGCATGCAAAATGTTCCATTTTTTTTAGGACAACTGGGTTCTTGTTGAGAATCTGTTTAACTGAACTGAAGTAAATTTGGAAATCAGATTCCTTTTAGAACTGAAAAATTGCAATATGTCACACTGCAAGCACACCTGAAAATCACTGTATTGCTGGAGAGCACATAAAACATCTGCAGGGACACAGAAAGGGGTCTTGAACCCATGTATTCTCATGAAATTCCTTCAACGTGAATTTTGAAAACAATTTAGTTGCGCAGAGTTTGCTTTTTATGAGGCGGGTGCAAAAGAAACCCCCACCTTATAAACGCTGTAAGTCTGGTGTAAAATTCGCTCTCCCATGGCAGCTGAGGCAGGACAGGATGGGCACTGCTCGACCTCAGATCCCAGACCTGCAGCGCAGCTCTGGCCATGTTCTCACTCTCCACCCCAGCCCTTGGTGGTACCGCACAGAAGCCGTTTCTGCAGCAGCTCCGCTCCAGAGGTGCTGGCCGTGCAGTTATTGTGAAATTAGGGAGAAACTCTTTTTCCACCACTCTCTCCCCCACCCTTTTCCCCACCATAATTTGCTTTTTTGACATGAAAGGACTTCTCCCCAAAATGGCATAAACCTGTTTGATAACTGGATTATGTGGGTATTCAGGGAGAGGTAGAAAACTGGGCTGGTGTAAACCTGAAAAAATCAAAACTTTGTTCACAATTATTTTTCTAATTGCATTTTCCTTCCCCCAGACACTTTTGTTAGTGGATGGGAGAGAGACACGTGCGCACTACAATACAAAAGCAACATCTTTCCTACTGAGAGTGTGAATTGCACACACAACTCTGGGCTTATGTACAGAGAGGAGGGGGGAACACAAATCAAACCCAAATACTGGTTGTTTTTGCAGGGAGCTGTCTGGGTTGTCAGTTAGGGAAATTAGCCCATCTATCACAGACCTCTAATTTCCCATCACTTCCCCTGAAACGTGTGGGCTTTTAGAGAAACTTCTTAATTTTTCCCTCATTATTGTTTCTTTTTTACTTCCTCCAGTTCTTGAGTAGAAAAATCCCAGAGGATTTAAGTGTCTAAACCAGAAACTTTGGAGCTCTTCTGTTTCTTGCGTGAAGTCACACAGAAGTGCCAGGGAGCAGCCAGTGCGGGATGAGCCCATGTTTGGGAGGGGAAGGATCGAGGGCCACGTCCAGCCTGGCGTTGATGCCCTCACGGTATTAGGGATGTTTGGAAATGTGTTACGGGGTGTTTGTGCAACACCCTGTGTCCGTGTTTGCTCTGCCTGGGGGATCTGGTGGTCCCAGCTCCTACAGACACGTCTGTTTGTGTCTCCTGGTGCTCCCGGGGGCTGTGTTTGTGCAGGGCTCTGTTTGTGCAGGGCTGTGCGTGTGCTGTCCCTGCGTCACTATCCCCAGCCAGCCCACCCGTGGCTGCACGTCCCCTACCCTCATTTCATGTCTGCCTGCATGCCTCCATTCCCTTCTTTATTTGATGTTGTGGCTCCCCTGCAAATCCCTTAAGTTTCTAAATGTATGAAAATGGCAGAGTGGAAAAGAAAGCTGGAACAGCTGGGGATGCTTTGGGGACGGCGCTTCCTGGCCCCAACGATTGCTGTGCTATCGCCTTGCACTAAATTGTTCCAGTGCTTAGCAAATTGCATTAATTAAAGTGGCACATCTGGCCTCTTTATCAGGGCCTGTGCAGTCCTGGTTTTGATCCTGCAGTGACAGACTCTGACGGTATCAGCACCCCGGGGTAAACACTCGTGACATCAGGGGAAGGCTCCCTTCCTTCTGGAAAACGGGTCCAATGGAAGCACAGAAGCCTCACTGAGGAGCCTCCAATAACCTCTGGAAAGGAAAAACCAGTCATTAGTAAAGTTCAGTCACCAGGGCTCTGCTGATAGCAGCAGCTACCCTGCCCCTTTCTGGGCTTTCTCCTCTTCCAAATTAAACCAGCTCCCACTCATGTTGGAAGTTTGTGCTCAAAAAGTAAATGAATCAAATGATCAGCTGAAAATGAAGCTCTGCTCACCTGGGACTCCCCTTCCTTTTCCCCTGCGAGCACCCCACAGCCTGTACTGCAGCCCCCTTCTTGGACAGAGAAGCTCTCAAACAAATACTTCTCTTAATTTTAGCTAACTCAGCCAGCGTTCTAGAGCCAAGGAAGGGAGCCGAAACTCTCCGATAAAGGATTAATGCACTACAAGAGATACAGATTTCAGCTCTGAAACTACCCAGTTCCCTGGGGGAAAAAAAGGCAAACTTTTCAGCATAAGACTTTATCCTTGCACGCCCAAATCACTGAATACTCACTCCAGTGTTTCATCCCAGGTATTTTTAAGAATACATCACCTTAGTAGCACAGGTAAAGCATATTTTGCCCCTACATCAGGAGCTATTCTTAAAATAATGGGCCATGAATGAGGCAGATTACCTAGTGGAACAAATTATCTTAACAGGTAATGATATTTATGTGGTTTTCCTATAACCAGAAACTTTATCTGTTTTTTATTTTAGTGACATTTATATCCCAGTGCATCAGGCATGGCATTAAAGACCTCATCAGTCAAGCTTGGAGGGAGAGGTGGGGGACAAGAGAGAAATGAAACAGCAGCACTCCTCTCAACACACAATGTCAAAACTGAATCTTGTGTTTGCATTTTAGGCTAATAAAGGACTGCAGGAGTGGACAAACTCAAATAATACAAACATGTCTGGGTGACAATTAGATTAACATTTTAAACTTCCTAGTTAGAGTTGAGTGTATTTAGGGGCCCTTCAGAAGACAGCTTCTGAAAGCCTGCAATTTGTGTGCTAATAGAGTCAGCCCCTCTCTGAGCTCGGCAGAGCCTCCTCCATCCCCTGCTCCACAATAATAGGGGACAACTGACCCCAAGTGCTATTTGTGATGGCCTGGAAATTGTGGATAATGACATGGTGCCTAAGACAATTTCTCCACCCATCTAATCCCACACTGCCAAGGCAGTTCTTCCTTTGGGATGGCTGCCTGTGTGCTCCATGGGGTCTTTTTTGGGAGGATGCTGCCAGCAGCCAGACTGGGCTCTGTTTGGCCTGACACATTGGGAATCAGAGCCCTGAGCCACGGCAGACAGACAGGCTGTTGGAAAGGCTGCTTGTTTAGGAGAGTGCCACCTTAATAGTGCAAGTGATGCTTTGCACCTCACAGCAGAAACTACTTTTAAAATAACTGTAAATTGGGTTGTAGATGGAGCCAAAACATCTCCTGAGCTGCAAACAAAGCTGAGTCTCCACTTGCTTGCTGAGATCCTCCAGATATAGCTGAAATGTCAGCACAGAGCTCGCTCCTCCAAGAAACCCTTGGCCTGAGCCCACCTTGTAGGTGTGGATGCTAGCCGACACCTCAGCATCTTCCCGGATCTGAGTGACGTTTGCTGAGGGGCCCCAGAGTGATGGGTACAGCAGAGGGTGTTCCCTCGCTAAATTAACCCAGCATTTGGCATTGCCCTTTCAGGAGCACGGCCCCGGGTCAGAGCAGACTCGGCACAGGAGAGGGGGCGCTCAGCCTGGTCCCCATCCCACGAACAGCATCCCAGATCTCACCCCCCCGTGAACATGAGCACTTTGTTTCCTAAACACCTGGAATGGACGGACACTGGCTCGAAGCCTGACCGGTCCTCACTGCCTGCAGCAGAGTGAGACAATTCACACCACAACCAGGAAACCTTGGCTACATGACTGAGGGCGAGGGAGGAGGGGAGGGTAAACTTAAACACAGGAGCCTAAGAAAGCCTCCACTTGTACATTCAGCTGCAGCCAAGCCTCCACTGGAGGCACAGGCACAGGGATACAGTCGCACAGGGCTGGAGCAGATTTGCAGTTGTATGGGCTAAGTGTTTGCTTCCCTTGCTGTACAATTCCTGTTACTGATATCATTACGCTGCTCCACTTGGCACATCCGTTCCCTTGGCAGCTCTGGCTGAGGCGCTGAGCTTTCCAGCCTTTAGAAAGCTGTGCAGCATTTCTCCTTGAGCACATGCTCTGCAGCTAAACGAGTCATTATCTGGCAGCTTTAATCAGCCGTCATTTGAGCTGAATTTGCCACTCTATTTGTAGCAAACCCTGGAGCTCCTCTGAAGCAGCAATGCATGCTGGCATTTCATGTGGGGAAAGCCTTCAGCTGCCTCGTTGGTCTGAATAGAAACTTTCTGTCTCCTGCAACTGCTCTCGCCTTGCAGTGTTTAAAGGAATGGGGGCTTGGGAGCCGGTGGAGGAGCCCCAGCAGAGCTGTGTCAGGAAACAACTCAACATCTGCCTTGGTGTGGAACGTGTTATTTATGTTCCCTTGGGGAAGGAAAAAAAAACCACAAAAATACAAAAAAACGTGTAGAATCTGCAATCGAGGTGGTAAAAAAAGGTGTTTCCTAACAGAAACAGCCATGGAGTTTGGCAGGGCTGCCTGCAGTCTTTACAAACAAATTCCTGTTTGTGCTTCCCTCATGCTGCAGTGCCCTTGGCTGCTGTCACAGCAGGTGCTGGCGGGCAGGTTTTACCTGCAGACAGGCAGCTTTGCCATGGGGACCCTGGCGCACCTCCGTGGTGAGGGCAGAGAGAGCTCAGACCTTGCAGCTGGTGTGCTCAGACCTCAGACAGCCACTGGTCCAGGGGGAGGAGGTGGGCTGAGGACAGGTTTGGTGGTCTCCCAAACCTCCTTCATCCATCTATACAACACGATTCCAAAACAGAAGTCGCAGAACTGAATGTTTTTGCTGTCTCACCGAGCAGGTAAATGCAACATCAAGAATAGTCATTTTGTTCACATAGAAACAGTAATTTAGGTTGGGAAAGCCCCCTAAGTTCGAGTCCAACCATTAACCCAGCACTGCCGTGTTCACCACTAACCCACGTCCCCAAGTGCCACATCTACGTGGCTTTTAAATGCCTCCAAGATATGGTGACTCCACCACTGCCCTGAGCAGCCTGTGTCAATGCCTGACAACCTTTTTAGTGAAGAAATTTTCCTGTTTAGATTTTCAGTCTAAACTTCCCTATACACAACCTGAGGCTATTCCCTCTCGTCCTGTCACTCGTTACTTGGGAGAAAAGACCGACCTGGCCACAGCCTCAGGAAGTTGTGGAGAGCCAAAGGTCTCCATGAGTAGTTCCTTCTGAAAATGCTGGCTTAAGTCCTCCATTAAGTCTTAATTTCATTCTCATTCTCTTGTCAGAATGAATTGATTTCCTGGCCAGAACAACACAGGGAGCTGACAGCCTCCTATCCTGATACTGCCCCTACTTGTCCAACACTTGCAGAGAGAAAGAATGGAGGAGCAGCAGAAACTGGGTCCATTTTATCCATCCCCAAATTCCAACTGTGAATTTCCAAACCAGAGTCTCTCCTATACTGTTGCTCAGTTTCCAAGATATGACTGGGACTGATAGAAGGATTCGCAGCCTGGATCACCAGTCCATGCTCATGACTGCAGAGCTCACATCCAGACAGTTTTATCAGCTGGTAAGACTCTGGTAGAACAAGGGTCATAAATATAAAGTTATTTCAACTTTTAACCTAGTAATATGTAGCTGATTATAATTTCACTTCTAGAACAATGAAGATTTTGTTTGCACACAACAGAATCCATCGGTTCAATTGATCAGCTGTTCCAATAGCTAATTTTCCTTACACATTTATGCCTTATTTCTCTTTTGAAAAGCTCTAATTTTAATTAGAAGGCATTTTCTCTTGTTACTAAATTAAACAGTCCTTGTCTTTGATGTGATACGTACTGCACCACATTTCCTCTGCTAAGCTAAACATAAAGATTTTCAATAAAGTATCTGAGGTTTCCAATGATTTCTGTATCCACTGTCAATACATAGATCAATAGACCACCAATAGAAAGAGCAGCACATGGAGTTACAGCTGGATCTGTAAATGGAGAGAGATGGATCCAAAAGCAGAAAGACAAAGGGAGCAATACATAAATCGATTAATTGACAAAGACCCCCTCTCCAGGTTGCAATGGGTCCTTGATGTTAGCGAACACCTTTTCTTACCTGAAAATTGTGAGCTGGTTCACATAATCCATCACTCCAGTGATGAAGACATTTGCCTCCTTAATTTCTCCTGGAAATCACTTCCTCTCACTGTTCGCATGGGAAGCGGCCTCCTTTTTCACTCCCCAGATCCCTGACACCATTATTATTATATTTAACAGTCACTTCTTCCCATCCTTCAGCAAAAGCACTCCATATCCAACACATCCAATTTCTCATTACCAACTTGCCAATTGGCAACTGGCAGGAGCAAAAAGAACTTTTTTTTCCTTTTTCTTTTTTTTTGGTCTTTAGTCGCCTCTGGCCCCCGGCCAGTGTTATCTTCATTTATTGTAATGAATTTGTGTCATTAATATGTTGGATTTGCACAGCAATTGCAAAGTAGTACATTAGTACAAAAGCTATTGCTCTGGATGCCAGCGTTTTATTGCCACAGCTGATTTACAGGCTGATAAGCAACTTTGCAGTGTCCTTGAGGCTGGGAGGAGGACAGGCAGCATGGCAGCGGCGAGGCGGGCACAGCAATGCGGCGGTCCCAGGAAAGCGTGAGGTTTCCCAGGCCTCGCACAGTTGGGGGTGGTTTGACGAGTTCATCTTTTCTCTGTAAGATGTCCTTGCCTTGGTGTGAGTGCTCAGCGATCCCAGAGAAACGCTGAGCACAAAGCCTGTGTGAAAATCTCAAGCACTTGGAAAGGAGATTAAATGCCATTACAATACTGTAGGTTTGGGAGCTTCTGTGTGAGTAGCTCATAATAGAGCCATGTCATCACTTTATTGCAAAGATACCATAAAGACAGGCATTATATGGTGTTAACATTTAACAGCCATAACTGAACTTTCAAAAGACTTTGCAGGCCAAGTCACAGTGAATTGTTTCCTTCTGTGCATTTAATCCTTGGCTCACATGCTAGAGAGCAAGGGTGTTTGCAGAAAAGGTAGAGTGCTAAGCAGACAGACTGACAGATCTGTCTGTCAGCTCCGGAGGGTAATCCCTTAAAATGCCACCTTCACAATAGTGTTTAAAAGGAGAGTGTGAAACAGGACTGGCACAGACAACATATCTGAGTGTCAAAAAGAAACATGAAGCATCCCCCTCCTGGGACTGATCCTGTGCCCAAAGGAGTCAGTCGTGACCCTTGGACAGGATGCTCTAGGCAGGTGTAGTGAGGCAGAATCAGGTAGGACAGTGAGAGACACAAGAGACTTGGGCGAGGGCAGGGCATCAGTTCAGATCCACCTTTGGCACCAGCAAACTCTGCCTGTGGACAGGGAGAGAGCTGCCAAGATGTTCCATATGCTGGTGTAACTCTCCAGAGCTCATCCCAGCACAGAGAGGATCGAGAGTCTGAATCTGAAGAGCGAACTGTTAGTCAAACATCTTCCCAGGAAATATTTTCCCTGTGGTACTCCCTCCTACAAGGTATGACCAAAGCACCTTGAAACAAATCCTATGGTCCTTCAGAGGAGTAACTGGAGCAGCCAGAGTTAAAGAGGGATGATTCAACAACCCCTCTGGTGCTGGATGCTCTTGCTTTGGGCCATGAATCAAGGTTTCACCCATGGGGAAGAAGGAGGAAAATTCTCTATTGATGGAGCAGAGAAGGGAGGATGTTATTGCTGTAACCACCCAGGCCTGCCTCTCCTTCCTCTGCTCCCCTGGAGCAGCTGCTGCAGGGCATGGCTGGGATGAGCTATTGATCTGGGGGAGCCCTGTCCTCTCTCATCTGGCCACCTGGAAGGCAGGAGGGACAATCTCTCCGTATTTCACAAGCTCTGAGAAAATGGAGTGGGCAGTCCAGGGTCCTCCAGACTGTCAGTCTCCATCTTAATTAGGACTGTCAGCTTGCCTTGCATTTTAGAGAATTAATTATGCTGCTGCATAGCTGCATTTCTGGTTAACACCAGCTCCTGCTGATGGGCTGGGGTGTGGGTTTCCCCAGCTCCCTGCCACCTCTGTTTGTTTGTACTTGCAGTCAAGACTCACACAGGAAGGGTCCAGTGAGTGCTCAGGAGAGTAATCAACAGCGTTATCTGAATGCCATATCAAATAGATTTGGGCCAGAAATGGACTCAGCTGCTGAAAACCTATTAGCAGCATCTCAGATTTCCTGTGTACCAGCAAGTTACGGGGCAAGCACTTTAACACTGCCCACAGCTTGTGGTTAATTACTGTTTGTAGAGTTACCGCCTGCAGTTCTGCTTGACAAAGTGCCCATAAAGACAAAAATGAAATGCTTGCCCATTTTGGATGGATGCCACCTGGTCCCCCAGCCCTTCCTCCCCCACTGGGTGACAAAAAACTTGCCAAGATAAAGCAGATTTGTTGCAGGGCAGGGCTCTGTGCCGAGTGGAAGCAGCCGTGCTGACGGGGACTCCGTTCCCACTGTGACCCATAACGCCGCATGCACTGCCCGTGTCCCTGCCTGCGCTCCAGGGTGGCTCATGGTCTGGCCAGTGGCCCGGCACACCTGGGTCTACCTGCTGAGAGAAATTCAGAGTCCATGCAGCAGGAAACTGGTCTCTTCTAGCCCTGAACATTTTCCCCTCTTAAGGTCTGCGGTGCTTCATCCATCTGGGAATGGTGGCTATGGCTGGGAAGCCCACACCAGTGTAGGAAACGAGCAGGGCCTGAGCTGGTGGGCACTGCAGGTGAGATGGGCTGTGCAGGGAGCTGGGGGTTCTTCACCCCATGGCTGGAGGGGGGATCTGAGCAGTGCATGTAGTTCAATAGCTGCTTGCTGATTGCTCTGATGACAAAATCCGTGGGGAACATCAAATAACTTGCTCCAGGGCTGGGTTCAGAGCAGAAGAAAGGGAAAAAGCAACAGGGAAGTAGGAAGGTGGTAGGTAAAGCAGGAGGAAGAAAGAGACTGGTGGCAGGTATTTCTCGTCTCTCTGTGTTTATATGAATTTCCATTTTTTCTGGGACACTGCAGGGTGGCCATGAGGGTGGGACAATGATTTTGGTGAAGGTGGACAGACTAATTTCTGTGTATCCATCCCTCAGACTCTGCTCAGGTCTGCAATGGCAGACTCCCAGGGTCCCAGTCATGACTGGGAAAATCTAAAAGGCTCCAGCAGAGCCATGTGCAAGGAAAAGCTGGAAATGGGTGTAAAGGGGGCAGCCAGCCCCAGTACTTGCCCCCAGCCCACCTCTGCAGCCCCAGCTAATGGGACAGGTAATGGGTTGAGGGCCATGACCTGGGCTGGGTATCCACTGCTGACCCCTCCCAGGGGTTGTGACCCAAAGGCTGAGAGTGACTAATGCAGAGATTTATGTCTTGTTAATAACAGAATTGAGCAATCAGTGTAATGAAATCCATGCTCTGCATTAATGAGGGGTCGAGGCAGCAGGGGCTGAGCCTTCCCTTCTCCCAGGGTGGGCAAAAGGGGTGAAATCTAGAAGAATTTGTCATTCCCTCTGCAAAATGGGGCCTTACCCAGTCCAGGTGCCCAGTGGCCACCTGAGATTTAGGTGTGTTATACCCCATGAATTCCTGGTTTCTTTCTTTAAACATCAGGAGGTGTGGAGGGTATGGAGTTATGCCTGTACCTTCCCTGGTAGATATTATGTGTGGAGACCTCAGAGCACCTTGCAGGATTTGAAGGGACCCAGAAGGAAGATGGAAAGGGACTGTAGTGGCAGGACAAGGAGTAATGGGTTCACACTGAGAGAAAGGAAATTTAGGTTAGATATATGGAAGGAATTGTTCCCTGTGAAGCTGGGGAGGCCCTGGCACAGGGTGCCCAGAGAAGCTGGGGCTGCCCCTGGATCCCTGGCAGTGCCCAAGGCCAGGCTGGACGGGGCTTGGAGCACGCTGGGACAGTGGAAGGTGTCCCTGCGCCTGGCAGGGGTGGAACAGGATGGGCTTTAAGGTCCCTTCCAACCCACACCATTCTGGGATTCCATGATTCTATGTTATTGAAAAGGTCTTTGCATGAAAAAAATGTGCAGGAGAAAGATGCTAAAGTGATTCAAATTTTTCCTAGTCACTGCCTCTGTAACCAATTTTAAATTCTGGCATTGTGACTCAGGCACAGCTAAAATTAGACCATGGCTCTGCAAGTCACTTGATTTTTGCTTCAGGAGGGTTCTATGACTTAGGCAAAGCTCTCATGCTACAGCATAAACATGCATCTCCAACAACTCTGCAGTACCAGCTGTGCAGCCCCATGCCTTGCTGGAATATGGCCTTACTATGATAATATCCCCTTCCTAAGGATGCCAGCTCCATTCTTTGTTGCACAGCAGGACCCTGGGCTTGGGGAGTGGAATTTAAAATGCAAGAACATGTGCACGTTTGGAAAAAAATAGAGGGTCTACTTTAGATTGTTGGGGAAAGTAACAATTAACTAAGAGAATTGGTTAAACTGCTAGGCACTGCTAAGATTCTGTCATCAATTATTTAAAAACATCTTCCAGAAGAAAAGTGGCTGTGCTTTAACTTTTTCGGGAAAAGAAATTTTGAGGAAGCAGCCAAGATGCTCCTGGGAGCTTTGTCAGCATCTGCCCCATCCTTCGGGGTTGTCACCTACCTGAACAGAGCACACCAGCACTTTGTCACTTCACCTCTGTCCAGTCTGCTGACCAGGAGGGAAACTGGTGGAAAATGTGCTGTGAGCTTTGTGTCCAAAGCTCTGCAAAGGAGCAGCAAAGAACCCCGGGTGGGAACTTTTTTGCTGCAGAGTTTTCCCCGACAGCAGCAGGGGGGAGGATGAGCATCCCAGGGTGACAGGCAGCTGCCAGCCTGTTGGTCTCAGGGAATGAAGATCTCCAGCAGCCTGCAGAAGCCTGCCTGTAACACATCCTTGGTGAGCTTGTGCCAGGGCATTCAGCTGAGGTCCTTCTGTTGCCATTACAGATGAAGAAGTCAAAGCCTGGGGGAGGCCTTGGGAAGAGGGGTGAGCTCTGAAACGTGCACAGCCCTCACTGCTGAAACAGGAAACATCCCATCAGCATTTCAGTATTTATTTCTCTTTAACCTCCCAGCCCTGCTCACCTCCCTGCGCTGGAGGGGCAATTAAGCCGGGTTCCCATGGGAGCAGGGGGAGAGGGGAAGGAGAGGGGCACTGGAAGCAGAAAGCTTCCCCTCCCTGTGTCATTAGTATAAATTGTGTTTGTGCAAGTTATATTTTATGGCAGGCGTGTCAATTAGTGTGTGAAATTTAATAACCCAATTGAGCTTCCCTCGCTCAAAGCTAAATTGAATTCTGTTGCCTGTTTGGGAGAGGAAAGGGGCTGTCATGGATGGGAGGCTGAGCTGGTGGGCCGGGTAAGGGTGTTTTTCTTGTAGATTAAAAAAAAAGAGAATGGTTTTGTCATACTCAGCTTTGTTGGGAGAGGGCAGCTGATTTGATTTTTTTAATTTCTTTTTTAAAGGTGATGACTTTTTTGTAAGAAAATGCTTGGGAGTAAGAAAGGGAATAATGTTTATTTGATTACATTTAGTTTTGCTTCTGGTGGGGGTTAGGTTTTACTGGTAATGACTGCAACACTGAGGGTGGCTTTGGAGCAATCCCAGCTCCCAGCACCTGGATCCTTGCCATGAGGAGAAGGAAGATAGAAGCACCTCACCAGCACCCTGTCCCATGGCAAGGCAAGGGGTGTGATGTGTGTCTGCCCAAATCCCACCAGAGCACAACCACCAAGTCTGAAACTCGCAGAGTTTAGGGCAGTAGGACCAATATCGAGAGCACAAAGTGATCAGACTCTGCCTGTAAAAGAGGCTATAAAAACTAAACAGGAAGCTTGAGCAAGTATGTAACTTATTGGCTGGTTTAACTTGCTTCAGACTTAGGATGGATTGTGGTAACAACTGGCTTTAGGACGGATGGTGGGATCAGCTGGCTCTTTGTCTCCATCATTGTGATAAAAACATATTCAATAAACCATGGAAATCGGTGCTCTCACCCAAAAGCAAGACTCCAAGAGCTGAAGACTGGAGGAAAACAGGAAAATTACTACACTTGCATGAGCTCATCTCATACTTTTATCCTCACTCTAGTAATATTGGGTGTTTTGTTCAAAAAGCCCCTGTCCCAGAATCACAGTGTTAATCCTGCTCACCATCAAGGGATGGCCTGAGAATCACAGCTTCATTTTGAGGAGCTCCCTGCTCTCCCCTCTTCCCACACCTCCACATTACTCCTGCCTTATAGTAATGTGGGAGTTGCTGCACTTCCCCTGTCCATATCCCAAAGGACAACATCTGGCTGTGAAATTATCCCTTTCTGAGATGTTTCCCCTCACTGGCAGACACTCTCTAGCCAGGCTGCACTTTCAACCTCTCCTGGGTTGCTGCTCTCAAAGCTCTCCAAAGAGACCTATTATCCAGGAGAGAGATGTCCAGGACTGCTTGGCTTTCCTGGAGGAAAGAAACCCCAAGGTTCATTCTGCCGAGGATCTTTCCACCAAGCCCTGCTGCAAATAGGCAGAAAGCTGGAATCAGCAAAGGAATGTTTATAAAATTGCTTTCATGGACACTGCACATGTGGTGATATGTTTGTAAATCAAGTCATGCCATTCCCTGAAATATATGGGCAATGTTCAGGATATTTAATGAAATAAAGATGGACTTAGCTTCAGCTTTTTAATGCTTTGGGTAACAGCATTACCCTGGTTTGAAGGGGACTCTTAAATAAGATTGAGTTGCTGCACTGAGTAACCCACTGCAGAGATACAATCTGAGGAGGGAACCTGACCCTGCCAGGATTTCCTCTGTAGTGTGTTTGCATTGTATCGGCATCTAATCTGGAGCACATATCTGCATTTCCCTGTGTCCCCAGAAAAGCAACCTGAGTATTCATTGAATGCTAAAAGAGAAGAAATTTGCTCCAGGAAGGAAATTTTAAGGCTATAATCTGCAGGGTCCAGTGTGTGTTTTTAAAGCATCGGAAATATTAGAGGTCTCTCATGTGTTCCAAAAACCTTAAGAAGAAGGACGAAACACTGCACAGCAATGGCCTTTAGGAAGGACTGCAACGGGAAAAGAGATTCAACATAAGATTTGGAATGTCAATGACCTGTACACGTTTTCCAGTGAACAGCAAAATTCCACGAAATATTTCAGTGGCCTCCATGCAGTCAGCAACCAGTGCTGCGCAGCAGATCCCGAGGCGCCAAATCCACTGGGATCTTTTAACTACCCAGCTACTTACCCCAGTTCCTTATCTTTTGACCAACAAGGCTCGATTTCCAGAGGAAGGGGATTAAATATTCTAACAGGATACTGTGGAGGCTGGTGAGAATTTGGTGGGAGATGCAGAAGAGATCCCACAGCCTGAGGTCATGTCCCTGGCTGAGTGCTGGCTATAAACTACACAAATTTGTTTTAAGACACCCAAAATCAGCAAAAATGTTATGCAGCACAGCAATTCGATACAGTAACTCATTGCACTGTCCACTTCCTGAACCTTCCAGCCTTCCACAAGTAAAGCCTAAAATTAAAGAGCTGAAAAACATGAATTTGAAACATGATGAAAGACAATTTGTGTTTTGTAGGCACAGGGAGGGCAGATCTTTAAGGCTTTCACTGGACAACCCTAAGTTTGACCCAGTTCCAGGATACTCCAAGATACTCACCACTACCTGGTGATCCAAACAGGCACAAGGACCTGGGGGACTTGGAGACCTCCTAGCCAGGCAGGACTCATCTCCACTTAGGAGTCACAAATTTTTTAGAGAACTTTCAGGCTCCTAACTGCAGAAATACAACCTAGCAACCTAGCACAGAGCAGTCTACTATGCAAAGAAATAGGTTGGCAAAAGGTATTGTTTTTGAAAGAAATGTTCAGTTCTTTTTCAAGAGAAAACAAAACCTGAAATTTTTTCAAATAAAAATAAAAGCATCATAATTTTGTAGTACTTGAAAAGAACTCCCAGGAGTCAAGGAAAATGACAATAAAAATGAGAAATATTGACAATGGAAAGAAGTGGGGAAGGCTGCATGAGACTCCCAGGGCCTGGGTCCAAGGGAGGGAGAGGTTGATGCACAACCTTGGGAGAGGCTGCAATTACTTGTCAGAAAATGAGGGGACTTGTGAATTTTTAGGGTGTTTCATTGAGAGTTCTCCAGTTTGGAGAAGCGCTGAACTTCCCCTGAAGCCCTGGCCCAAGTTGAAAGCAGCTCCCTTGCACCTGCAAAGCACAGGCTCCTGAGAAGCACCGTGTTCTTCTCCCCTTCTCCTCTCCATCCCACTGAATAGCTGTGTTCTCAGATTGCCTGACGTGCCATTTATGACAGAAATAACCTGCCTTGGCACTGACACCTGAAATTCACTTAAGGTTCATCGCGTTGTTAATGACCAGATCGATAAAACTGAAGCCGCAAGAAGAGCTGTTCCCATTCATCCTCCCCCCACCCCTCACTTCCCCGGCCACGCTTTCTATGCTTTCTGTGCTCCATCTCTTTCCAAGGGTGTTCCCCTCAGCCCTGGAAGGAGACTCGCCCACTGCTGGGACAGTTCATTTCATCCCCGACAGCCCCTGACATATCTCCCGAGCCCTGAAAGCCGAGTGATAAAGCCAGGGAGCGGAATCACCCACAGCCTCCCTCTAATCAGCCGTGGCCTTGCTGAACTCTCCCGCTGCAACAAGGTGATCACGCTGCCAGACAAGGCTGATTCACATCGTTTTCCCATCAGTGAATGAAATCTATCACCCCTACGACAGACCTGTTATTGCCGCAAGCCGCTTCAACCCACCCAGTTAAAAACCCCTTGTAAAAGCTGAAAAGGGACGTGGACATATTTTATGGCAAATTAACTTTTACCATATTCTTTCCCTCCTTGTATTAAGATCACATGCACAGCTGACACTTCCAATAATGTCCGTGCTCCTCACCAGCTGCAAGGACAGTACCGGATGAGGGCTGGCAGCTGCCCCATGGCAGTGGAAGGGATTTTGGGTAATATGGAGAGATTAATTGCCCTCTCCTTTTGTTCATCTGCCTTAATTGACTCCAGAGGAAGTCCAGGAAAGCTCATATTAGTTCCAAGAGATGAACCCTACCCCAAGGACAAGTCTCTGCCCCGCAGAAGGCAAAGACACCCAAACTCACACCAAATTTCTCGCTGGTCTGTTGATCACAGAATCACAGAATGGTTTGAGTTGGAGGGACCTTAAAGTTCCACCCCCCTGCCATGGGCAGGGACACCTTTCACTATTCCAGGCTGCTCCAAGCCCCGTCCATCCTGGCCCTGGACACTTCCAGGGATCCAGGGGCAGCCCCAGCTTCTCTGGGCACTCTGTGCCAGGGCCTCTCCACCCTCACGGGGAGTTGATACTGAAATCCTTGAGCTCCTGCTAGATCCCTAACACAGGTCACTGAAGACACTCACCAATTCAAACAAACAAACACCAGATCAGGCCTACAGGGCACCCTGGAAATAAACCCAGCCCTGCCCAGGGCAGGCTCTCAGACAGAGACGAGGGATTCTCTGTGACCTCCAGACTGCAGCAAGTTCTCATCTGCTGCCCATTCAACAGATCTTGAAGCCCCATCCTCTAATTCTG
Organism: Callaeas wilsoni; assembly: GCA_013398955.1. NCBI lineage: Eukaryota > Metazoa > Chordata > Aves > Passeriformes > Callaeidae > Callaeas > Callaeas wilsoni. The sequence continues at coordinate 288,901 of VWPU01003559.1, read as the reverse complement.
GTTTTATTTCTCTTCTGGAAATGTTGTCTGTTCCTGCAGACATTTGGTCACGGATGGGTTGAAAGGGCATGGAGTTGGTTTAAAGTATGTGGAGCATTTCAGTGGCTCCACAGACCTCAGCACTGAGTCTCAACAAGGACTTGTTCGAAGGCAGACAAGGCTCCTCTTCAGCAAAGCATTTCAGTTGTTTTTCCTGACAGAAGTATTTCACAAACACAAGGCAATGGGAAACTGTATCTTTATCATCCAGGGCCATGCATATTTTAATGAAATTTTTTCAACTCTGCTTTTTTCTTTAAATCCCATTTCTTCTAGACCTGTACCTTGACAAAGCCAAAATCTGTGGCATTAAAGTCCAGCCAAGCCATTCCAGAAAAATACCTTCACTACAGAACATGAACATCCCATTATAGAGGCTGTGTGTGTGCACTGATTGATCCCCAGACTGGCATTTGAATTTATTTCCCACTGGAGGACTCATTCATTATGGAGAAATAAGACTATTAAATGCATGATAAAGCACAGGCATCAATAGATGAGGCTAGTGGTTACTTTACTGTACCTATCTAAACAATTACTGGTAAATAAATCTATTTGTGATCACACAAGACCTTTCAAGAGGAATAAGGAAGCAGTAATTATTAAGCAGATATATATAAAAAAGAATTGCTTGCCAGCATTTCCACCCTGTGCACACACACATATTTTGCTGTTGCAGCTGTGACTGCAGGGCAGAGGTGGGTCAGATGCTCAGATTGCAAACAAGCTGCCTCCAAACCTGCTCAGAGCCACCTGGCCTCTCCCAGGTGTGTGCAGATATGTGTGTGCACATGGGAGCAAGGTCTTATCTCTAGCAGCAGGGAAAGGTGCCCAGAGGAGACCATGCAAAATGTTTTTTCTCTACTCTTTTTTTCCTTTTAACTGATTTTCCACCCAACGAGCCTCTGTGATGAAGCAGGATGATAATGCTCTGTAAAGGTTTCCTTTATTTAATATTTATATTTTTGCCCCACCTGCAGTGGATGAAGAAAAACACAGAATGCCTGAGCGTGTCCATGGTAGTAAAAGGATCCCTAAATCACATCTTTCTCACCTGGTCAGTGACACTTTGGCCTCTCCTCACCTTCTCCAGCCAATTCCTCCTCACTGTGATGTCTTGCAGGATCTCCTTCCCAGCCTTTGGCCTCCCATCCCACTGGTTTTTATTGCCTCACCTTCTCACTTTCCAGTGGTGCTGGAGGCCACTTATGCTGGCTTTGACTCACCCTCATGCCCCCATCTTGTACCTGTGTACAAACATCTGCCTTGCCTGGTTTTACCCTTCACCCACACTCACTCAAAGATATAACAGCCTGGAATAAAACCAGTAGCTGTGGTTGGGCTGGGTGCTGGGTGAGGAGAGATGAGGGTGGAGCAGCTGGATGGGAGTACAAGCAGTGTCCTCAGCCCCCGCTGGTATTGATTCCCTACTTTCCCATCTATTTTGGTGAGTAAAGGCTTGGCACCAAGGAAAAATATCCCACATCTGATATAAAGTTACTGCTCCCATTCATTCATTTGGATTTCTTCAAAGTTTGAGAATATTAAACAAAAGCTTAAACACAACCCCAGATTCTGGAGATAAAGAGCTCCCTGAGATTTTCATGAAAGTCATGGATTTCAGATAAAACCTCTACCACTGAAATAGCTAAAAAGTTATTTTCCACATGTAATCACACTTCCTTTTACTGATCAGATCTAATTTTACCTTGCTGGACAATCCAGTTATTAGTGCTCATCACTGCATAACACTGGAGGGCTTGGGAAAACCCCTCGTGCTTGGGGCAGGGCAGCGTCTGCCTCAGCAGGGACAGAGGAAAGGCAGCAACGGCAGAGACAGGCAAGACGGTGAGAAAGGAGGTCAAAGAGGAAGAAATGAACATTGCAAAAACCAAGAGATACAAATAAAGGCTCTGAGATGGGACACAGAAACTCCAGCGGCCAAAGGTTTCTTTGAAACTGTTTTACAAATCAAACAAGTCTGGTCCGTTCTGTGTCCATTTCCAAGAACATTGAAAAATTCCACAACTGTTGGAATAATCCCATAAAAAAGAATGGTCAGAATTTGGGGTTTTTTCTTTTAAATTAAAAAGAGTGTTCAAAAAAAATCCCCCCAAATCCCAACCAACAAACACTCAAACAAAATAAGCAGCTCAATTCCCCTTTGGCCATGTTCTTAGACCTCCAAGAAACCAATGTCAGATAGATGTGACACAACTCTGCTGATTATCCTGAGCTCTAATTGAATTATAAGCCATGACTTTACAGCTGCTTGTTCCAAATCTCACATATTCCCTGCCTGGCAGAGGGTGATTTGCTGGTGCAGCAGGACACAGAGAGCTCGCGGGGGCGCGGGTGGGCAGAGCGGGCTGCGCACCTTCCAGGACTGCTCCAGGCTGTGGTGGCCACGCCACATCCCAGACGCGCAGGTTGGTGCTGCTGGTGCCTGAGGACAAGCTGCAGAGCCACAACCACGCGCCCTCAGGCACCGAATTAAGGGAAACAGAGGAGGGAACTCGTGAAACGCAGAGTGGCCACGTTTGTCCGCATCCTCCGATGAATCAGTTCTCTGCTTTTCCTCACTGCAGGCGGAGGCAGTTTGTGCAGCAGCTGCCTGAAAGGAAATTTACTGGACAATTAAAAGTGCTGACTTTCAAGCAGCGCTCTCGAGGTGGAGTTGAAAATTATTGGGTGTGAAATGCAAATAGATTTAACAGTTTTACTGCTATTTATATGACGTTCTCCCATTCCCAGCTATTTTCCTCCCTTTTTTTCTGCTCTGATTTTAAACGGTCCCAACTCTCACGGGTTTTAACAATCTCAGACACAGGCAGTATAACCTGGAGCACCCTGCAAGGATCAACAAATCCAGATCAGTAGCGTGTGCTGTGAGGGAGGGTGGGGGAGAGAAAAGTCTATCCCACTCCCTAACAAAATATTAATTTAGAATTAAGCTGGTAATTGCATTCGGCTTTGTGTCTGCCCCCAATCCTCTGAGGCAGTTCTTATTCAATCAGCTTTTGGCCAGTACTCAGCAAACCTCCTACTTCAATAATCACAAATTGACCAAACTAGCTGGTCTCCAGCTCTAAGAAAACCTTCCCTGAGGAGGGATGTGGGAAACGCATAGCGTGGCAGTGGGTCAGGTTTCGGAGAAATTTTGTTCCCATGGGCATTCACATGGAGCACCCGTTTTCCCTGACGTTCCCCTGAGGTTCAGTGTGATCTATCAGAGCTAGGATGGAGTTTTTATGAAGTTTAATTCCCCACCTGATACATTAAATTAATGACCAAAACAGTCTATGGCTTAATTAAAGATCGACTGTTAAGATCAGTAAAGCAAGATAGTCTCAGTTTGGCCAGGCAGGGCCCTGGAAGAAATGTAAAGGAATGGAAAACAGTGGGAGAAGCAAAGTGAAGCAACCCCTCCGGAGCCTCCAGCACTGGGAATCAGGAGTTTCACGACTTCGGCTCACGTGACTTCTTAATCAAGGGCAAGTATCTGTTGTTCCTGTCTAACTCCTCCCAGATCTCACTTAATAAAAGGTGCCACTGAAATTTTTCTACAGAGAGGGATTTTCTGTGCCGCTTGTAATGGACCTCTTATATCCATAATATCTGGTGGATATAATATCCCTACCAGTGCTAGGGAGAGATATTTGCTTCTCAGACACTTCAGGTGGTTGCGTGAGGTCTGTGGTACCGAAACAACTCTATCTCAACTTCATTTGGAGCTAAATGTACACATTTGTTGTTTATACCACTGTTTCTGTGCTTGTGACCTTCATTATCTTCTGCAAAGGGGATCAACAACCTCCCCTACCAGACTCTTCATCCCTATCTCATCTGGGAAATAGTTACTGTTTAAAAATTCCCATGGCCGAGTTCCACTCTCATGTTTGTGGGGGCAGTACGTGTCATCAGCATGTTCAGGTAGGCACAAATATCTGTCCATCCAGCTGTCCATCTGTCGTGTTACCGCTGTGGCCTCAGTTCTGCACAGTGAGCTCTAACAGATGGATTTACCTACATCGGAGTCTGTACAAAACTCACCCATCTGCCTCCCTCTTCATTTTGCTGGATTTCTTTCCCATCTCTCTTTGAATGTAGCCATGGTGAGAAAGATTTGGCAGACAAGTGTTAAGTAGAACCATAAATTTGATTTGTCTTGATTTAGTCTCACCAAAGGTTTCCCATACCACCATACCTCCTCTGCCCTAAATATTCCCCAGCTATGAGGACATGAAATACTTTCACAGGTGTTACAACAAACCTGAACCAAAAGCAAGGCACAAGAAACACACTGTGTCTTTTCCTCTTTGCAGTTTTGTTGAGGTGCCTCTCTCCTCCTCCTCCAATCCTTACCCCAGTGATCTAAACCAAAACTCTGTGTTTACAGCTGCAATTTCAAAGATCTGTTCACATTTTTCCTCTATTTCTCCTACAGAAATTAAATCTGATGTGGGCAAAGCAGAGCAGTGTCTTGAATGTAAATGCCTTTCCCTCCACCTCCCATTACAGAGCTAATACTCCTGTAAGGCACCCATCAAGAAATTCCCCCCAAGATCCTTCCCTGCAATCCAATAAATAATAATAACCATTCTATCAACTCATATTTCTGCAAGCTGGCACTGATTTTTTTTTTTTTTTTTTTTGGCTCTTGCATTTGAAATAACTGAAAATATTCAAAGGGGTAATGAAAAAAATCTCACTTTTAATTTTGAACTGAAGTTTGCCAACCTGGAAAGCCTCTAATAATGATTTTCTGATGAACATATGCTCACTGGGTCTCCCCTTGGCAGCTACATGTTGATTAAATCCCTTTATATCTGTACATCATATATGCAAATATAATTACAATCACTTGGAGGGGGTTAACAGTACAAATTTGGGGACTCACTCATATACCTTTGGCTGAAGAGAAATTGTGCTCCTGCTACAAATACACAGGACAGGCCAGTGAAAACTGCCCCCATGCCGAAGGGATTTTGCTCCTGGTGCAGAACAGAGAAGGGCTGCTCACAAGCACTTTTATCACAATGTTATCTGGGATTCCCCAGCTGGAAATGCCTGTGCTTGCACCGCGCAGCTGGCAGGCAATGAGTCCGACTGCTCCAGGCAGCAGCACAACCACTGCTCCACCTCCAGAGCGGTGGGGTGTGCTTCCAGCTCCGGGGCCAGCACAGGAGGGACGTGGAGATGTTGGAGTGAGCCCAGAGGAGGCACCACGATGATCAGACGGATGCAGCAGCTCTGCTGTGAGGAAAGCCTGGGAGAATGTTAGGATTGTTCGGCCTGGAAAAAAGAAGCTTTGGGGTGACCTAATAGAGGCCTTTCAGGACTGGAAGAAGCCTGCAAGAAACATGGAGAGAGACTATTTAAAAGGGCCTGGAGTGACAGGAAAATGGGGAATGGCTTCACACTGACAGAGAGTAGGTTTAGATGGGATATTGGGAAGAAATTTTTCCCTGTGAGGCACATCCACAGGGTGCCCAGAGAAGCTGGGGCTGCTCCATCCCTGGAAGTGTCCAAGGCCAGCTTGGACAGGGCTTGGAGCAACCTGGGACAGTGGAAAGTGTCCCTGCCTATGGCAGGGGGGTGAAATGAGATGAGTTTTAAGGCTCCATCCAACCCCAACCATTCTTGGTGTCTGGGATTCTCTGGGTGTTCGCGCTGTGTGGCTCTTTTGCTGAGGAGCTGTCAATCTCAAAAGCCAATGCTCTGAAAGTCTGATGTTCCCAGAGAGAAAAGGCCTGTTCAGGAAACCTGGCTGAAGGCAGTGGCTTCTCCATCAAGAAATAAGGGTTAAATTAGTGCTTGCTGCATGCAGTGGAATACTTGGACATACTGTCTCTTGCTGCGTCTCGGGTGCTGTTGGGTGCAGGTCCCAAAACTCGGGTCTCCCTGAGACTGGTGCAAGGGCTGCATCCCCAGCCTGGCTTCAGAGCTGCGTGGGCAGGCTGGCCACAGCTCCAGGCAGACCCAGGAGCCCTGTGCCTGCCCTCGCACTCCATGGGAAGGACTCCGTACACCTGCCGTCGAGTGCCACACAGGATGCAATGGGCACTCGAGGGGTGGGCCCAGCTGAGTTGGGATTTGGTGAAAATAAAGTCCACAGGGACTAGGAGAGCAGTGGTGAAAGCAATGCTCTGGTTCTCAAGTGCTCTCGTAGCTCCTACTTGTGTAGGGACAATGGGGGCTCTTTGCTGTAATGTGGAAATGTGATAACCCCAAAACTATTGTGGTACATCCCAAACATGCTGCAGTTCCCAAATCCCTAAATAAGTGGAGGGAACCTGAAGAATGGTTGAAATTACGGGACGGGCAGCATAAATAAATGCCAAGGGTTTCTGCTATACACTATGGTACCTCTGGATTCATTCCATGGACCCTTGTGGTAGAACAAAGCCAGTGGAAATGAAAAGAGAGTTGGGCTCTTCATAAATACACATAGATGTATGTATATAAATATGTCAGTAACTGTCTATTATGATTTTGCTGTGAAACAGTAGTCTTTAATTCCTTGCCTGTGTTCCCTAGCTTCCCATCCAGCACAACTAGATTGTAACAGATCCCATATTGGTTTTTTGGTTGAAATTAAAAAAAAAAGGTCTTTATCTTTTCCTGTTTTGCTTTTCCCAGAAAGAAGCATTCGAAAATAACATCATGTTTGGATTGCATGCAATTTTGTATAAACCAGAACAAATTAATACAAACTTGAGGTCATGGTCCAAATAGAGTAGAAATAAAAGAAAGGAAAGACAGAGCAGGGCTAAAGGGTTGCCTGGGGCATGGGATTTCACAGCTGCTGAAATTCCAAAGTAGGAATCTGTACCATAGGGTGGGGGCAGACACAGGATGGACTCATAGGAGATTTCTGGATGGGATTTCATGGTGAGTGGAGGATATGGCTGTGCCAACAGACAAGAAGTATTTTAACCAAGAAAATACAGAGTTTTTGAGAAGAAATTGAGAGCACAGCATGAGGAAAGAAAGGAAATCACGATTAAAGTTGTCTTTGACTTTTTTGGGTCATCATAGGAAGACGTTCAGGCACCACCTGCTCTCCTACCTGAGGTATGAGCCAGCTGTGTTTCAATAGAGACAAGCCATGGAAAATGAGGTACCTTGGACCTATTCATTTAGGAAGTTTAGATCATGGAGTTCCACTGGTTTTGGTTGGAAGGGATCTTAAAGTTCATCCCATTCCACACCCTGCCATGGGCAGGGACACATCCCACTGCCCCAGGCTGCTCCAAGCCCCACCCAAGCTGGCTTGGGACACTTTCAGGGATCCAGGAGCAGCCCCAGCTTCTCTGGGCACCCTGTGCCAGGGCCTCCCCACCCTTACAGGGAAGATCAAGTGAGATCAAATTCAAGCAAGAGCAACACAAAAAAAAGGGACTTAAATATGGTCAGCTGACTTTCTTATCAAATGTGGTCATTGAACAAAAAAAAGCCTGGCCACCACGAACGAAACAGCTGGCAGGAGTGGGGGGAGGGGGAAACATGAGGGGTAAAACCTCTTCCATAAGAAGTTTTTTATTTATTTTTCCATTTTATTTCAACAGATGGAATTTTTGAACATTTTGTTTCAAATGTCATGTTGATTCATTTCATTTTGACTTTTATATTAAAACAGTAATTGTATTACATATAAATGTTGACATTCTATTAATATATTAATACATTAATATTGTGGGATAATGTAACAGTCAATGCAAAATGAATGAAAATAACAGTGCACATACAAGACGTGAGTCCGAAAGAAACTGAAACTTCTCGTGGCCTCGGACATTTTCACAATTTGTTTCTGCCTCTTATTTTATCTGTTCCTCCCACATTGGATCAGCTTAAACTACCTCAGAGGGAGCTGCAAGGAATAAAAATCTTGCAGGTTGTACTAGTTCCCCTCACATCCTCCCATATCATGATTCATGACAGAATTTGGCTGTAGTGAAGTACCCACTAACACTTATTTTTTATGAATATCTAGAGCTGGTTTGAAAGAGGGTCCCTTCCATCAAATGTAAAATACGTTCACATTTTTCCTAAATTTTTTTAACAGAACTGAAAAGAAAGAAGTCTTTTGGCCTCTTGGTTTTCCAAAAACAAATCCTTTTTTTTCATTTGAATCCTTGAGATCTGTTGCCAAAACCCCAAAGCTTTTGGATTTTTGTTCAGAAAATAATACAATTGAGTTTTGAGGTATTCTTTTGGCACGAAAGCAGCATTTTGAGGTGAGCAGATGCTTTCTGTCAAAAAATGTCATCTTGTCAAAAGCACAATCTTCCTTCTTAAAGGACATTCATGCCAGAAAATATTCCATCAGCTCTGTTAGCATCCCTCATCCTCTCCCAGGGAGAGAGACATAGTGACTTCTTTTTAACAAGATGAGCTTTCCAAGAATAGTTACTGAGGAATCAGGAATTTCTGATCATATCAGAGCTTGGTACACAGGATTACAAAAGGAGCCAGTGTCATATTCCAAACCATGGGATCCACCTCCGACATGGCTCACTCTTAATAAAGTGATTCCACACCCAGTGCAGTTCCTCTGCTGTAGAAGTATATATTGCCTTGGCGGGACATTGTGGTTGCTTTAAGAAGCTGGAAGACATCAGAGCATCCCATTCCAAGCTTGGCATTGAGCAAGAAGCCACCAGAATTAAATCAAAGTGCTTCTTTCTGGCAGGCAAAGCAAGTGTAATGAAAATTCCAGCCTTGATCCTCTGCCAGGGGTAGGCAGCAAACAGAATGCATGCCTACCACTCCCAAAGCCCAGTCCCTCTGTCTGGCCCGGGATGCCAACTACCAGAAGTACAAAATATGAAAACAGCCTGCCAGACACAGCAAACCAAAGTGCTCCCTTCGTTAAGAGGAGTTTATTTCTCTCTTCCAGCTCCACCCATGAGCAAATCCATCCTGCTCCATCATGTTGGGGCTAATGAAGGGAAGTTGACTGCTCATGGTGAGCTTGGCATTCCAGGAAAGCTTTGGAGATGTCTCCCTTACCCAGGACCTGACTGGATTACTCCCCTAAAAGATGCAGACATTCTTTCCAGCTGCAAGCTGCGAGGTCTCCACAGTTCTAAAGTCAAAATCCAGTGGGGCTGGATGGAGAACCAAGAAGAAACATCACCAGGAGGAGACTGAGTTTGGAGAGGAGGCAGGTTTACAAGGCTGCCTTACTTTCTCTCAGTCACAAAGGTCTGAGTAAAATCAGTTATCAAGAGGAAGGGAAGCTGCCTTTCTCCAAAGAAAATCGGTTTCAGTGTGGCATTTCCAGCTAAGCTGGAGCTGTGGGGCTGTGGCAGACCATGGGCTGTGCCCACCCAGGCAGCTCCTACTGTGAGAGATGCAGGGCCCAGCTACTTGGACAATACGGAGCCTCAGATGTCACCCAACCCCCAAGACAGAGGCATCCCACAGTCACAAACGTTAGTGGGGAATTTGTGTTGGAGACCAATATTCAGATCAGCTGCCTTTTGGTGTTGGCACGCTGAGAATTCCCATCCCATCCCACTGGTGAGTCTCCTCCATTCTTTTATCTTCCCTCTACATGAAAACCAGACCCTCACACACCTTCATGGCTTGTCCCACCACCCTCTGCTGCCCCAGTCATCTGAGCCTGACCCAGGCCAGCTGATGGGACAGAGGCGAAAAATCTTTAATTAGATGGAAAAATCACACTTTGCCCTCATAGGCTTCGTGCCTCCAGAGCAACTCCTCTGAGGCTATGGAATTGCTCCAAACAACAGAAGTGAGGCTAAAAAGCCAGCCTTTCCTGCTTGCTTACCCCTGATGTAACTGCAGATAAAAGCTTGGGAATATTGCTACAGTGCTGGATTTGGTGGGGGAGAGGAGAGGGTTTTGAAATGGCTTAGCCCTATTTTCTTAGGGACTGTGGTGAGAACAAGGTTAAATCAACACTGAGTGCCTTTGAAGGTGCTATCCGGCACTGAACAAGAAAGTGAAGCTTTGAAAATGCTGAACAAAAAAGGGACCTTTGAGATTTTTATTTGAAAGTTGGAGGAGCAGCATATCCTGATTAGTGAACACCCCCTTCAGAAAACACCAGCAGCTGTCTTGATCTATACATTTAATACAAGAAATGTGGCCATTAAATAATTAATGTCTATAAGTGCCTAGCTATGAAAATGCAAAATGAAATATTAAATAGAGTTGGTACCAAATGGAAGGACTTCAGAAAGGGAATGAATGAAAGCCATGTCATTCACTATTCCCAGGAAACAGCCCCAAGGATCTGGAGCAGAATGAATCCAGGTGGATGAATATGGAGTGCTTGGGAGCGGAAGAGAAGATGGGTCACCGATATTATTGTCAGCAGCCCTGACCCCTCACAAAGTGAGGAGATAAATCCCTCCCAGCAGTGACTGCCTTGCTCCCTGTGCCAAATTCAGCCCAAATTTCATCGAGGCACAGGAGAGCCCCTTCTGAGCCACAAGGTCTGCAGCTGAATATGAATAATGAAGAGTGCAACTCATGGAGATAACAGCACAGACTGAGAAGTGTGTTCAGTCTCCCTTGCCGGCCCTTCAGGAGCTCCTGATCCACTCCTGATAGAGAGGATGCTTTGGAGTGACCTAAGAGTAACCAGCCTTAGCTCAGAACAAGCCATTTCACTTTTCACTGCTGGCAAGAGCTGGGGTTGTTAATTGTGTCAAGACTAGGGCAACCCGAGTAGGATGCTGATATGGCTATGGCTATCAGGAGTATTCAGTGGAATAAACAGTTTGGAAGTGAAATTGAACTCGCACTCCAGAGCTCCAACTAATGGCTATTAGAAACTAAGGTGAAATTACTGTGGGTTACAGATAGCCATGTTCTGTCTTCTCCAGGCATTTTAAATCTTTGTCTGGCAGAAGCAGCAGTTCTGGGAAGATAAATTTTTTCAGGTTTTCCTGGACATTCCTCCTCTGAGATTTTCTCGGTGGGGGGGATACACTTGTGTTTCTGCTTTTCCAGGTATCCAGATCAGAGCAGAGGTGCTGTGTTCCCAGCCAGGCTGATGACTAGCAAGACACAAATGCTGTGTCAGGTGGTAGATCCAACACTTCCGGTAAATGCTGGCCTCGCCACAAGTGCACATCAGCCTCCAGAAGGGCTGGACAGGAGCCCCACCGCTCACATCTGCCTGGGAAAACCTCAGCAAATGAGCAGCGGTGCTGGGTACTGCACCGGGTTTAACACCTCTGTTCCCATGCCTAAACTCCTCTCTGTGATCTCACAAAGTGCTGCTTCATGGTACAGAAATTCCTGTCCTACCATACGGACTTTGGTTTCCACCTGTGCAGTAGGAGACTCCATGGCGAGACTGCCCTGCCATCCTCCGCCCCCAAGAATTGTCACCACCAGCAAATAATGAAAGGGAGAGGTGGAAACACAGAGGTACAGGGGGAGAAACTTGTAAAACAGGGAGATTTTGGCTCGTACGTGGGACAGCTTTTTCCAGCGGGCAGCGGGAGCTGATCAACACATTGGATTTTCAGGGAAAAGTAAAGACATTATGTTGACCACGAGCAGAAGGCATCAGCTCTGGATCCAGGGCAGCTCTCCCCTACTTGGGTTTTATAGTCCAATTCAACACATCAAAAAGTGCTTCTTTGAAAATCAGAAGAGATTCTGATCTGACTCGTTTCATAACATGGGGCCACATTTACAGCTGGCTGAAATGTCCACAAGCCCAACCCAGCAAACTTACGACCAGCTCAGAAATGTCCTGTGCAGCTTGAAAATAGGAATCTCCTTCACATGATGCCCTCCAAATCCTCACTACAAGGAAAGCTGGAATGCTCTCAATCATCCCCAGCCAACTGTATATTTCCAACTCCAGGATTAAGCAAACAACTCCAGTCCTATGACGTCCATCCAATTAAACGTATCATTTTCCCATCAACAGCCTGGCTGTGCCGAGCTGAGAAGCTCAGATCCCTTCGCCATATGGAATGGATCTGCCTGCACAAGACTCAAACGTGACAATTAGAAATGGGATGGATTTCCCCCCAGCCCCCACAAGCAGCAAAGAAGTCTGGAAGCCTTTAGTAGGGCTAGGGGATTTTGCTGTATTAGCAGAACTAAAGGTAAACTGGAGCTCAACAAGGAGCTTTAACAGATTGCCCTCATGGGAGGTGGTGTGAGGGACCCATGTGGAGGCTCTTGTCCAAGTCTTCCTGTCCTAAGCAGGACCAATGGTCTTGTGAGCTCCAGGGTAGCTCCCAGGACCCTGTTTAGGGAGCTCCCTCTAGCCACATCCTGGTAGAAAGATTCAAAATTTGAGAAATTACAGAGTGGTCAGGCTCCATGGCCACTCGGCTGGTGCTTTCTTAGACATCTGTTACAGATGAGGTGATCTTGATCCTTCTAAAGCCATGAGAGCTCCAGTTCAAAGCTATCTAATACACAATTCCCAAAAGACAATGGAAGGTACCAACCTTTGCTCCCTGTCCCCTTTACTAAAGCAGGAAGTGCTCTCTAAAACAGCATCATGAAGGTTTAGCTGCAAAGGAAGTGCTTGGCACTCTGCAAAGAGGACAAAGAGACTTCCCTTTTCCCAGAATTACTGCAGGCCCTGCTTGTTTCATGCCCACCTTCCAGCTGATGATCTATGGGGAAAAGGGGGCACTGCTTTGCAGAAGAGGCTCTGCTGCCAGGGCTGAGCAAGGCAGTTCCTTTCACAGCCATGGATATTACAGAGGAATTAAACTTGAGCCCCTCTGCACTTGCTGAACCACATCTGACCTTCTCTTTTGCAACCTCCTGAGATTACCTTGATCTTCTTCATGTTCCCACTGCTCCCAAGGTTAGGTTACACCCTTGGTTCTGGACTCTGTTTTAAGTCTCCCATGAATACCAGTGTCAGATCTCCACGCAGCTATCTCAGGAATGTGGCCAGGCTGATCTCCATGCTTACTCAAGGTGACATTGATTCATTCTTCCTCTCACTGCCCCGATTACATTTTGAGAATGTGCTTCATAACAACCTTGCTCATCCACCACCACCACCCAGTTCCCATCCCTGACCTCCACCTTTGTCAGCCCCTGCTCTGGGATTTAGGATTTTCTCATCAATAGAACATGCAGCCAGAGGCACTTGGGGATTGGGAATAGGCAGAGAAGTTACATTTAGAGATATATCCAAAGTCAGGTTTTGAACTGGAGTTCTGTCCCTACACTCCAATTATTTCCTCCTCACACACCAAGCAGCAACCGGACCTAACTCCAGGGAAGGCAAAAGAGATGGAATGGGAGGACCATCCCCAGATTCAGAGTCCAAGAACCATCCAAAGGGGAGCATTTGCATCTAAAGTGATTTGCAAGAAATGGCTTCCTATGCCAGCCCCCTCATATGGGACTACAGGCTGCTCATGGACCCACAGCACCTGGTGAGGCAATGCTGAAAAGAGACACCTCTGCTAAACCACTGAGGTGATCTATTTATACTGCGTGGCTGAAAGGTGTTTAGGCAAAAGACGAAGGTTTATAAAACTTCCAGGTCTTTGTTTTTGCCAGGTTTCAGGGGAGAGCTTAAATAAAGGATTCTGCTTTGGAAAAACTAAAATCAGCAAAGGAAAAAAAAATAGATAGACATCTGGAGGGCTGAACAAAGCCCTCTCCTCAGGCTGACCTAGTTACAGTGTTTGGGGAGAGCTTTGCAATCCTGTTCAACAGGAGGAACAAGCAGCTGAGGACTGAATTCAGCCTTGGAGTAAACAAACAGAGCTCTCACCACAGAAGCTCTGCACTTTTCCATCAGGTCTCCATCTGATCATAGTCACCAAGAGCTGCAAACCCTCTGTCCGGCATGGAAGTGGCAGCTTGGAGCAAGTGCCCCTGCCCAGTGATGCCAGGAGATCCTAGATAAATCATGGCTGGTTTATATGGCATCTCCAGGGCTGACTGATGTGCTCACGCCTCACAGATGGCAGCTCTCCCCAGCACAGCCCCGTGGCTCCTTCTGAGGTTCCTGTGCACCAGCAACAGTGAGGACAAAGACCTGGGCAGTGCCTCAGACAGGGCAATCAGCCACAGCAGCCCTGCTTCCTCCTGCTCCACAGGCGGCCCTGGAGACACAAGTCCTGTGAAGGTGACACATCACACCACAGCTGTGGTCAAGTCAAAGAAATTACTTCTTACATAGGCAGACAGTGATGGGACAAGGGAGGATGTTTTTAAATGAAAGGAGAAGAGATTTAGATTTACTCAGAAGGTGGTGAGGCCCTGGCACAGGGTGCCCAGAGAAGCTGTGGCTGCCCCATCGATGGAAGTGCCCAAGGCCAGGTTGGACAGGGCTTGGAGCAGCCGGGGACAGTGGGAGGTGTCCCTGCCCATGGCAGGGATGGGAATGAGATGATCTTTAAGGTGCCTCCAACCCAAACCATTCTGGGATTCTATGAGATCAATTGAAACTCCAATTCACTGCCTATATTCTCCCAAAGGCTGACAAAAGCAACACCTTTCACACCTTCGAGCAAAGAAATTGTTGGAATGGTGGCAGGTTTTCTGCAAATCAAAACTATTTTTCAAGTTTAAAAAATAGTAACTAAAAGTGATGCCCACCAGATTTTCTTTGCAGGTTGAAGTCCATCCACAGGCTGCCCTGGGAGAGCTGGGACAAAGTGCAGGTTTGATTAGACACTGCCAAACACAGCTGCAAGAATTTTTTCATACTCAACTTCATCTTTTTCAACTTGCTACTAATAACCTTTTACAAAAACTGATTTCAATTTAAAATCATGTTATTTATAGTAAAAGATGCTATTTATTAATGATTATTATTATGAGATGTCATTCATGCTACTTAAAGTAAAAGCCTAAATGTTTCCCAAGATCTGGCTTTTGTTCACTTAAGAAAGGCTTCTGAAAGGCAACATTTTGTAAAGCAAGTTGCTGGAGGTGCTTTGGCACGAACCCTTCCAGTTGTGCACAGGAGGGCAACACAGGCAAACACAGTAGTGAGACAAACAAAAAGGGTGTTTTGGAAACATGTAGTTCTAAATCAGTGTTTTGGCTGTCATGCTGATTCAGAGCTGAGTTGTGCAGTTCTTGCCCAACCCACAACAGAAGAAAAATTATCTCTGATAAAACAGGGTCAGAGGGATGAATTTCTGTACTGAAAAAATCAAGCCAAGGAGAAGAATTAGGGTGATGCTGCTGGACCCAGGAGAAAAGCTGTTGGTCACAAACAAAATAAGCCCCAGCCTCCCTATCAGGGAGACCTTGGAGAGATGCCGGGTACTGTAAACGCCACCTCCCAGGTCTGTGTCCTTCAATTCATGACCAGGACAATTTGTACTCTTAATTTTGCTGCAAGGGATGTGCACTTTGGACTGAGAAGAAGCCCAGTTTTTGCTGTAACAGCTTCCCCTTTGTGATAAGAGCTGCCCTTGGGACAGTCCCATTGGTCTCCTAAACAGCCAGACCTCCTGTGAGTCCTTAGCAGCACCCCAAAACCAATTTATTTCTTATTCGGTCTTAAGACAGTTCACAATATGCCAGAAGACTCCAGCGCATTGTGCCAGACCAAACCCATATTTCTGTTAATATCTTCAGCTCCTCCCTTCCCCAAAACCTGCTCAGTTTTTCTTCATTATAAGCACAGAAAAGACTGACCTAATAAAAGCAAAAGCTGAGCAGGAAAGGCAGGAATTGTCTTCAGATCTGAACACTACACATGAAATATTTCATGCTCCTTCAGGCATCTTGCAGATCTCCAAACCTTGTCAAGATCTGGTGCTATTTGGGTCTTGCTTTGCAGCAGGGCCCCAGAATATTTTAATTTTAAGCATACAAAGAAAGAAAATCCCCAAAAACCCAGTTCCTCATTGCCCCAAACCAAAAATGGATTCTTTCTCTTTCAACAAAACCTCATCACTGCAGATGAAAAATGTAAGTTTGGGAAGAAAATGTGCAGCCTGCTGATAAGATTTGTTTGTTTTTTCTGTAATAAAACAAACCAACAAAGCTGGATTGAAACTTTCCAGCCTACTTTGTATTTTCCTCTGCTGCTAAACTTCAGATTGCATCCACAGTTTGGAACCCTCCATTTGAAAAGCCACAGACTGTTTGCTAAGGGTGGCCTAGAGTTGTGCCCAAGTCCCTCTCCCCATTATCCCCATCCCATCCACCCTACAGATCTTAAATATGTCTATTTAGAGTCTGTGTCTAAATGTATAAATTTGTTTTTAAAAAATTATAATAATTGATGTCTAAATAGACAGTAGAGCTGGTGATGAGGCTGACTTTGTTTGCATCCACGGAGTCTGAGGTGGAGGTGCTCTCATCCATCTCAAGCTGAAGCACATGGAGACAAGAACAAGACAAGGGAGCAGCCGATGTTAAACTTTCCAGCTATTTCTGTTGATGTTCAACCCCTTTCTTCTACTGCTTGTGAGCGTGGTGTCCACCACCCAAACCCACCTGGAGACCGCACAGCACATTCCAGTGTCTGAAGGGATTACAAGGAAGATGGAGCTGGACTCATCAGGAACTGGAGTGTCAGGAAAATGGGGAATGGCTCCAAACAGACAGAGAGTGGGTTTAAATTAGATGTGAGGAAGAAATTTTTCCCTATGAGGGTGGTGAGGCCCTGGCACAGGGTGCCCAGAGAAACTGTGGCTGCCCCATCCCTGGAAGTGTCTAAGGCCAGGTTGGACAGGGCTTGGAGCACCCCAGGAGAGTGGAAGGTGTCCCTGCTGGAGTTAGATGGAATTTAAAGTCCCTTCCAACCCAAATCATTCCATGATTCTATTTTTCTGTGAACCCAGGGCAGCCCCAGGAAACGCCACCCATGAGGCAGCTGTCCCAGGGTAGAGCCATGTCCCAGCCATGCTGGCTTTGAGGGTCACTGAGAAAGGAAGGTCCTGTTTGTGCTGGTGGTGAGCAGGCAGCTTGTCCTTGCTCAGCACCGGCCGTGCCTCCCTCTGCCCCAGCAAAGGTGGCCCAGTGTGCACAGAGCTGATAAAGACACTCTGTGCAGCCCAAACAAAGGTAGCTCTGGGGGCAGCAGGTCACAAAAAGCTGTTTTTTTCCTTCATGGTGAGCCTGTGTAAAAGAAGAGCCAGGCTTGTTTCAGGCCAAGTGGGAACTTGTATAAAGATCCTTTCTCCATGCCCACTGGGATGCTAAAAGCTTATAGCAACTTTCCCAAACAAAGAGCAGCTATGAGAATGGAGTGTTCCGGGCAGCGGAGCACCCACTGCTAGGAAGTGAGTCAGCACTGATCAAAGGGAAAGGGTCAGCCTTGAAGGCTGTAAAAGCCAGCCCCAGTTCCTCTCCAGCAGCCAGGACAGGTTGCACCAGGAGTCAGCAGGGAATTTTCTACTGGAATTGTTTTTTCTGATAGAAAATTGCATTATTACAAAGTAAAACTATGTCATGAGAGACACTCTTTTTTTTTTTTTCTCTTTTTCTCAAACGAATATTTGATTGGGCAAATCAAAATGAAACATTTCCTTTTGGACAAGTTTAAGCCAAGAAGGAGTATTTCACTTTGTTGGAGTTACCTGAAATATTCTATTTTAAAATGGTGCTCTAAAAAATTCCAGCTCAATATCCTATTACTGAATGGAAAGTTCCTTCTCCCACTTGTGCCTATTTTCAACCCAAGACTGATCCCTTTGAAAAACTACTTCTCCCATCATAAACCTTTCCCAGCAGCACCAGTACCATGGACTTGGGGAGCCATTTCACCCCACCAGACTCAGCACAGCAGGTTTTTGAACAGACATCCCCCAAACTCAGCACAACAAAGCAGAAAACATGACCCACACTTTCAGTATCTCCCATTCCCTGAAGCAATCTCTTCAGCTATATCTAATGTTACTTTAAAAAGTCTTTCAGCTCCATTAATAATCTAAACAGATACTGGGGGTCTAATTAGCAGGCTAATTGGAGAGCATGGTTAGGCATGTACTCAGGCAAGAGTATTTTATCAGTGGAGTGAGCAAAGAAGAATTGTTGTTTGCACCAGTGTTTTATCGCTGAATTCTATGCAAGATCTCATCCCCGTGTACAGAGTCTTGGCCTAAAGCAACGTTTGGCCACCACAAGAAATAGCCAGGCTGAGGAAAACCAAACCCATCACCTTCACCAATGAGGATTTTCTACACACGTGCATTAATTTCACATCCCACACACTATTTCAACTTTCCAAACAGCTTTCCAGTTTATATGATGTTGAGACAGGGGGTTAATTTTCTAAGAGTTTCCGGAAGTTTCAGTTATGTCATGCATGTGTCACACAAATGTATAGCACAGGAAATAGCTGAATTTCAACACCTAAAATTAAAAATTTTCCAGGGTAGCATTTCCCTTAGCAGCCTGAAGGAAAACATCCTCTCGTTTCAATCCTGGAGGCTGGCATTAGATAAGAAATCTTACCAGAGACATGAGGTTCTTACAGTGGGGATCTCTCACTATAAACTCATGCCCATCCCCCCTACCTCTGCGAGCAAATAATTCCATTTAAACCACAGTTCCTCTGCCTGGGAGGTTGAAATTATGGCTATTCTGTAAATGTGTTCGTGGCTTTACCAATACTCAAGTCTGCTCAAAAATTAGAGTTTCTGTTTCACTGCCTGTTTTGGTCAGTTCAGCCCCAAATTGCACCCAGACAATGATGCCTCCTGCTCGTGTCCTCTTGGAGCCAGGTGTCCTGCCCAGGCCGTGGGCCAGCTGCTCTCACAGCAGCAAAGCCCAGGCGTGTCCTCAGGGACATATTTCAGGTCAGGAGGTGGCTCGCAGGCAGTAAACATGAATTACTCTTGAACTGAAATTTTTCCATTCCATTTGAGAAATGAAACATTTCAGTAAACCCTGAGTGGAAGACACTGGCACGTTTTTCCGGATGGGAATTTGTTTTTTAATCAAATTTCTGGTTTTGTGGGAAGCACGTTTTTTTCTACTGAAACCCCTTCAGCAGTAAATCCTTGGCGAGCTTCGCTGCCATTATATCAAGGCCACATTTGGCTGATTTTAAAAGATACCACAGCCTTGGGAACACCACATGGTGTTCACAGCACCACCCATTCTCCTGCACTGTGGAAAGGCCAACAAGAGCCTGTGAGCTCGGTGTGAAAACCCAGCTTTTTATTAAACGTGTCTGCCAGCCCATGTTCACTTCTGCTCAGGGATGGCTCTAACTGGCAGTGGACATGCTATGCGGCTCAAAGGATAAGAGACAGAAGTAGCACAATGCATCCTCATTGTGCAGTCGAGCATATGCCAGCAAATACATCTATTTTACAGCGAAGACATGATTTTTGCACAAAAAGAGCCTCTGTTGCAGACAGTCGAAGTGGTCGAAGGTTCACAGCTACCCTGGATGGGTTTTGGCTTTGGGGCTGGGCAGTGTCAGTCTTCACTGAGGCGCAGAAACTTCTCTGTGTTTTGGCAGCCCTTGCACGGGCCCTGTCCCAGCCATGGAGGTCTGGTGGCCGTTCCCGTGGGCAGCACAGGCACAGCTGGTCACTAACTCACCCTCGCTCGCCAGCAGTGCCAGACACTGACCTCCCCAACCAAGCAAAGGCTTTGTCTCACATCAGGCAGTAGATTGGAATTAAAAACATCCAGTTCCTGGAATCACAGAATATCCCGAGTTGGAAGGCCCCAGAAAGATCACTGCGTCCAGCTCCAGGCACTGCATGTGACATCCCCAAGAATCTCACCATGATGCCTGAGAGGTAACCAACACTGTAACCTGTGATTTTTAATTAGCTCTGTAGCTAATGAACAGTCTCTGAATTTCTCTTTGCATCACTTTGAGATGGGTTTAGCCTGTGTGCATGGTTTACACTACAGCCTCTATCAAGACCAAGCTTGTTGTAACAATTACTTGTCCTCTGCTACCCCTGTGGGTTTCACATGCCAGGAGTTGGGTTTAGAGTGAATCCCCAGTGCAAAGAAGGCCCCAATATATCTGTAACTCCTGGAACTGCCTCTAGTTCTTCTGATTTCCAATAAATATTAAATATGCAGCAGCTCCTGGGATCCTGTAAATATGGTCCAAGAAGGAGAACTGTGCAATGGCACCAACACATTTCTCATCCACCTCTCAGTTGTTCAATGGCTTTTTGAAGCCACTAACTACTACACAGCCCTTCCTTTCCCCCAGAGATATTCACCATTTGGAACTGAGGGCAATGAGGTGAACAGGGGGCAGTAATTCTGCACTAGCTGGAGGTGCACAGAGCTGGCAGAGGAGGCCCATGTGGCTACCTGGGCAGCAAAACCTCCCAGGACCAAGTTCGTCAAAGGGCTTGGAATAACGGCCTTGTGCTCAAGTGTGATTTCTGTCGTGAGTTTACACCAGTTCTAATTTACTCTGAGCTGGAGGTTGCATTGGGCCATCAAGTTGCCACCAAGTGGGGGTTGAGAGTCCCCAGCAGAGAACAAGAATTTGGAGAGGCAAAGAGGCTTTTGAAAACAGCAAAGCTGTGGAGGTCTCAGCGGCCTTCCTCATGCAGGCACTTCTGAAAATCCCACGTAATACTTAATTAGTGTGTGAACTACATGCCAGTGCTCAGCAAGCAGGAAACCTTCCCCTGGTGTCTCCTGAGATCCCCAGGTAAAACCTCAGCCATCGCAATATCACTGGGAAGTATTTAGCATTCTCATTTCAGATTTCAAATTGCCAGTTTACCACTGGCAGCACAGACTAGCTTTTACCCAAAAGATAAGCTCTGAATTTTGGCTTAAATCAGGGACGGGGAAATGAAGACAGCCTTGTACTCTGCCTGTGGCTACAGATACCCCCATCGTTTTTCATCTCGGGTGGAAAAGCTGAAAAGCAAATCAACACAATTACATGTTGTCTGTATTTAGGGTTATGCTGTAATGCTGAAGTATTCAAGCTGTCAACTCTAACCCCGTTAAGAGACAGGACAGAAGGAGCATCCAGGCAGAGAGTGGTGCCTCTGGGCTCCACTCAGTCTAGCACCACAGCTCCAGGATGGATTTGCAAAACAGGCACCAGTTTGGGTCAGTTCAGCCCCAAACCTCCTCCATTTAACAGCTCCAGTGTCCAGCAGGACACCTGATGTCCCAGCTGGACCACGATGAGCGCTGAAGGCGCAGACACCGAACACCATCACATCAGACACGTGTAATTGCCGGCACCCAGGTTACATTTGCAAAGAGTTGATTTGCAATGGGAAAGGGAGAAATGAAGCCACCGAACGGCTGCCTCCTCCTGCAGCAGCGAATCCCATGGCTGCTGGATGACAGGGTCCAGCCGGGGGATCCCGTGCAGCGAGGGGGGAAGCACACACACTGTTATTCTCAGTAATAAAATGCCTGTCAACATATAAACCAATTAGGTGCAGCTTTTGTGTTCATAATAAGGCCGGGCAAGATGCTTTCTGTGAGCAAGTGCTTTCAAGTGAAAAATAGCTTCTGAAAGAATCTGACAGTTTGCACATGAGGTTTCAGTTTGCTCAGGGTTTGGTTGGGTTTTTTTTCAAATGCAAGTAATGAAAATTCTCACATTGTTTCAAACCAAGAAACTATGTCTCAGTTTTCAACGATCTTTCTCTCTCACACACTCGCACACACAAATTCACACACTCACACACTGCTGCTTTTAGCTTTTTTCCTGTCTCTTTTTATTTTTTTAATCACAGTAGAAGGATGAAAAAGAGGGAAGAAATTAAAATCCATGTTTGAGAGAAACACACTGAAAACAATTATTTTCTTCATTTTAGTCATATGAACTTACTTCAAACCAATGTTTTTGTGTGCTTCTATGTATGACCAAGAAAAGACCCACATTTTGGGATGGGAAGTATTTATCATTCTAGTTTCATTTTTCAAATTGCTGGTTAACCTCTGGCAGCACAGACTAGCCTTTACCTTAAAGACAAACCCTGTGTTCTCAGTTAAATCAGGGAAGGGGAAATGCAGGCTCCCTTGTACTCTGCCTGCAGCTACAGATGCCCCCAAACACTTTTTATCCCAGGTAAAAAAGCTGAAGAAGAGCAAATTAGTCTCACGTATAACTTCTCAGAGAACGGGAATAACTCCCAGTTAGCGTAAATGGAATTATCAACCAAGTTTTTTTGTTCAGAATTCAAGCACAGAGTGAGGCTGTGTGATTTATATTAAGAAAAAAAACAAAGACGTTTCCCAAAATAAGGACCCGTCTGACCTGTCTGAGCTCCTCCTTCCAGGTATGGAAGGTCCTGGAGAGCGACTGGAGCCTTGTTCCAGCCGTGCGGCTGCAAAGGTTAATTGTTATTTGTTAGAGAAACATGAGAATTCCAGCTACCGGGAGTCATCCCCATCTCCCTCTAGCGGTTCCCCAGCTTCCCGGAGCCAGGCACGGGATCCGTGCTGCAGACAGACAGCTGTGCCTGCGGAGCACAATCGTCGTGGAAAGCAGGAGCCACAGGGGAAGCAGAGTTTGCACCCTAGCTGCTTGTCCAGAGCCCTGTTTGCACAGCTTGGAGATTAAAAAACGCGTATCCATTTGGCTGGCGAAGCACCGAGATTCTCCTCCTCCCCGGGTTGCTGCAGGTGGCCCTGAACCATCACACAGCATCTCAAAATGACTACGGAG
The DNA here is from genome assembly GCA_013398955.1 of Callaeas wilsoni. Classification (NCBI taxonomy): domain Eukaryota; kingdom Metazoa; phylum Chordata; class Aves; order Passeriformes; family Callaeidae; genus Callaeas; species Callaeas wilsoni. The sequence goes on along the minus strand of VWPU01003559.1, from coordinate 266,286 downwards.
CATAAATCACGGAGTACATCTGAGCCATCTGCTGCTACAGAGGAGTCAGCAGCACTGCTGGGCTGTAACCGCAGCAGCAGCTCTGCCCTGGGCTTTTCTGGGCTGCCCACATCCCTGTGGCTACTTGTGCAGTGCAGAACCAGCAGGAAAGGAAGACAAGGATGGGGTGGAAAATCACCACCAGAAAAACGTGTGCTTTTTGCACAGGGACCACAAGGGAGCTGTTTTGTAATCAAAGGCAAATCACACCCCTGGCACCTGCAATCCCCTTCCAATAGACGCCTAAGTTGTAGAGACACATTTGCTGTGGAAATCTGGTTTGGTTGAGAGCTGAATCAGTTCAAGGAGGGAAATGGCAGGAGTGCCTCGCACAAGTATCCGACCTCACAAGTTCCCTGCAGTGATGCCGGCACCCAGCGGGGTCTGTATGTTCCCTCTTGGGCCCAGCTGTCACAGCTGAAGAGGTTTTGTTCCACCTTCCAGAACAAAAACCTCGGAGGAAGGAGATATGAAACCTACCCAAATGTTTAAAGGAAAGGAAAACCCTCTCATCACAAGAAATAGCAAAGCTCACCACGTGCAAAAGTGATTTCCAGAAACAAGTGGAATCCAGTTCCCTCTTCATAAAACAACAGTGAGGAAAGAGATGGAATAGTAACAGCACAGGAAAGCAAGAGGAGACAGAGCACTTGGGATCATGCTTAATGTTTGGAGACAGACACGTCTTCAGGCAGAAAGTACTCATAGTCCTGCAGCTTGTCAGACTATGAAGAATTTTGCAAAGCAGCCTCGTACCTATAGCCTTTGCCTCCCATCCCAGGAGGAGCCTAACAGGAATCATTCAGGCTGGAAATACAGAGTATCCCTCTATGCAGGACCAGCAAAGCACAACCAGACACAGCAATTCTTGCTCAGGCTCATCACAGCAAGATTTTTTCTGTTATGTGAGGAAAGAGGGGGTGGAGGGGACGGGCAAGGGGCTGAGAGCAATATGTACTTATGCATGTGAACAAATAGATTGCAATTTTAAAAAAGGATCAGTAAAGGTCTGTACAGTGTGAATGATCTGGGGAATTCCCAAGGGCTACTTTGAAATCCAAAGTGTATTTTGAAATGGGTACAGATCTTGGCGGGAAGTGGGGGAGCAGACAGTAATGGTTTAATAGACTGTGGAATGGCTATAAAAAAAGAAAGGGGGGGGAAGAAAAAGCAGATGGCAGCCCCTTTGCAGGAGCCATAAAATTTCATGGTGTATTTTCTATCCATGGCTTCACTGTAATTCAAGCCTTGGGGGCCAACTTTCTCTGGCAGTGGTTACTGAGGGGCCTTGGAGGGCAGAAGCAACAAAGGGTGGACACTGCATGGGTGCACTGACCAAATGCTCCCTCTTGGGCTAGATCAGGAAACAGAAAACAAACCATTTCAGAGAAACACCTAGGAGATTTCCTAAATGAAGTCTCAAAGTTCCAGGTCAGGGACGTAGAAACAAAAACCCAAAAAGTTCCAGGAAACAGAATTGGAAAAGGGGCTCTTCACATCTACAGGTAGAAAATAAAGGTCAAAGGAGATCTACTATCCCTCGACACAGCCCTCATCTTGCATGGAAGAATGTTTTGATTTCTACAGCTATGTCTTGCCTCGGCCACTGGGCTCTTGGGTAGGGCACATGGTCAGGCCAGGACTGTGTCTGTCTTACAGACAAACCTCTCAAACCTCCACCCGCCACTAGAACCAGTTTAAGCACTGCACCCTCAGAGGATGGGTTGGGTATGAAGGGACCTTAGAGCTCATCTCATTCCAAACCCCTGCCCTGGGCAGGGACACCTTCTACTAGACCAGGGTGCCCATCTAGACACTTGTCTCTAACTTTGGCCTAACTGAGGCCCAGCTCAAGATCACGTTTAGATTTGACTCTGGTTTATTACCATAAAATTTGAACCAAGATCCCAGACATGAATGCGAATAAAACAGGCTGCAGTGGTTAACATGTACTGGTTTTGGTTCCATCCCTCAGTACAAGAGAGTATCTTGATCTCAGGAAAACCCACCTGCAGAGCTACCTCCAGCCAAGGGGTCCAGCACAGGAAGGAGCTGGAGCTGCTGGATGGAGCCCAGAGGAGGCACCAGGATGAGCAGAGGGATGGAGCAGCTCTGCTCCATCTGGGAGAGCTGGGATTGCTCAGCCTGGAGAAGAGAAGGCTTTGGGGTGACCTCATGATGGCTTTCCAGGACCTGAAGGGAACCAACAGGAAAGATGGAGACAGACTGTTTACAGGGCCTGGACAGCCAGGACAAAGGGGAACAGCTTCACACTGACAGAGATCAGGGTTAGATGAGAAATTAGGAAAAAAGATTCTTCCCTGTGAGGGTGGTGAGGACCTGGCCCAGACTGCCCAGAGAAGCTGTGGCTGCCCCATCTCTGGAAGTGTTCAAGGCCAGGTTGGACTTGGAGAAACCTGGGATAGTGGAAGATACCCCTGCCCATGGCAGGGGGGTGGAAGGAGATGATCTTTGAGGTCGCTTCCAACCCAAACCATTCTGTGATTCTGATACGTCCTCACAGGTAACCTGGCCCAGTGTCACTCAGTCACCATCGCAGGTACAGGAGAACATCACCAACCCCAGGACTGTAACACACCTGCTGCCATTTCATCCTCTCCTAAGCCAGGGCACGGTCACTTGGGATGTGAATACAAGAAGAGTGATTAAATGTTAATTTGTCCATGATATATAAATAAAACAGAGCAATTACTATGCTGGAAGAAATAAGGGGAGGGATTATTTTAATTTGATCTATCTAGCAAATATGTTTTGACATTGTAGTTCAAAGATTAAGCATTCCACACCCATTAGAGATAAAAAGCAATAATTAGAAATGAATGCAATGAAAACTCAATTTTCCTTGCACCTGTTTCCCACTGGAACAATTGCTGTGTGGAGCATAAGGAGAGAAAGGAAGGGAAAAACATCAGCCTTGAGAAACTGAGTTTCAGTTGCATTGATTCTAATTATTCCAAAATCTGTCTCTAATAGATTTGATAAACTATTTGTTTCCAAATGATATCAAAACAAGCTAGAAGATGAGAAATATTTTCTCAATGATTAATGATTTTTTTTGAAAGAAGTTTCATTTTAAAAATTCACTGCTATGAATAGTTCTCTGTCAGAAGTATTTCAGGATCTTCACACGGGTGCTTGGACTCTGTGGTGAAATATGCATATATGGGGTTTAATTCTTTTTTTTATGGGGGCAGTTAGAGAATGGGAGTCCCCTGCTTGCATGAGAAATCAGAGCAGCTGGAGATGCAGTGAGCAAAGGAAACTTGTGCTCTCCATTAGGAGTCCATTTCAAAGCACTCTAGAGTCTAAAATTAGGTAGAAAAAAAAAAAAGCTTTTCTTATCATTTTGCTTTTGGCACAGGACAAAATGACCCATTTTCTCACTGAGGTAAAAAGGAAGAAGAATGGGGAGAAGCAAAATAGTTTTTCCCCTCCATGTGCATCAGTGGGATCCCTTTATGGCTAAAGACCTGAACCCAGAGATGCCATCATTCTGCAAATCACTTATTTCAGCTGTTTATTTCAAAAGATCTCGCAGGTGCACATCATTGGCAGGGCACCAAAAGTCTATTTTTGCCATTTCTAAGCTATCAGCATCCATAAGAACAGGACAACTGAGATTCCCACTGCTGGGAGCTGGCGCCATCCCACCTGGAGATGAGTTTGGAGAATTCTCTGCCCATGTGTACAAACCAGCAGTAACATGTCCCACTAATGAGCAATTCCTCAGGAAGGTTAAAGAAAAGTCAAGGTTTTCATTAAGGGCTCTGGCCACTTAATTGGTCTAATCCAACAAATGCAATAATATTTGCAGGAAGGCCAGGCAGATAAAGGAAAAAGTAAACAAGGCCAGGAGTGCTCATATGAAGTAAATCCATGGATGTGCGACTGGAAAACCACTACTGCTGCTGCCAGGAAGGATGTTCCCCTCGTCCCACTGGCTGTAGTTTGCACTTGGGGCTAAGCTGATGCTTGCTGCCATGCAGGAATTTGCCTTAGGGATGAGCAGACTTTGTGGAATTGATGACACCTCTCCAGTCACCTGGGGCACAGAATGGACAGGCATTGCTGGACCACACACCGCAAATAGTGCTCCAGAGGTCCTTGACAAGCCCTTGGGCAGCAGTAGGAATTAACTAAGAGATTTTGCTTTTCCTCTAGACTTGGATTTGATAACATAAGATTATCATAGAATCACAGAACAGTTGGAGGAAAGGATTTTAAAGCTGATCCAGTTCTACCTCCTGCTGTGGGCAGAGACACCTTCCACTAGGCCAGGCTGCTCCAAGCCGTGTCCAACCTGCCCTTGGACAGTTCCAGGGATGATCCTGATTAAAGACACTGAAAGCATGTCCAGGAGAAGAAAGAAAACAAAGCCCCCAAAATTAATTTTTCTGCAGTTTTGTACCCTCCTGCCTCATTTCATTTCCCAGTTCACCTTCTTTAACAAAGTAAATTTTCCCCATAAAGGTGTGAAAAGCTGTGTCTATTTTTAGACATTATCAGTAAAATACAAGGAAGTACAAAATGTGGCAACAGACCAGATGGCATCATCTTGTCTCCACCTTCCCTGATCCTTGCCCTGTTGTCACCAGCATTTTAGGTCTCTCGTAGCTTTTTCCAGGAGGCCCCTCCATGGTAACACCCCAAAAGAGCCCTGCAGCCCCTGGGACCCTTCTCTGACACAGGGCACTCGGGAGGATGAAACGTGAAATGTTCAAAACAGACCAAAGGAAGCATTTCTAATGTGAGTAATTATCCTGTGGCGCTTCCTGCCAAGTGATACAAGAGAAGCAAATAATGCAGAATAATTCCTCAAAGACTCAGTTACTGAGTTGAGTAACAGCATCAGCTGCAGTTTCACTGCCTAGGTCTCATATTATGAAGGCTCCTGGTCCCTGTGCTTCAAACTAATCCCCTGCTGGGATTAGAAAAGCAAACAATATCTCTGTTTCAGTGACAGTCACAACTTCAGGTAATAAGGAGGGCTCAGGCATGGGCTGGGGAAGAAGATAAAGTATTCGTTTTTCACTCACTTCTCCAATGGACCACTTTAGTTAACCCAGACGATTTTCCCATGTAGTGGAGGAAGCCTGTCTGTGATGGGGATGCCTCACCTTTCCTTAAAGGCTCTGCTTAAAAATCTAGAGCACCTTAGAAGTGTAAGGAGCTGGCATTTTCCTGAACAAGCCACCACCTCGGGCTGCAGGGAGAGGCCAGTTCCCACTTATCATCTGCAGGCAACTCCCAGGCATGGTCCGGTGGCCTCACATGGCAGCTTTTTGGATGCGGAGCTCCTCTGTCCCAGCCTGCAGAGCAGGTTTTTGAGAGCCAGCCAGCCCCGTTGATGAGGAGGATGCCACGACTGTGCCCTGCCCGAGCTCAGAGGAGCTGCTGCTGCACGCCCAGGTTGGCACATCCAGCCTCCCGAAGCAGGTGCCGGGGCTGCTGCTCTGCAGTGTCACAGAGGAGCAGCAATTTCATGTTCTTACAGAGTAACCTCGATGCTGCTACATGAGTAAATGGGGAAGTTACACATTAGGTCGTAACATTTCAGGCCCTATTAGGAACAAAAGTGCCTTTGTGAACATGCGGGTTACTGAATAACCTCCTCCATCCCCATAAAAAGCTGTGAGTGGGATTGAGCTTTTTTCTTCTTTTAAAAAAAAAATCTGGTTTATATGCAAGTCAGGATCTTGAGGCTCCTTTTTGTGTCGCCACAGCTTGCTTGCCTTGCTCTCAGCCTATCAGCTACCCTCAGAGCAGGGTTTTGGTAGGACTGAGCTTTTGGGTCCCAAGACAAAGGGGGCTGAGATTGTACTGCATCATGCAGCAGCAAAAGTGCCCCTGAAACACCCAAGCCCACCCATTTTTGGGTGTGTTAAGCCTGCTCCGTGCTGCCCAAAAAATGGGAAAACAAGTCAGGGTTGGTTCTGTGTTTTCTCCAAAACAAAAGCAGAACCACCCTGCAGAGAGGGAAGAGGAGAGGGAAGAAGAAAATAACAACCTATGTATACATGTAGTCATGCTGTTGCTCATCTGCTGGCACGAGATATCCTAGCTAACAACCCTGAGGTCAGGGCTTGACCTTCTCTCACCCCACGGTGGTTGGATGTATTCGATGATCCGGGTGATAATGGGGCCCTGTGCAGTTGCTGACTGGGCCAGCAGCAGGGTGGGAAGGTGTACATAACCTCCCAGCCTGTCCCTGCCCTCTGCCATCCCCCAAGTACATCCCTGTTTAGGGACCTGACATGCCTGTTTATCACAGGAACATTTCTCAATCACTGTGAGCCCACTGGAGAGGACCCTGGACTGCTCTAAGTACCAGACTCTGGACCCTGTCCAGCAGCCCCTCACTGGGCACATCTGAGTACTCGCAGGCTGCTCCTTGTCCTGCTGCTTTCCCGCCTGCTGTCTCCTCCGGGCCACATCCTGCCCAGTTTATTCCTGTCTGTAATAGCCATGGGTTTTGTGGATTAGCTGTAGCAGAGCCAGCGATGTGCAGAAAGTGCTAGTGCCCTCCGCCCCTTTACTGACTGCTACTTGTTCTCTGCAGCACTTCCTCAAATAGACCCAGCCAGTGCCTTAAAACTGGCTGAGATGGGGAGCCCTGGGACTGGCAGAAGTGACCTGAGCTTGAATTCTGTCTCCCTGAAAGAATTGGTCAGGGGGACTGAAAGGACGCAGCTCTTGTGCTGAGCTGAACTGATATCAGGTTCTCCAAACAAGACCTTGTTTTCACACAGAGCCAGATGGGTCCTCTCTCCCTTCTGCCAAGCTTCCCACTTTCCTCCTGGAAGCCTCCCCTGCACAGAGCCCCGGGAACTCCAGAGCAACAGCTCTGTGCTTTTTGACCCTCGTTTCCTCCTCTGAGCTGAAGAGAGTGTTTCTCTCATAACCAGACTTCTGAGACCTTTCCCTTGAAGGAACATTTATGTTTCTGTAACTCTAATTATATTACTGGCATTTCTCACTGTCTGCACTGGGGACTGTGCTGGGTCATGCTAAGCTGCTCAGCCTGTGAGACCCAGGAAAGACCCACAGGCACATCTGTCATCAAACAGTCACCCAAAATCACAGCAGAGGCAGGAGTAAAGTCAGCCCAAGAGCTCCCATCTCACGATTCCCAAAGTAGCACCCTCACCACTGGATAATGCACTTGAAAGCACATCTATAAATAAACTTGGGCCTTGTGTAAACCCAATTAGAATACACTGGCAAGTTATTCAAGGAGGCTGGCAGACACATTCTTTACCTCAGGTGTCAGCCACAGGAGAGTGTTATGGGGCTTGCATTACAGGGAACGCTTTGTGACTTTGAGTTATATTGCACTTAACCTGTGAGTGAAACAATAACAGCTTGGTCTATGGAGATAACACCCCAGATCAACTCCCTCCAATAAATTAGTGAAACATTCCACTCCCCAGCCCTGCAGTCTCACACCTCTAAATATCAACACAAACTTCAAGGGTTTGATGGAAAAAATGGTGTTAAGTCTCATGGTGTTTGAGGAATTTCCCAATATGCACTAAATTAACTTTCTGGCTGCACTAACCATAGTGGTTGAAACCAGCTCCATCTGAGATGCAGTGCAAGAGATACAAGCAGCTGGTTTGCACATGAAATCAGATTGAGATTAACACTTACCCTTGGAGTTCTCGCTCTGAGGGTAAAATACAGCTTCAGGGACCCCTCTGTTTAAAAATACCTCTAGTTTCTTCAGTGGACTAGGATGGACAGGCTGTAAAAAGTTAAAAAAAAAAATCTCCCCCCAAAAGAAAACCACTGACATACATTCATCCTCTTTGATTCCTCTGTCTTGGCATTTTAAGGATTAGGCCTAAACCATGGAAATCTAGTTCATCAGATTCAACTGGAGAAAACCACTCACTGCTGCACTACACTGCTGCAGAAGACCAAAGCAGCACAAAACATGACAGAAGGATAAGGATAAAACAAAGATAAAAGTGAAGTTTTGTACAAGTGAGTCTCTTTGTGAGGAAAAGAAATGGGAGAAAGGGAAAGTTTTCATGGGTACAAGCTGGTGTAGACTTGTGCACTGGGGACATCGACCGTGCTTTTTTCTCATTTATTGGTATTTACATAAATTTAAAATTCTGGAGGAGAGAAGGAACAGTTCAGGTGCTGACCAGAGTGGGTAAAATGGATGAGCATTCCCTAGACGCTGGTCTCTTTTGCCCCTTCCCTGGTTAAAGGCGAGCCTGAACACTCCAGTAGCCAGCCGGTGCATCCCAGAGGAATCGGCTCATTTAGGCCACTCGGCAGATAACACGAGTTTGTTTTGGGAAAGGCAAAGCAATCTGTCCATAAGGATTTCTCACGCTTCATGTGCCAGCCGCGGCCAGGGAAATACAACATTAACTACATCAAAAGATATTGTTGAATGAATAAATTATAAAAGCGTTCAGGGTACCTATCTGGGGTATTATTTTACACGCCGGTGCCGAGTAGGTTAAAGGAGCATGTTTTGCTGTTATTGCGTTCCCAGCTCTGTTTGCAAGGACTCAGCATCGCTGTGAAATCGAGACTATGGACATGAGCTCCCTGCCGGCACAGCAGGACCAGGCAGAGAATCGGCCAGTGTCACCTCTGCTCTGAGCATTACCCTCCAGAGCACCGCTGCTCCCAGGCAGGGCAAGAGGCAGAAGAGCCCTCCAGACAAAGCTGAATAGGAGTCCACTGAAACAACTCCTCAAATTGCAGTTTCACAGCCCCATGCTGCCAGAGGAGCTCCGGCTTCCTCCTCCTCCTCCTCCTCCTCCTCCTCCTCCTCCCTGCAGTCAGCTCCGTAGGAACACCTGGCTTAGCCAGCATCCACCTCTCAGAGACACAGCTCTGGTACAGGTGCACTGGTACAGGAGCACCCACGGACCCGTCCGTAGCTGAGGATTTCCAGCAGCTTTGTAAACATTATACAATTAAGCCTCAGAACCCTTGTGTGGATGGGCTGAGCATTACCCAACACGGTTTCTTAGCTGTGGAAAGAGAGGGAGAGAGTCCTTAAGAGCTTTATGTAATATCGCACAGAAATCCTACAAGAGAATTAGGATTATCACCCAGATCTTTGGATTACCAGCCTTTTTATATGCAATTTATTCCTGATCAAAACCATACAGTCCACCTCAGGGTTTTGCTCACAGCAAGATTTCTAACTCAGCAGAGTTTACACAGTTGCATTTTTTCTAAGAAGAAAGTAAAAGGAAAAGGAAAAAAGAAAGAATAAAGAATAAAGGAGCCAACTACCATTTTAACTGGCAATAAACCACAAAGTTTGTGTTTGTGCTAAGAACAGTTGTTGAGAAACTTACAAATCAGTTTCCTAAATAGTACAGGGAGGAGCACCCAAAAGTCTTACTGCTAATTCAGAATTACCTCCTTTGCTGAGCCCAAGTTCCATTCATGGAGCAGTAGGGTGAACACCCGACCCCATAATGCTACAGGATCACAGCCATTCCCATCAGTGGGACCAGGGTCTCGCTTGAGGTTGCTTAGTGGGTGAATGCTGTTGCCTTTGGCATGATAGACCTCCCTGGGCCACTGTAAATTATTACAAAACTGTATTAATTTTGGCCTTTTACCCAGAGAAATAAAAGCCTGATTGGGACTAAAGCCTACCCACACGTAGAAAGGCTACAAAATTCAGGGTTTGGGGGGGAAAGGCAGCTCAGAGCCAGAGGCAAAAATGGGGATCTGCTGCTGCCTGGCAGCAAATTCCGACTCCTCATGACAAAAGCTTTTCATTTGGCCCCTGCTGTACAAGCACAGCCCCCGTTCAGCCCGTCTCCCCAGGCAAGGCAGTAAATTACGTGTGCCAACATCTGGCCCCTCTGGTGCTCTGTCCATATGTCAGCCCTCAGTGCTGCTTACCAGGGCTTGGGAAGCCCCAGCCCTGAATGTCCCCAGCTCTCCCTAGCCAGCTCTGGGGGTGATTTCAAGGTATATCATCCCAGCCACCTCCCAGAGGTGTTATTTGCCATCTGGAGCTGGGCGAGCATTCCCAATGAATGTATTATCTGTCAAAAAGCACACTTTTCTGCAAACTCAAATTGTTTCTATTTGAAATATATCTTACTTGGGGGAAAAAAGAAATCCATAAAATAAAAATATTGGTGTATGCAAAGCAAAACCAGTTTTCAGTTTTCTTTTGAAATTGTGTCCTTGTTTTCGAAGTGAGAATCATCTTTATTTATAGAAAGAATTTGAAAGAATTGAAAACTTATATCCAACAGAATATTTTCTGGGTTACTCAGGATCAGATGGTTAAATGGAAAAAAAACCAAATCAAACTCATTGCAGTAATTTCCCTCTTTCCATGCCCAAAAAAGTTCACACCAGTCCAATTCAGCTTTAGCAAGTCCCACTAAAACCAAAACCCAGATATAATTGTCCCTATTCCATTCTCCCTGGAACCATGTGGTCCACAATTTATTGGACCCTAAGGTTTTGGGGAACCCAGGCTTTCACGCTGAGTTAATTTGCACAAAGACTGCACAAGGCGGTGACATTCGTTCTACAAGCCTTTCTGGCCCATAAGTGCTGGTGCTGATCCCTCTCTCCTCGCTTTTCCACCTCCCAAAACCAACATTGTTAGCACGTGCAGAGGTGCCAACAGCTGGGCTTCCCTGAAAGCCATGGTGGGTCCTGCCCAAGCCCAGTCTGTTGGAGCAGCACCCTGGACCAACCTTTCCCAGTGCTCAGGGATCACTGCACAGAGGGTGCTCTAGGATGGGGAGTGAAAGTATCATAGCACAGTCTAAAGCTTTTTTCTTCTTTAAATGTGCCTACTAAATGAAATCATTTTGACTCCAGGCCGTTTACAGCTGTCACATCTGAAATGGATTTTGCCACTTTGGTGTCAGAAGGCTGGGTCTGCAAAAAGAGCCATAACATGAAAACCTTCGTGGTAAGGAGCCAAATCATTTGTAAATTGAGCTATAGTGTCTCTGGTGGTGTGACATTAAATTAATTCTCTAACTGCCATGCTTAGACAGAAACGCTCCCTACCTAGCTAGTGATCACAAGGATCCCCAGGAAAAAAAGCTGGGCTTTTGAAGGGACTGTGCTTCTGAGTATTTACATTTCAATGGATGGAAAACATAGTTTCTCAAGTATGCCTTGCCAAACTCTCCGGAACACCCTTTCCTGTCTGTTTGATTAATCATTTCATGCTTACAGTCATTTTAAATATTGCTACTTCTAGAGAGCAGATAAACATGCATCCCCTCAGATAAATGACAAACCTTAAGGTTCTGCTTTGCTTTTTTCCTCTTTTAGCTACTTCAGCTCCTAAATCAGTAAATACACAGCGCAAGTTTTCTGGCTGTGTAAGGAGAGCTGGTGGATTTGAAAGACTAAAGCAATGAAGCAGGATTCACTGCTTCAAGTAGGGCTGAGAAATTACAAAAGCCTATCTAATAAAAAGGCATTTCTTTCCAAGTGTTCAACGTGATTAAAAACCAGCCAATTAAAGTTGTGATTCAATATAAAGCCTGAATGTTTCCAAATGTATAAAACACTTGACACCAGCCTGACATCTGCCCTTTCCCGCCAGCTTTCCATATGGAAAAGAGATCTACCTGCCATCTCTGGGCTGCTCTGTAGCAAGCGAGTTTAGGCTGAGCTAAACTAGTCTTGCCAGCAAAGTCTTTGCCTTTAGCACAGGTCCTAAACACAGATTTGTTTCACTCCTCCACAATTCCTAAAGCTGCTTTATATCACATAAAAATGCTCAACTGGCTCAAACTCCCTTGTCCTGGACAATCATTGGTCTGACAGCGGCAGCAGGTGTTGTTTAGAGAAAGCCCATGAGCCTGACCACTCCTGGAGCTCCTTCCCTTTGTACAACAGGCATTCCCAGCTGCTGAACGTGGCATTCCAACATCATATCCCTGTGCAGTCATTTCAGTGTCCATTTATTAAGCTGCTGTGCATGACTTCTAAAAATTCCCCTTTGAATCTACTGATTTGCCACCTTCATAATCTTGCAAACCTCTCCCATACTGCATTTCAGCATTCTCATCTGCAAACTGAAGTCATAGCCACAGGAAGCAGCTTTCCTATCTCCCTTCTACTACAGCACCTTCTCCAGGTGCACCATGGTCTTCACAGGATTAATTTTACTTCATTGTAGAGCTAGTTTTAAAAGATGAGTGGTCAAAGTGCAATTTGGCCTCATGTGCTGCCAAGGGGACCACAAGGACCGTGCTGGCACATCCTCAGTGCTGAGTGAGGAGCCCAAGGGGACAAGTTCAGGTTTCAGATGCTGTAAAGTTTCCTAATCCCAATGTTGCCATTTTCTGAGTCGCTTTTCTCAGCACTACGAAGTCCTCCAGACACAGGATGACCCTCCTGCTACCAAGTTATTTCCAGTCTCAGAGGCAGTTGGATCCTGCTCATCAATCCCAGCTCCATGCTGGGTTGCACAATATGGGCATGCCCTCCTACAAATGCTGGAGCATCCAGTTCTACTCCCTTCAAAGAGGGGAAAAGTGCCATGTCACAAACAATTGGCAGCTTTAGAGCTGGTTGACATGTTTTTGAATCCCAAGGGAAGTTGAAACGGTTCAAATTTCATTTTAAGTGATCACTCCTCCTTCTGAGGGCTCACATACATCAATGTCATAGGCAGTGGTAATATATCTGTATTCCATGAGTGTCTACACACTCAAGAAACATGAAATACTTTTTGTGTTCCACTTATATGCATACAAAACTAACAATCAACAAAAGGGGAGGTTTCACAGGAAAAAAATCTAAAGCGTTATTAAATGTTGTGTGCAGAAGTAGTCTTGAAAACAAAGAGAAGGGAGTTCAGGTTAAGAGAAGAAAGTGAATAAATACACCAAAATGCAAACCAAAACAGATATTTTGGCCTGGGAGAGAGAGTGGAACCCAAGCTGCATTTCTGGAGAGGTGAACCCTTCATTCCTGCTGGGTGCTGTTCCAATAACCTCCACGCTTTGTGGAAAAGGCTCTTCTCCCTTTGCTATTAACCAGATTAACTCATGGCTTTGCACAAATATTCCTTTGTAAAGCCCACAGGAACTGCTGAGGTTTCTCAGGAACCCCTCTGGGATTTCAGACTCTCAGCGGTGTGGACAGCAGCCCGTGAGCAATGCCACCTCTGCCTGCAAGATACCAGGGAGCCATGTCGAGGAAAAATGTCTGGAGGAAGAAGAGGTCTTTTAAGAGAAACACCAGGAAGCAAAGTCCTGTTCCCTCCCATTTCCTCCCCCAGCAGGCACCCTGCAGGTCTCCACCATGCTGGGAAGGTGAGGCAAGAAGAGAACAAGCATCATTCTCTCGTGTAACACTACTCTGGCATTGGCCAGGATCCTCCCATCCTTATATTAAGGGATTCTAGAGCTGTCCTGGCAGAGCGGAATTTCCTGGAGCTCTTGTCCCTGCAAGCATAAGGTGTGTTTCTTTGACTTTTCTTGTACAACTGCAAATAGCAATGCCTTCCAAGCCTCACTCTAGGGAGGGAACGAGAGAACGCGCTTGGCAGGCATTCACCCTGTGGCCTAAATCCTGCCCAGAAGGTGCTCAGACGAGGGGATAACTTGGCACTGAGAGGCTCCCCAGGATGGGACCTTGCTGCCTTGCTGAGACATGAATGTATTCCTCCACCCCAGCCCCATCCTGTGGCTCATTCCGTGGGAACATATTTATCTCTGACTTCCTCCTCCTTGGAGAAAGGAACAGGAGAAAAGTCCAACTTGATGCATTTTGTCTTGGATATCCAAGGATTTGGTACACAAAAGGCAGCACACACCTTCCTTGTTTTTAATGAGACCTTTGACTCAACTCCGAAAAGGAAAGTGGAGATTTTGTTTTATTTTAAAAATCATAACTCAAGCCAGAACCATTTTCCCCTTCAACTTTTCTGCTTTGATCTACACTGAAGTTATTACAAGAACAATGTCTGATGGAAACATTAAATCCTGACCCAAAGGGAAGCAGAATGTCTTTCCAAGCGTGCATTGACCACCCCGTTTCAAAGGCATCATATTCCTTGTGGGATGGCTGCTGGATCAGTCCTCCCTGGCACACGAGCTGTCAGCTGCCAGGGAGGGAGATACCTGGAGCTGGAACTCCCAATAAAGCAGTCCAGGCTCCCAGACCAGGCAGGACTGCTATGGCTAAAGGACTGCTGCAATATGTTGTAATCACAACTACATTGCCGCCCAGTATTATTCTCATAATAAGCCTGTTTTATTGTATTTTTCATCCAGGTAAGCTCTATAGGACTGTTTCTCACAGAGTAGCTCTATCCTGCTCTCAGGGAAACCTCCTCTGTTTAACATCCACACTGCAGGTTAATAAATACCACAGTGTCATTTCCTCCACTTGCTGGTTTTAGCAAATGTCAAAGGGCAACAACATTGTAGCAGAAACCAAGTGTTGAAAAGGGAAACAGCAGGGACCAATAATATCTGAAATGGTTTTACATCCCTCATCCAAATTCTTCTAGGTTTACTTCATATTCATAGCTATTTTGAAGAAAAGCTCTGATTTAGTATCACTGTCCAATACCATGAAGTACTGAATACCAGCAAGTGGCTGGTGGAAACACTTACACAGAGATTTTTTTTAAATCTACTTTTTTGACACCCCAGACTATCTGACAGCCTCCTCTTTTTCGAGTTACACCAAAAAATGGAGCACAAAAGTGGATTTGATTTAAAGTTTGTTAGAGAGATTCACAGGTTCATCTGGTATTTCCTTTTAAAAACCAAAACAATGACAAAATCACTCTAAACTAATACTTTAGTAGCATTTTAAAAAGACAGACTGAAACTCTTTGTTAACTATAATTCTCAGGTTACCATGAGATTTATGTCGGAAATACTTGAACAAGCCTTCCTCCTATGTCCTGCCCCTCAGTCAAAATATTATTATTATTATTAATTACAATACATAACAGGCCTTAATGTGTCCATGTAATTCACTGTGTTTACCAGAAACATGAATTCTACCAAATAAGTGCACAGTGTGATGATTTTTTGGCAGTGAAAAGGTGATTGAGCAGAGATGTCATCAAAATTATGTTTTTCCCTGATGTATTTTAGGATTAATGTATTTGAGTGAAAATCACTGCTCCAAACCAGGCCAGTCCTCCCACTAGAGGACTGAGCAGGCACATCCCCAGCACCCAGCTCTCCCCATAGCTGACCCCACACATTTATGGAAGTGCTGTTACATAAGAAAGGCTCTTCTACTCACCGTTTGGAAGCAAAAATGCAAACAAGCAATTTGAGTCACTCAGTTCCACTCCCAAGATGAAGCCCTGGACTGGGGCCACCCCTGTCAGGGACCAAAACCCACCAGCATCAACTGAAAGCTTTTAATGAGGATTTCAGCACAAGGGGAGCAGTGGGCGAGTGGCAGCTGATTAATCATCAGAGGAGGGAGGCTCCACAGTGACCTGCTGGCCCTGAAGCAGAGGGAATCATCGAATGGCCTTGGAAGGGACCTTAAACAGCATCTTGTTCTACCCCCCCGCCGTGGGCAGGGACACCTTCCACTATCCCAGCTTGCCCCAAGCCCCATTCAACCAGGCCTTGGGCACTGCCAGGGATGGGGCAGCCACAGCTGCTCTGGGCAGCCTGTGCCAGCCCCTCACCATGCTTGCAGGGAAGAATATTTGTAATGTCCAGTCTAAACCTGCTCTCTGTGAGTGTGAATCCATTCCCCCTCATCCTGCCTCTGCAATACCCTGTAAAAGCCAGGACAGCCCATGGGTTTGGTCCATCCCAGCTGTGAGAAAGCAAAGACAAATGAGTGGAACATGATCTTCCACAAGGAATAATTTTCCGTCCATTTGCCATCTCGTGACTGCTGTCACAGGCTGTGGAGGGGCCACGTTCTGAGGAGAGCCCAGGGATGGATCTTGCCCTGACCTAACAGGAGCAAGGCCTCCAGGCAGGTTCCAATTAGCCAAAATTAGTCAGCTGTGGCCAGGGCTTGTCTTCCTTTGAGCACTAAATAGGGTGAAAGCAATAGCCCTTTTCTCCACCTTGCCCACTCAACCCTTTGTGGCCTTACCCCCTTCCCCAGGGAGCCTCCTCCAGTTTTGTTTCTCCCCTTCCTGAGCCATGCCAATCATTAAAGACTCTGAGCAGCCCCATTATCATCCTAGGCAATTCTTAACTCGTTAGGCTTTAAAGTTGTTGGACTGCAGAAAAGGAAACCAAACCAAGCAAATGCTTAAGCACAATAAAAGGATGTTAATGTTTTACTCCACCGACAATGACTGAGTCTGTAGGACAATTATTACAGATATTTCCATGGGTTTAGTGTTACTTTTTTCCTGACGTGAGGTCTTTTGCGTGGCATCTAATTAAAAATACAGGAGTTTAATCTGCAGCCAACCTCAGAGGTTGATTTGAATTCTCCCACTGTGAGCTTTCAAACATGGAAGCATGCCTGTTTGCACCGATGGGATCCAATATCCTGCCTTTGCAATGGACTTTTTACATTTTGGCAGGCTGCACGCCCAGGATTGTGCCAGACTGCAGCATTAATAATTCACTACCTGATCTGATCTTTCAGCAGGAAACACAAGTAAAGATGACGTTAAGTGCTGCTTGGCTTCCCCTCCTCTGCCATTCTCCTGTTGTGTCTTCAGATTGTGCTTAATCTGATGGGAATTTAGTATTAAAGTAACATAAAAAGTCACATTTGGGGAGGTCAAAACCACATCTACACCTGAAGAGAGAAACTGGATTTTCTGCTGAGTTTACTTTTAACACCAACATTTTAATTTTTGTTTGGATCTCTGTATAAGAAAGAGATGAAATGTGTTTAGATTAGGATGCAGGAGAGGATAGCAGAAATTTTAGATTCCTAATGAGCAGCGTATTAACACTTTTCTCCTGGTTGTGTGAAAAAATGGGTTACCTGTGGAGATGAGAGGACATTTTCCATCTTGAGGGGAAAAACTCTATTTTCTAGCAAGATTTGGAAGTTTTTTTCTCAGCATTGCAACAGAAGAAAAATGTCCTCTATGGGCAAACTCCAAAACGTGTTTATATGGTTGAAAATGGTCTGAGCCATTTCTCCAGTGCCAGGTAACAGCCAGCCACACACACACCTGCACCTGCTCAGCTAGGAGGTTGTGGACCAGGTACTTCCAAAAGCTTTCAAAGTGACAAAGCTGCTGTCTCAGAGTCCTCAATACCCAAAGTGACCTAAAAGCTTTAGCAAGCTACAAGTGTTCCCCTTCTCAGAGGCTGGATTTTGCTTTAAACAAAAAAAACTCCAAAACCAAGCAAGCAAGCAACCAACCAACCAAACAAAGCCCCTAGAAATCTGAAGAAGATAACCTCAATTTTGAAAAATCAGTTTCATTCAGTGTTTTGTAGAACGTGCGGTTTTTCACGTAGCCCTATGTACTTTCTATTTGATGCCTTAATTACTGCATCTCAAAAGCTGTTAGAAGGAAGGGAAAATACTTTGCTTTCTTTTCCAAAATAGGCTGTGCTACTATTTAGCACCCATCCACTGTTCTGGTACTGTTATCACATTAAGACTTAGAGATCCCAAGCAAGGTCAATGCCTTTATCTGTCAGCCTTTGTACAGTCAAGAGACAGTCCTTGCCCCAAAGACCTTAAAATATAAATAGATAAGACAGACAAAGGGAGAAAGAAAGGGAACATTTCTATCATCGTCACAAATAGGAAACGGGAAGATAAAATGGTTTGCTGGAGGTCAGTGACACAGAGCTGGGGAAAGAACACTCTCAAGTCTCTGTCAAGTGTCTTTAACCATGAAGCTGTCCAAAAAAAGCCTGTATTTCCTCCAGTGTTTCATTTAGGTCCCTGCAGAGATGCCCAGAAAAGGAGGCTGTAAGGAATCAGTGCAGACAGAGAGGCTTAGTTTCCAAGAGGAACTTCTGAAAGGGATATGGCAGAAACAGCACAAGTTTCACCAAAGCTAAGTCCAAAAGCAGAGACCAAAACTGGCAAGTCTGGACTCCACTGCTAAGAACACACAAGTCGAGAAAGTGGCCCCAGAGCTGCTCCTCAGTGTTTGTATTAACAGAAAATAATGGGATGTGGTGGTCACGAAGTCACTGTCCAAGAAATAAGGACAAGAAAAATTTAGGGCAGGATGAGATGATGCAAGATCTTAAATTGATCTGCCTTTGGTGTACCAACGGCATCACAGGGATATGCCTGGTTTAGTTCCACATTCCCAATAAAGACTGATACATTAAAAAAACAGTGGGACCTATTTCGAGCAGAATCAAAAGAACTGAAAGACCAAGTCCATGGCTACCTTTTACATTGCTATACAAAGTCAGAGAAGAAAAAACAAAGGGGAAAAAAAAACCCACTAGACTTTATGCCATAAGACATTCTGTAGAAGAATTTGCACTTCAGATCCATTTAGTGACTGGTGTCTGCCTTGTCATGTGAGATTTCCCATCCTTTATTCATTTTTCTCCTTGTGTCATGAAGGATGTCAGAGAAAGAGCTCCTCCTTTCTCCCTCACAAGCTTTATGTCCCCGTGCATCTGGAGGCAGCTGGCTCTGTGATTAACTGTGCACAGGGTGGTGGCTCTTATCCCTGGCTGTGACACGCCAAGCAGGTAATGTTAGAAGCCTTATGTTGAAACAGAGTTTAAGAGTCCGTTTAGTTAACCTAGGTTAAGTTCTGCAGTTTCTCTCTGCTTTCTCTGCCTTCCTCCAAATATAACTGGTCAAGGGAATTTGCATTTTTGGGATTTTTTTGGAAGGCTTTGTCTTCACAGCGTTGTTGGTGTTAGACCACAGCAGAGACATCTATAATAACACATAAACTAGGCAGCAGTGCAGGAAAAAACAAATCACATCTATTTCACCAAAAACTTTCAGTATGGGCTTTGTGCTCAGCTTTGTTGCAAGACTCTGTGCTAGAACAGGTAAAGGAGATTCATTTTGGCATTAGGGTGCAAGAGAGCATCCTGGTCCACACAGCTGCAAGAGGAGCTGGTCTCAACTTGGCTGTGGATTTTTCTCTGACCCACAACAAGCAGTGCTGGGTTTTGTCCCAGCCTGGGTGAGTGAAGGAGTAAAGCCATGCCTGCATCAGGCTGTACCTGTTAGACCACGGTTATCTTGGTTGGTCCATGGCTGTCAGTCTGCCAGTTTATGCAGCCCCAGTGTGTTTGTGCTCAGCTTTCCAGGGACACTGCAGAGCCACAGGCAACCTCTGCTTTCTAGACCCTTCCCAGCAAGCATAGGACCACACGCAACCAAGTCTGAGAAATAAGAGAGTTTAGAGAAACAAGCACACCACCAAAATGACAAACACTGCCTGCCTCACATTGCACCCTATCAGTTTGGCCATTCTTAATGCAACTCTTGGAATACTTTCTTGTCTTTTTTCCCCCTTCCTCACATCTATTACTCTCCCATCCACACTTCCCCAAAACAGTAATGTCTTCCAACCCCCTCCTCTAATTTTTCTCCCCAAACACGTGGAGCCTGCTGAGCAGGACGGGGAGCAGAGGCCCTTCCTAATTGGAATGGTCATGGAGATAGTTCATCTCCAAGAGCAGCATCGGCAGGGATGTCCTGGTGCCCCATCCTGCCTGCAGACCCACACCTGTCCTTTGTCACAGCTGGGCTGCCCAGATCTGGAATCTAATCCCAGGAGGACTTGGAGGGAGGTTGTTTTATCTATTTTCTCTTCAGAGAAAGGTAAACAGGATGGGCATTCATCGATCTTGAGAAAGAAACATTAGCCAAGTCAAACACACAGTGGGCTCTGAAGAAACAGGATGTCCAGGATGTTATGCCTGGATTCACCTTGGTACCTCCTCTTATAATAAGGACAGACAGACTTGGAGAGGAAATTAAGACATGTAAGCACAGGAGAAAGAAAATTTTCAAGAAGCGTTGACCAAGTCTGTTCTAATTCAATGCAGGCTCCCCACAAGAGCAAGAGAGTTCAGACTCACTGCTAGCAACCATCACCATTAGCCCCAGGAACTTACCACCACCCATCCTGATGTCCACTCAGCCTGAGTCCCATCTTCACCAATAGTGCCTGGACCAACTCATCCATTCACCAGAAAATCCCTGCAGGACCCACTTGAAAAAGGTTTTCCTCTTATTTACTCTGTGCTAGTGTCCCTGGTAAGATGGAGACATGACTGGAGGAAGAGCCCACACACCTCCAGGTGCAGCCAGACATGGATCAGGGGTAGCCAAGACCAAGACACCTTGGCAGGAGGTAGGAGCAGTGGTACAGTGACTTGTCCTCACATCACACACGATTTTGTGCTGGGAGGGATGTAAGGACCTGGCACAGGTTCTCCAGAGGAGCTGTGGCTGTCCTGGAAGTATTCAAGGCCAGGTTGGATGGGGCTTGGAGCAGCCTGGGATAGTGGAAGGTGTCCCTGCCCATGGGACTATCCTGCAACATCAGTGGGGGAGTTTTACCCCTACACAGATACCTGCCCAACCAGCATCCCTGTGCTGCCACAACAAGCGGAGTTTTCTCCTTCCCAGCAGCTGCTGATCCCACCTGGCATCAGTGCTTGCATGGAAAACGAGATGCTTGCAATGGGAGGGTTGGACCTTGGCAGGGTCTACTGCACGATCCGCCTCAGTGGGGGGCTCAGCAGAGGCTGGCAGTGGCTATGAGGGTCCCGGGAGAGCAGAGAGGGCAGCAGCCAGGGAGGGGCCTCAGAGCTGTGTCCCTGCTGGAGAAGGCAGCGGGATGCAGCCAAAGGGGGAACCATATCCCTGTCTCCCCGGGCATAGCAGAGGGAACAAGTCTCCACATGGCACTTCTTACTCTCCAATGAAGTATTTTCATTTGAGCTTCATTTTTGATGTAGGACATCTCACTGTCACAGAAAACGTCTCTTTTTTCTCCCTGAAAATGGGCTTTAGAAGCTCTGAAAACTCACTTTCTTGTGCTTTGGTTTTGCCCCCTTTCTTTTCCTGCTGGCCCTCTGTCCTGTCATGTAGATGAGTGATCTGTTTTCACCATCTATTTTCCTGATTTGCCTCTAAGAAAAAGGGAGATGAGAAGGAAAAATCCAAAAAAAATTAAATTAAAATTTGAGAAAATACTTGGGAAATTTTCTTTTTCTTGGTATTATTCTTGCTGAAAATATTCAAAGTTTTATCATTATTTTTTCTCGTTCTGAATTAATCTTCAGCCTGCCTGACTTAAACTTGTCACACATGCAAGGAAAGAACTAAGGCCATGGTTGATCCAAAAACACTTTTCAAGTTTTTTAAAATCTCCACAGAATATTCATTTTCAAAACCAAACATCACCCTTCTCACAAATAAGGGGTGCTTTGCAATCTCTTCCCTCTGCTACATTTCTATGTTTTTCTTATTAACTGCACTATTTTTCTGTTTGCCTGTGTCAGGATTGTCTTTATTTGGGCTCTGGCAGGGGCAGAGTGGATGTCAAACACACAAACTCCAGCCCACAGCCACCCTGCTGACCGCAGCCGGATCCTATGGATAAGGAGAAACCTGGTCTTCAGGAGAACTGCAAATATTTCCCTGAGCAGCTCAACTCACCTGCTCCAAGCTAGAGGAACTGTTCGATTTATCTTGTTTTATTCTGCTAGAAGACGTTCTGTAAGAGGTGGGGCAGGGGAGGAGGCAGGAACGGGTGTTTTCATCCCAGGATGCTGCAGAAGAGGCTGGAGAGCTTCTGGGATGCCCATGGAACACCGGCCCTCAAGTGCTGCTGGTGCTCTAATCCAGGGGTATTTGAAATTTCAATTATTTATGTGTTCATGCTGTGGGTTAATGCTGAGTGACACTAAAACACTGCCTAGATTTAGCTTCATAAAATTTTTATCCCCACGATGAACTGCAAGTCTTTCTCCAATTTCATTTAAAGGAAACAGAGTATTGAAAAGCCTACTGAGGAATTCATGAGCAACTAGCTACAACCTCGCTTTTCCTCCTAGCCAAATCCTGGGACTTCATTTCCATGGCAACATATCGTAATTTTAATTCCCTTCCTGATTACCACTGCAGAGAAACCAATCCATCTGCTTGCTTTCCTTGCAGCCTGCCATACACTTTCTAGTGGGTGTAAAGGTTCATGGCATTTGCTTCCAGAGCTCATGATCCAGAAAAGGATGCTGTGTCCTTCCTTTGGGTTAAACACCCACAAAAGATCAATAAAATTCAGCAAATCTGACTCAGGCATCTCAGGAAATGCCTGTGGCGTTCTGACCTCTGGGCACCTCAAACAGTCAGGCACAGCCCAGGGCAGTGGAAGCCCCTGGAAAGAAGGTGCTTCCTATGCATTGTGGGGTTTTAGGTATCATACAAGAAGGAAGAGCAGCTGCCACCACAGAGAGAACTGGAAAAGGGATGAGTGGCCTTTATGAGGACACAGGGTCTCCAGCAACCATCAGTCACTGGTTCGAGGTTTCACTTATTTTGGAAAGCAGTTACACTCCAAAGCATTTACAGGATTATAATCCCTCTGCTGGAATCTGAAATGGGGCCTGAAACACCAACACACCGATGATGATCTTAATTATTTATCTAGCTCACATAAAATCACTTGTTTGAGGCTGAAAAACCTCATCAGCCTCAGAACCCAACAGGGAGCCCTGGCAGGGGGTCACAGATATCTGGTGCTGCCCCACGCGTAGAACATCAGTCAGTGAGCCCTGCAAAAGTCCAGACAAGATGAGCCAGGGGTGGAGACAGTTTCTCCTTTGCTTGAGGATGATCCATTAATGCTCCATTAACCAAGAGAGGTGATTTCCTGCAGCACCCCATCCCCTTTTCAATCCCACTTCACCTGGGCTGAGCTCCAGCATTCCCCTCTCAGTGCACCCAAGCAAGGATGGACATAGTGGGTGTCTCTGCAATAGGCATTCCTATGGGAATTAGACCTCCCATTGGCAGGAAGTTCTGGGGTTTATTCCTCTCAAACCTCCATATTTGACAAGTCTCCTGGAAATTCCCAGCAGCAGCTCTGTGCACCAGTAATTTGCCCATGACAGAGCAGCCAGAAGCACAGACACCCCATGGGTAAGGTCTTTCTAGTGCCCATCACACAGAGGTAAGGGTACAAAGGATCTTCTGGAGTTCGGGCCTGCCCTCTAAACTCACTTGAACTGCATTCTACATGTATATTTATCATGTGTGTGCGTATATCTAATATTTATTTTATATATATATGTATTTATAATGCCCAATTTTGTTGCAGACATCTAGAGAGTCACAACTCATTTAAGCACAGAAAAGGCGTGAGAGATTCATCTTTCTTTAAGGGCAGGAATAAAGAAAAAGCGGGCTGAAATAGTGGAATATATGTAGCTACAAGCTAGCCTTTCCCCTCACCTCTAGAAATGCAGCCTTTCTTCTTGCTGAAGGGTTAAAATTTCTGAACAGAAACCACAGTGTTTTCCTTCTTTTTTTTCTGAGCTTTTTTATTTAGTTACTCTCTCATTATTGTTTTTCTTCATCTAAAAAGTAATCTAAGTAATTATAATCATAAAATGGATGTGAGCAAAATGGGTACTGCAGGGTTTATAAAACACAAATTTCCCTTTTCTGGGAAATTTGGTCTCTCCTGCACGTAAGCCTTTCAAACTCTGCCCAGACTCCTGAGGTGGCATGAACCCCACAAGACCTGTAAGGCCTAAAGAGGAAATCACTCCAATATCCAGCTCTCCTCAGCAGATGCAGGATTGCTAACACAGCACCGAGCACTGCCGGGGCACGCTGCCCTCACTGAGCAGAAATTAATAAATGTCTAATAAATGAGTTTGGTAACCCTGGACATGCACAGAAACATCTTTGGTGGGGGCGAGTCATGAAGCTGAACTGGACTTGCTCAAACCTCACCAGTTACCACCAGGCTGAGTATCCAACCTGCACTAGGTAACACACACCCAGCAGGAATCAGCTCCTCAGCCAGAAAAGGACCACATTTGCTTTAGGCTTTTTAATTTTTTTTAAACTGTTTTCTGAAAATAACCCAAGAAAAACTTTCCTTGATGTTCACTAAGCTGTTATTGGCAAAATATCACTGATGTGAAAACAAGGAATCTTTCTTAAAGGTTGAATGTACCCATACTGCTCCAGCCTTTTCTTTTTTGCTATTCCTTTATTTATTTTTAAACTGATAACTACTCTCTGTATTTTAATTTATGCAGAAAGGGGGAATTCCACTGTGATTTAGGAATGGAAAACACCAGCTCTCGACCTGAGAGATCATGTAACCTCCATTGAAAACTAAATTCTATGTCCAAATTACTAGAAAATCTTCAGAATGTGTCAGGTCTGAATGCTGTGTCCCCTGGCTCCAGAGAAGCTTCTCACCCCCCTGTGCAGTGGCAGATCAGAAGCTCAAGCCTGGCTTTATGTCAAAATGTGACATTACTTCTTCCACAGCGTGTTTGTCACCTCAGCACTATGGTACAGACCTCATGGGAAATGGCGGCATTGGCAAACTAGGTATCCCAGGTCCTCTAGTGTCTGAAATGAGCTGCAGTACATCCCAAATAATTCTCTTAAGGGTTATTCAGGGATATGGACCAAAATCTTCTCTACAGATCCTTCCAGAGCTGTTATTCTGCCCAGAAAACCAATGAGGATTTTTTTGAGAAGACTTTGCTTCATAGCTGCTTCCTGTTCACCAGAGGGCTGGAGCAGCTCTGCTGTGAGGAAAGGCTGAGAGAACAGGAATTGTTCAGCCTGGAGAAGAGAAGGCTTTGGGATGACCTAATTATGGCCTTCCAGGGCCTGAAGGGAACCAACAGGAAAGATGGAGAGAAAATGTTTACAAGGGCCTGGAGTGCCAGGACAAGGGGGAATGGCTTCACACTGACAGAGATCAGGGTTTAGATGGGATATTGGGAAGACATTTTTCCCTATGAGAGTGCTGAGGCCCTGGCACAGGTTGCCCAGAGAAACTGTGGCTGCCCCATCCCTGGAAGTGTCCATGGCCAGGTTGGAGAGGGCTTGGAGAAACCTGGGACACTGGAAGGTGTCCCTACCGATGGCAGGGGGTGGGACTGGATGGCATTTTAAGGTGCCTTTCAACCCAAACCCTTCCGGGAATCTGCGATTCACTGATGCTCAGGACATAAAGATAAAACCCAGAGCTGTCACGTTGTCTCTCCGCAGTCAGGGCAGAGAAACAGCCAGGTCACACTAAAGTAGGGGCCCAAGGTGGAGAAACTTCCCTCCTCCGAAAGCGGTGATTTAGAATGTATGTCTACACAAAACTTCCACCTGCAGCAGCAGGGGAGACAAGTCCCACCTTGACCTCATTCTATCTGAGTTCATCTGCTGGGAAAACCCTGCAGGGTCTCCAGTATGAGTTGCCTCTGTCCTGACTCTAGGGGTAAGGATCAGCATAGTCAGATGCAGGACAAGCCACCTCATCACAGGTGACCCCAGGACCCTCTCAGAAGGGTGCGGAGCTCTGCAGAGTACTAGGAAGAACACAAGACACAGAGAAGTGCCTGAGCTGGCAACAGCATGCCTGACCTCCACAGCAGGCTGATTGATCTTTGCTAAAGGCATCAATGATCTGATTTTCTCCTTGGGTTTTCTTCTCAAATCCATAGCCAAGTGCAGAACATACAGTCACTTAGACCTTGGTGAAACTCTGGGAAGGCAGAGGTAGTACCAACAGCTCTGTGAAACAATGTGCATTTTTACAATAAGTACAATTTTTTTGATGTGCTGATTTTTTGGCAACATGTGAAGCAGCCAAGTCAGTCAGACCTTTCATTTCTCTAACCAGCTTTAAGGGATTTGTAATATTATACTCAGTTATTGGAGAACAGGAGGAAATTGTATGTCTGATTACAAATCTGTTATTTATTGTGCATTAAGAGCACAATCACCTACTGCAGGATATTTTATCCCAGTTTTAGGGAGGTGGGAGTGGAAATCTACAGTCCTGTCCTACCGAATTACATAAACCCACTCTGATCTCAGAAGTTACCTCCCGAATACTAAAGAGCTGGAACATAAAGGCCTTTAAAGAATATAGTTTCCAATTAGGTCATTGGTTTCAAACAGAGGGTGTACTAAATTAGTAACATTTGGTGGCAAATTTCTTTGAAGTTCTCATTAATCTTGGTCTCGGATTTGAACTTTTCTTGGCAATGTTCCTTATAGAATTTGGATTCCAGTTATGTCAAAACAACTGATTAGCCCCACAGTTTGAAGGCAGGGGGGATTAGGTAGGGCGGGTGTTAGATTTCATGAAAGGCCTATTTACCTACTCATTTAGCATGACCAAACGGGAGGGCAGCCAGCAGGGGAGACGTTTTGGAAAGATTCCAGTGTTCCTGTCTAATTAGGGATCTCCATAGCAAAGGGTAGCAATGGATTTGTGGGAGCAGCCACTGTTCATATGTAGCTGCCCACTGGGTCTAGGCAAGGGCTGAGGGCTTCCCTTGAGCTGTGGTGGCTCTTCTGCGTAATCGACTGCCCACTTCCTCAGCTCTTGGGAAATTAGTGGGAAGGAAGAAATACTTTGGGGGAACATCTTTAGGTGGTGTCATTTCTTCCTTGTGAATAGCCTAAAGCAAACTTCCCCCAAAATCAATTGAACTCTTGCCATCTATTGCAACACATTGAACACCAGGCTTCTGAATAGCTCAGAATCACCAAAACCAAGAACTCTTAAGAAACTCAATGAGAAGTTCTCACGTAGCCTCTATCTAAGGAGCATTAAGTTTACTTAATTACTTAATGAACCATAACCCAAAGAAGAAAACACACAGTGAGTCACAGCAGTGGGGAAGCTTGGGAAGTTCTCAATAGTTTCTGCTACAGCAAATCAAACCTGGGCACACTCAGGTCCACCATGCATATCTCCTTCCTGAGGCTCCAATTAGCCAAAGAACAACAGCAGACACCAGGAGGCCTTTCCTGGAAACCACAACCCAGCAGCAGAGACCCGATAAGGAGAAGGCTCAAAATTGCATGAGAAAAAAAGTGCTCTGTCTTACTGAAGCATGAAACAAGTGAGAGACAGGCTACTGTCATCCCTGGGGACATCTGATCCCAAGCCAAGACAGAGATCCAGCCCTGGAGGGTGCAAGGCCAGCATTACTTACAGGTCAGCTGGATGCACCCAGGCTTGGCACAGCTTCAAGCCTCTTGTCACCTCCTGCAGCTACTGCTCACTTCGAGGGTACCAGGATGGGCAGGAGCAGCATTTCTGGGTGGTGAAGCTGCATGAGGCACGAGCCAGCCCTCCCAGCGCTTGGGAGCTCCCTGAGAGTAGCGCTGCTCCTGCCTGTGCTGGGAAACTGCCCTGGAGAGGAAGAAGCTCTTGAGGAAACTGCAACTGATGCAGCAGCAGCAACACTTGGTAGGGAGGAATGAAGACACCAGTATAGTGCTCAGTCACAATAAAATGGTATAAAAAATGTTAAACTCATCTTTTCCTTGACAGGAAAAAAACCCGAACCCTCGGAATTCTGCTTTAATTTGAGGAAATTATTGGTTCGGGTCTTATTTTATGTAAAAAACTCTTGCTTCCATGTGTAGACAACCTATCTTAAACATTTCAGCAGTGATCAGAAAGTCTTCTCTTACAACAAAATGCAGTGAGTATCTGTCCACAGCTTTTGTTCTCACCATCTCTGACATCCAGTTTTCAGCACAGATCCAGCCTCACTGGCTTTAGCAGGAACTCAACATCAATATTGTCTGTGCATATGCAGAGGTGTTTGCAGGATCATTCTATACTAAGGCCACAACCTAAGTATAGAACTAACTTTAATAAGCCTAATTAGGGTCATTCTGCAATAGTGTGAAAAGTAGCACTGATACTTATTGGCTGGGGAGGGAGAAATCACAGGTACTTTCCCACAAGTTGGTGATCTCAGGGTAGGACTTCAGAAATCTCTCCTATAAAACTAGAGCCACAGAAAACCAAGTCGGCTGCATTTAGAGGAGCCATGGAAGTACCTTTTTTTTCCCAGTAGAACATTTTGGCTCTGAACCATTTCTTCCACACTTTGGGGTTCAGAAATATCCCTCATATAATGATGTCAAAGCACGGAAGAAAATAACCAAGAGGAGGAGAAAAAGTGTGTAAGAGCCATCTTTGAAGGATTAAATTCTAAAGGAGGGAAGCTTTCTAGGGTGTTCAGTAAAAGTTGCACAGGTAAAAAGAGAAGTGTCTTGTGGCACTTGTCTTGCCTTCTTCAGAAATATAAGCTGCAGCTGGAGGACAGGTGGCACAAATCCAGTTCATTCACCTTCTGGCTTTGGGACCTTGTGTTGCCACCATAAATGAAGGTTTTCTCAACAGAGAAGAACCATTTCCTCTATTTTTTTCTCATCCCTCTGGCACAGTGGACCTGCCACACAATCCCAGAAAAGTCTGAGTTTCAAGGGACCTGCAAAACCACCTTGTTCCATCTCCGTGCCATAGGTGGGGACACCTCTCACTAGACCAGGTTGCTCAATGTCCCTTCCTGGCTGTCCCCAAAACAAAGCAAGCATCTCAAACCCACAAGATGCTGTGGGCTTTCCAGCACTGCCATCCCTGACACCAGCACACGTCCAAATCTTCAGCGAGTCCAAAGACCATGAGCTGTCCCTGAGCACTCCAAGGAGACGCCAGCAGCGATTTGAAAGCTGGGTGGTATCTCTGTGTCCTTTTCTGGGGTGGACCAGAACCTTCCCTGACCCATGGGATGCTGCCAATGCTTCCATCAGGTTGAGAGAAGGGCAGGCAGCACACGTGTGCTCTGCAGGAGAGAGAAGGTGGGAGTTTTCCAGGATAAAGCATTTCCTCTGGTTCGTGTTCAATTAAAAATCATTCGGTGGCCAACAGCAGCTTCTCGTCTGGCATATCGTGAAACTACTATTTCAGCAGAATTTACAGCCTTTTGGGGAAAGGAGAACTCGGTTATTTAGTAACTTCCCTGCTCGCCCTCAGGAAGGTCAGATCCTTTTGTTCCCAGCCAGAACAGTGAGAGCTATAAACTACAGGACGGAGAGAGTGTTGGGAGCTTGTACTTACAGCCGTGCACCTGGATAACCCTGCAAACAGCCCTACAGTGCAGGGAGGTCACGCATGGAGGAGTGGAATATTATGGGATTGATTCATCAGAGCAGAGAACATCCCGCAGTGCTGGAGGGCAGCTCAGGAGCTGAGTGCTACAACACAGAGCACAGGGGTTGGATGCACCTTGCTGAGATTTAGATAAAATCTGCAGCTTAAAACCAAGAGTTCAGTGGGCACCAGGAGGAGCTGATCCTCATTAATTTCCCCTTGGTAGCCTTTTTTCTGTTAGGAGATGGAAAATAGCACAGCAAAATTCAGGTTTTCTCTCCCACAGCTCCTGGCACCTCTGGAGCACGGTGTGGGACCAGCTTTGCTCCCAGGATGTTGTCAGCACCTGCCTCAGCTTGCAGGGCACTGCAAAGCTTGTATGGGCTCATAGCACTGCAGAAAACCCAGGGGTAAGCCAGGAATGAGATTAACTTGCCAAGGAGCTTCCCCCTCCAAGAGAATATTTATAAATAAATTTTGAAATAATAAGAAAAAAAAGTTAGCAACATTATTTTTATGCTGCCTTGTGTCCAAAGTTTTGTGGATATTTAACTGTTGTTATTTTCGACACCTCAGGCAGGTTCGTGTGACACAGACACTACAGGGAGAGAGAAGCCAGCTGAACACACCACTAATTTTTACACTGAGTTTTCCCATGAACGTCATTCAATTTCCAACCAGGAGCTTAGGGAATAAAGGTCAAAAAATCCTCCAGGCTCAGAAAATTCACAAGAAAGAGAAGGAAACAATTTACATTGTTGCTACACATTTGTTAACATTTAATTTCACAAGAAATCAATACAGCCGAAACATTTCTGCCAAAAACACAAAGGAACAATGGCTCAAGGGCTGCAGAACATGGAGGGTTTTTTTATCACTTCACCAAGGTATAAAACAAACACTTTCCCTCTGCTTCCCTGTTTATTCTGAAAAAATATTTGTCCAAGAAGAGCAGAAACTTATCTCCAGGAACTTTGCAGAGGGAAGATAGTGGATGAACAGAGAATCAAGAAAAGCATTTTGGACAGTGCAGGAGGCGATGTCAAAGCAGCCGTTCTCAACATCATCTTCACCTCAGTTTGCTTGCTCAGCCTGACAATCAACATCTTATTATGCAGCCCTAGCGTTTCACTGCAATTTAAACAAGGAGTCGGTAATGGTGTCTGATCTTCAAGGTCACTTTTGGAGAGCTGTCTTTAGCCCAGTGGTCACCAGCTATTTAGGACTAAAAATGACAATTTCACTAAAGCAAATTACATCCTGGGTGTATGATACACTGCAGCAAGTGCACTGGAAATGATCAGATGGGAGACGCAGCTTGGAATATTTTAACTTTCATGTGCATAAAGGAGGTTTCTGGGATCAGGAAGCACTCCAGTGTAGCCCTCAGAGAAAGAGTGGCCCCCTTTCGTTTATCTCTAGGTACACGGAGTCATAATTGTAGCATTCTCTTCCTATTGTACATCAGCCTATTTAGAATGTATTTCCTTGGAGGTTCTTTACCTTGCAAAAAAATAATTCATCTCAACCACACACAGGGAAATGTTGCATTCTGCACATTAAAAGATCCTTTAATCCATCCTAAATTTCCATTCTTTCTTTTCCCATGCTCTTATCTGAAGAGAATCTTTTTCTTTCTCCATTCAGTAACTGACTCCTGACTGCTTTAGCCAGTAATTTCCTGGGGCATCACAGCAATTCCTATGATGATCAATGATGTCACCAAGGCCAGGCTTAGGCATCACAGAACAAACAGGTTCTTTTGGGGAACAGATGGATTTATTTATTTAGATTTAACCAATGTGGGTAAATTCCACATAGTGTGTATTTATGAAACCATCAGGAAGGATTTTCTCACCTCATAGTGAGACAACCCAAGGTCGGGAAAAGGAAGAATATCTGGCAATGCATATTCGAGTCACCTTAAAGAGAATGCTTGGAGGAACTGGTGGTCTTAATGATGGTGAAAAGAAGGTGATCTAGATCCATGGGCTCACTTGAAAAAGGCAGCAAGATGGTGACAAGATTGTGGATGGAAGAGGAACATATTTAAATTTAGCTGCCAGTAATTTCCAATGGGCAACTTTTGATGCCTTTCCCCATTTCATAAGGACATCATAAAGAATGACTTGCAAAATTATCATATTCTTAATTCCTATCAAAGTTCATATACTATCAGCTCTGCTTTGCAGATAAATCTAACACATCCTAAGTCAGGACTGTGTCCCTGACTTGACTAGAGGTGGCAGAACCAGCTCCGGAGCGGGGTGTGCTCTTGGGCTGGGTGAGCAGCATTCAGGCTCCCAGGGAGCCTCACACTGCTGCAGAGAAACCCATTCAGAGTGTCTGAGCAGCAAACAGATTCTTGGGGCTTGCATTTATTAACATGCCAATTTCTCGGTTAAGACGAAAGGGGGAGGAAATCTTTCAAACAAGCTTGTAAATGGGATTTTTTTTTTTTCTCAGTAGAATGACAGTTTTTGTATGTTAAGTGTATTCCTTCTGGCTACAGTGCACACACAAGGAAATTTTGAGCAGCATAATGCCATGTGTACAGGTTGCTAACTTAGAAAAGACCTGCCTCCAAAACAAAGTCTAACATCAAGGACACAACCCAAAACCTGAGCTAGCTGTAGTTAGCAGATTCCTCAGTCTTGCATGGCCTTGTGCTTCACCCAGCTCCTCTTAGAGTCCAGCAGAATGGAACAGCTTGTCCTACGAGTGTCCATCACGGACACATGGACTAGCGAACTTCAAAATTGCAAAAGGATTTTGTGCTCCTTTGGAGACAGTGGCCAGGACCACAGTGTCTACCGGACACTTTAGGTGTTTCTTTTCATAGTGAGTACTGGAAGAATGTAACAGCCACCCAAGACCTCTCTGGCTTCAAGGTTTCCCAGTCATTTTCAAAAAAAAGTATCTGTCATTTTTCCAAAAGAGATATCATAACAGTTGGAAACATCACAGCTGCTCCCTCCAAAAACCTGTGCTGGACCATCAACCAGCCTCATGAGAACTTCACCAGTTACATCTAAAACAACCTCAGGACTGAAAAAAGTGCTATGAAAGGAAGGAGCTGGGCCTGAAAGGTGGCTATGACTGGGATAGGGTAGACCAGGACATCATCACCACCTGGCTGCTGGCAGAGCTGTGCCACTGAGAACTCCATGAGCAGCTGCTCACACCCACAGGATGCCCCAGTGCTTCATGTGTTGCCCAATTTTATGGTGTCAGCTGCCCCAGCACTTAGAAAGATTCCAATACCCCAAGGCTGGGAACTGGACCAATTTGCTGAGAGCTCACAGACATGAGAGTAAAACCTAAAACATTAAGACCCTTCTGGGGTTTGAGTTTTCCCCCACTTCCTCTCTCACTGGAATCAGGAAGTGCAAAGAAGCCACTGTGAAAATAAAAGTTTCTTTTCAGAAAGTTACTTGAACTTTCGGAACCTTATGTTCGTTCCCATTGAGGGCAAAGATCCAAGATAGTTATTCCTGTACTTAAACCAGGTTCAGTCATCCTTAGTAATTAAGGGCACTAGATCAAAAATTAAATTTATTGTACCACTAGCACAACCACAATGGATCTTCATAAAATTTAACCACACAGAGAAGTGGGTTGCCTGAGATCTGCCATTCAAGCAGGCTTTATTGCATTTAAATATAGAATCATAAAAAATAAATTAAGAATGGGGATGACCCTTTGTCTACCTAGAGGCCCAGGAAACATGTTTGCCTCTGACACAGTTTGAAAATTAGCATTTTATAGGGCCTGGGATGCTGCCTGACACACAAAATACTTTAAAATTCTGTAAATAATGTAAGTAAATTAACAAGAGATAGTGACTGCAATGAATAAAACATAAGTTAAGTACCTTTCCATTTCCTCTGAAGCCTAGAGGAAAAAAGTGGCTAGATTCGGCTCTTTGGGGGAAAAAAAATTGCAAGTGCTTGAAGTGTTTCATAGGAGAACACACAGATAATTCAGAGAAACACTGAAAACTTGGTCTGCAGCATCTTCTATTTAACTATGGAAATGCCAGGGGTTTGTGGCAAAGACAAGTTGAGTTTTAGTCTTGTCCAGGCAGTCCAACCTCCATCAAGTGCCTGGGAAAATCATCAGGGATGAGTCTTTCCCCTTTCTTGCTTCCCCTGGTCCCCCTTCACTCACCAGGTTCCTCAGAGAAGGCTGGTCATGGGCACAGCTCAGGGGCTTTTTCCTTCCAACATGGGCTACTGAGCCCTGCCAAAAACTACGCTGCTCTTTGCAAAGCAAGTCAGAGCCCAGAGAGGCAAGGAAGTCCGAGTCTAGAGCTGTGAATTGTGAATGAAGTATGAAGTGCTTGACCATCACCAGCCCCAAACCCGTTCCCACATTAGCACAGGGCTCTCCCTGCTTCCTTAAGCCCACCTGGAAGCCTAGGCACAGCCAAGATGTCCTAGCACGGTTTTGTCGACAAGGTAGCATGTGGCTGTCAGGTAGATTTCTCTGGGGACAGAAGTGAGCTTGGACGTCCTTTAGATCAACCGCCATTGCCCAGTTCCTTGCACAGCCTTTAAAACAGAGAAAAGTGCCATGAGGATTTGATAGAACTCTGGACAAGAAAATGCATTGCTCATCCATGGAAAAAGCACATGTCCCAAAGTGGAGCTCTGAGGTCAAAGGCATACAGCTGGTGAGGTATTTGGACAACAAAACCTCTCTTTTTCTATCTACGGTTTGGATTTGGCCTCGAAGCCCTAAGCTGACATCCCTGGCTAGGGCAGAGTAAGAATCTTGCAGCAGCATGCCGGCTTGGAGGCAAGAGCCTTATCAGATGGGCTGGAAATACGACAGCAAGAGCCTCTCCCAGGATGTTTTGGCTTGTGATCCGGGATGAACACCTGGAAACCAAGAGGAGCCTGGAATAGATTAAGTGAGTTGGCCAGACTTTTTCATCTTGTTAACATGCTGCAGGCTTCATTTGTGCTTTGGGCAGGGATTCAGAGTGATTCTTTATTTGATTCAAACCAGATAGCCCATCACAAATCCCGAACTCTTGCTCGTATCAGCATCACCCAGATACTGTCCCTGCAGAATATGGTCCTTGTGACAAGAGCATCTGACAAAGTCAAACAGTACACACAGATTGGGGTTTGGTTGCAGACAAAATCTAGCACAATATTGCACTTTGTCTCTCCTTTTCCATCTTTCATCTGCCTTTTTCACTCCACTACGTTTAGTTTCACTGGCCCAGATCACAGGAAGATTCAAACCATGGAACCTCCCAAACCATGCATCAGGAAGTTCAGCTGCCAGCTCTACAAGGATGAATACCACCAGGATCTCCTCGGAGAGCCTAGCCCAGGGCCACATGCCATGGCCAGGATGTGGCTGGGACATTGTGTCCCACCACCCCAGGCAGCAGCTTCTATTACTTTTCCTCCTGAACAGCAATGCTTTTCTTTCAAATGCATGGAATTGACTCCAAGGTCTCATAGAGGTCATGTTTCTGTAGCCATCTCATGCCTTCAGGAGACGTGAGGCCAGGACAAGTTGACCCAGATGACACCAGTGAGGACACACACACAGCCACAGCACTGTCCTCCCACCCAAATCCCTGTTTCACCCAGAGCTCACTAAAACTTTCTCTCAGGGAATATAGTGTCCCATAACATAGAAATTAATTTTAATTTAGCTGAGCAGCAATATCCAGCTAAGAAAAGCGTAACATGGTGGGGACCCAAGACAGCAACACCACAGGCATGAAAAAAGGTATCTCTCCATGCTGCATCTAAACCAAGTGGTTCCTGGCCAGGGAAGTCCCAATAAGACTGTTTGCATTTACAGGCAGCAAATAAAAGCCAAATACTTCAACAGAAAGGCAGCTCTTGCCCCTTCTTCTGCCATGGACCCAACATCTCATCAATCATTTCCACATAGTTCATGCTGATGCTCCATGCAGCCATGGAACTGCTGACATCTATTACCAAACCAAGACACTGGAAGGATTTATCAAGTACCATTACTGCCAGATCTGCCTGCGTGTAAGGCTTTCCAGTGAAGATATAAATCAGTAGCTAAATGGCATGAAGTGGGGTGTATGGCCCTGCTGTTAGGAGAGAGCTTGGCTCACAGATGAGGGAAATAGTTCTGACCTGCTTCCAGGGAAGTCCTCTTGAGTCTCTGCACAGCCAGCTTGAACCAGGAAAAAATCGAGTTCTAGCCCAAATGTTGTCATTTATGCATTTTATGATTTTGAGTAAGGTACAGCCCCATTTTTGCCTCAGTTTCTCTAATTCAAAGTGAAACTGAACCCAGTCAACTTCTGAGAACTGCTTTAATGTTCAAGGGGAAATAAAAATAAAAGAAAAACCCAACAACATTAAATCCTCCCCCCAAAAAACAAAACTAACCCTAAAAAGGCAAGCAAAGGTTTTACAGACTCATCAGTATGAGGAAGCAACAACTCTTTTTTTCCTTTACAACAGTAGAAATCTATAAAGACATTCACAGGCTTTTGCAGCTGGTAATGGGAACACACAAGAAGTGTAGGTTTCCCTGTTTAATGATTTTGGTCAAAGTTGTCCCTGCCTAGGGGCTTTTCACTTAGGGGACACAAGGATTTAAAGTTCATCTTTTTACAAGCAGACAGAAGTGTTTGTTGTTATTAAAATTGTTTTCCATTTAGAACTGCCCAAATAATTTCCCTTCTCTATCCCCCCAGCCCTTGTTTACCAGCACTATCAATTCAGCTCTAGCTTTGCTTAAATGCCATTGAAAGCCAGCAGGAAAACTCTCATTCTGTCAGAATTCTGTCTGTCAACGGTTTTGGAAAGTCCAGTTTTCTTGTTTTCTTTTGGATCAGGACAGCAGCTCACAGTTCACTGAACCGGGAAACCTGGTGCTGCTCCTGAGTTCTCAGTTTCATTTTAGCATCCCAGTGTTTGGGAGAGGATTTGTACCCAGGGAAGTTCCTGCCATGTTCATGGTGCTTTACTGGAAGACAGAGAGGCCCAGTGGACCTCAGACACAGAATCCCAGAATGGTTTGGATTGGAAGGGACCATAATAACCATCTCATTCCAGCTCCCTGCCATGGGCAGGGACACCTTCCGCTAGACCAGGTTGCTCAAACTTATGCATGAGTTGCTGGGTCAGTGCTTTGAGGGAAAATGCCATTAAATCCAAACCAAAGCTGGCTATTTCAGGCTCAGGGACACTTGGACACTGGCTGGGCAGCCCAGGGTTAGCTGCTGACAAACACATTGCTGCTCCAAGGGAGGCAGAGCTCAAGGGGGTTGCTCAGCAAGGTCTTCCAGAATTTGCTATTCCTGCAGTACAATCAGCCCAGTTTACAGCTGGAGCTGCTCCTGGAGGAGATCTCGACTTCAGACGCATCTGAGAAGCTCCCGATGCTGCAGAAGGGGCTGCAGGAGCTGTGCTGCAAGGCCCAAGTACAAGATGGTGCACAGAACAGAAGTAATCAGTCTGCTTTGAAGAAGAAATTCTCCTTGCTAGGGAAGGAAACAGCTTTGTCTGATGAAAAATTAAAGAACCCCTGGCGTGGTGGTTTCCTCCTGGGGTGAGTTAAAGCAGCAGCCTGAAGAGAGAGGCAAACCTTTCCCCTTACATATTAACTGCCGATACACTGCCCATTTCAGAGAGTTTCCTAAACAAATTGCCCTCCTTGTTCCCCTAAAATCCAGGGAGATGTTCATCCCTTCCCCTCTCCAGAAGAGAAACAACTAAAAGAGGAACAAATCTCAGTTAATTGTCAGTTAATACTTTGCTGAGACTGAGTTCTCGGAGCTGCACCACCCCAGACTGAGCCAACCCAGCATCTCCCTCATGCAGGACGGACATTTGCCACTCTGATTTTGGAGGGAAGAGGTTACTGTGAGCATTTACTGCTGACTGACCAAGGTTACTGTGTAGTTACTGAGAAGAGAAGCAGCTCTTTTGGGATTTCACCCCTTCCCCAAGTTCAAGGGGATGGGAGCGTGGCCCTCCTCACGACCCCGTTCTCCCAGGAGTAGAACAGGGATGATGGAGACATTGCCCAGCTGTGGGCACTCATGGCTGGCACCCCACGAGCAGAGCAGTGGCTGTGCCCTCCTAGCCCTCCATCCCTTGCCAGCAGGAGACCCAGCTGTCCTCTCTGCCATCCCAGCACATGGAGAGGTCAGGGAGAGAACTTGGCACGAGAGTCTGACTGTCTCTGCTCCGTTAACCACCCCTAAGCCCCTGAGTAAACCCAATGGGGCTCCAGCAAATGGGGCAGCAGCGGTGCCCGAAGAACAAGGGGGGCTTTATTCAAACACCTGCAGCTCTGCTCCCAAACCAAAACAAAGGCACGAGCTTTCCATTTTCTTCTTTTATTACTCACCTTAAAAAAATAAAACACAACACTGGGCAGCCACGGGATTCCTGTTTTTATGGAGCCCATCCTGCCATGCTATTGCTCCACAAGGACATTACTAATGCCATTTAGAGGTCAGGTAGAAAACGAACCCAGGCCACTCCATAGGCGAGGGCTGTGGAGGAGTCATTCCAAAGGTGATCACAGCAAAACCTAATTCTGCCTGGCCTCATGCTGGTGAGGCCAAAGCAGCAATCACTCTGCATCCTGGCTGTAAAATCAAATTAAATAAAAGATCCCATTTCACCAAGGGTCTAATACTAATTTGTGTAACATTTCCATTATACAGTGCTGCCTACAGAAAACATACACTAAAGCACTTTGACGATTTAACGGGGAACATTCCAATAGGAAACATTATTAGATTTTCCTATTAAGCTGCTGGGAGCACGCGCTCGCTTAATAGACGTTAATTACATTAGCAAGGCTGCAAATTCAGTCCTTGTGGAATTCAAGTGACACTTAGAAAATTGACTCAGCCCTGGAATTTCTATAGGGACACAAGTAAAAAACAAAAAGCCCAACACAGATAGAAAATTGGAACAAAGCCACCATGTCACCACTTTCTAGCAGTGGCTTTAAAACACTTCAATGTACTGGCATGTTTTGCTTTCACATTTCCAGAGTCGACTTTCACAAATTTCCCAGCTTGGCAAAATAATTTGAGACAGCTCGTGACATTGGAATAATGGATTTTCTTTTATTTTTTTTTTTCTTTTTTTTTTTTGGCCAGTGGAAAGAGTGGTTGAAACAGCAAAAAGGCTGAGTATTTCAGTTCAGTCTTTTTGTGAAAATATTTCATATTTCCTCAGCATGCACTTGTGTCCTATTACGTTCAATGAGGGTTTAAATACACACTTCGAGTTAACAAGACATATCCTGATTAGCCTAAATCAAGATCTAATTACAGGAGATTGTTGACAAATCATTTCAGACAACATGTAAATGCAAGCGAAACAGTACATCGCTTGCACTTAACAGAACTACTCTTTTTGAGATAATTAACTTTGGCCTGGATGTATCAGAGACAACATTTAGGGCTCTGCTTCCACAGACAGCTCATCTCAGCCATAGTTCGGGAGTATTCTCAGTTTTCTGCTGACTGCTGAGGGAGCCTAAGCATGGATTTGAGGTTCCGCAGCTATAGAAATTTGCTTCTGGCTCGGTCATTGATATTTCGAAGGTATAATTCCTCTTCAGTTGTCCTGCCCACCCTTACATACAACTTTAATTCCTACCAAGATGCAAGAACCTTTAACAGCTCAGTGACAGCCTAAAAGATTACCCCACTCGCAGGCAGGGGGTGATGAACCATTTGCCAAGGGCAGTGGCAGAACTGGGGCTCCAGTGTGCTCCCTCCCAGCTCTTCCACGGGAGGGGCAGGATAACACCCGTGCTGGCTGGTGCCTGGTCCTGGCTCAGGGGTAGCACAGACCCAGCGGCACACAGGCTGGGCAGGTGAGACCCATCTCTGGGGTTGGGTCCCTTCCTACATGCAAGCACAGGAAAGGCACTATTATATATAATGCAAACTCCTAAATCTTAATTAGTCACACTGTGTCTTAAATTCAGCAAGGAGCAGATGACTTAGGGCTCTGGACAAACCTTTCTCTTCATTTAAAGATTTCACTGTTAGAAATGCTAAGTACGGGCACTTGAAGCATATCCCAGACCTTACCTTAATCCTTTCCCTTACTCTGAGCTGACATGATTTCTAACAGATGTGTTGCATTAATAATCAAGATATATTTAAAGGAAGGTTAGGCCTGGATGCAAGTTTCTGGAGAAGTGGGAGGTTATAGAGCTCGTCATAGTGGCACAGGAAGGTTGTACTCGATGATCTCGGTGGTCTTTTGCAATCTTAGTGATTCTATGGTTCCAAGGTAAAGGACCCACCGGAGTTCATTTGTCTCTGTCAGGCTGGGGGAACACCAGCTTTATCCCTCCGAGGCTTCAGTGCTGTTGTTCCTGGCTGCTGGGTTATAACCTTGGTGGAGTTTTATCAGCCTCAGGAGGGGGAAATCAGCCCTGAGGTTCCCATTCATTCTCACTTCTGCAGTGCTTGGTAGCTGAAACAGGACTCTCTGGTGCTGGGTCCTGCTGGTTTACTGTTTCCCATCAAGGTGACACAGGGTGTGACATCTTTCCTCCAAAACCAGTGACTACACTATGGGTGAGCATCCTGAAGAAATGTTCGGATTCCCTCACAGACTGGTGAACCTCCACAGCTCATTATTTTGAATTAAACACAGCATGGATATATATCTTGGCCTGACTTACCTCCACACACGGTGTAGATGGAGCACCTGAAGCTGCTCCATCTGATGCTCCTCCCATCAGTCTGGCAAAACCAAGATCAGTGTTTTCCCCAGATGTCCATCCCTAAGACTTGGAACTTCCAGGGCTGCCCACCTCAGCAGCCAGAAGAGACCCACTCTCCCAGGACCCTCTCAGTCCTGCTTCACTCATGGGCTGTAATCCAGGTGTTCCAAGGTGGGAAGTTATCTCATTTTCACCTCTTCCAGTGAGAAACCAGCAAGGATAAACCTGAGGAGGAATTTGATCCCTGTGTGTCCTGATGCTTTGCTGTGGGATGTCCCCATGCCCAGTGAGGTTGTCTTCTGGTGCTGTTCACCACCTGGGCTGCGAGGGGCTGGGTGAAGGTGGGAAACAACGGAGAGGGCAGGTATTTCATCCTGATGTTGCTGAGCAGACCCTGAATTTGAACGGGCTTTGTGTAGCACTGCTCAGCCCCTTGGATCTTTCCCTGACCCTTCACCTGCTACAGGTGGAGGGCTCTGGCTGCACTTCCATCCCTGCGGCAGGGATGTGCCTGTGCCTCCCAGGACTCTCCAGAGAGGAACAGCCACTTCCCAACATAACCCTGAGGAGGCAAAAACAAGAAAGTGCTTGTCTCAACACCAGATTCCTGTCAGCATTTAAAAAGACAGGCTGGAACTGAAAGGCACCATTAGCAACCCATGTCCCAGGCAATCGCTCAAGTTCTGTCGTTTGGGCTAAAGTGTCATTTAGACTAATTGGCCTTTTCCAGAGGCCAAATACTACTCGTAAACCCTCCCTTAAAACTACATGAAGCCAATGACATCCCCAATGTGAAGTTGTTGGGGTTCAAAACATCTGAATAAGTACATGATAGCATCAACACAACTTCTGCTCCACTCCAGGAGCTGTCATCACACAGAACCACTGTTTCCTGCAGTTTTTATCATGAGATCCATTATATTTGGCATTTTTCTTCAGTCCCTGCCACAAGGACTCAAACTATTACAATGCAACTCTCAGCTTTCTAATTTAACTCTATTTCTACCATTAATACTAGGAAGGAAAAAAGAAAAAGGGCTCTAGAAATGACCCGATTTTAATTAAGGCCTCAGAAGTAGAAGCTAATTCAAAGCAAAACAGGCCACCCTCTCCCTGCCATTGTGCCCTCATTTGCAATAGCAAAGCTGGACTTAGAAGCACTTAAGATATTACTCAGCTCAAGTGATGTGTCAGGAAGGCAGCTCTGGCTGCAGATAATCCACTGAAATCAGCACTAAACCCCCCAAAGCGCAGAGAGACCTTGGACCATCTCCAGCCTCCCACTGGGTGCTGGGACAGCTCAAGGGACTGAGCTTGGCTTGACAAGACAAAATTCTTTCTTCACAAAACCGGAGTGTTCCACCAAAGAGAGTGAACGAGTGTGATTATGCCAGGTGTTTTATCCAAAAATAAGTATCATGCAGGAAACACAGAGCCTCAGTCAGTGTCAGCAAGTCAAAGGGCTGGAAAGAAGAGATAACCAGATAGGAAAACAGAGGTTTCTGGGCTAAGCCCAGTCAATGCTGCCTTTCTGGCAAGTTCTCTCAGTAGCCTTTTGCAATGGGAAAGAAACTGTGGATTTGAGGAGCTGATGGCACCAAGGATGGCAAAAAGGAAAAGCTCTTTGAAGTGCGGCTCAGCAGCAATGGGCTCTGCTCAGCCCAGGGCAGCCAAGCCAGCGCAGTCAGTGGGCACCGTGGGGGATAGGGGAGAGACATTCCAGCCTGAAGGACATATTCTGTCTGGGACACTAGATTTGTTTCATCCCCCAGCTGAAACCCAGGTGCTGTGTTTCACATGGCGAGGGGCCTGATCTGCTCACAAGGTGCACAGAAAAGGGACATTGGACTGACAGCTGTGGGCCTCCTCCAATGGGCAATTCCACAGTTCTAATGGCACTGGAGGCACAGCTAGCTTACCTCTAGGAGGAAGGGGGTAAAACTGGAAAAAAATACTTTTTCACCTCAAGAAATGCCTTTGCATCTATTCATATTTATGCTCTAGATAGGAGAATTTAGTTCTCAGAACCAAAACCTCTCCTGCTACAGAAATTAAGTGGAATCAGAGCCACATCTGGTCATCTCTGGGACTGTTCTCCTCTCACTCTGTCAAAGCCCTGCTGACATCAGTCAGCATCATCTGAAACTGCTTTATCACTGTGAAAACATGCCTTTTCTTTCCTTTTTGTTAAAACTCTTCTGAAATCTTGTACATCTTTGGTTCCTTCCTACGAATAGCACCAATCAATATTTGTTTGGGTGTTTATGGTCTTTACTTGCCAAGAAGCAAGTCAGATGCCTTTCTGCCATTCAGCATCACATAAAAACACAAATATATCACAATATTCAGGAACAATCTCTAGCCAGAAGCTTTTCCTAATCCGTGGGCAGCACACATATACATACTGATTTTGTCAGTGAGTCCAGCATTTCAAGATGATCATCCTAGGGAGGTTGATGACCTACCTGACATTCTCTCTGCTCTCAGGAAGGGCAGGTGCCAGTGAAGAAGCCTACAGGTACCAGCACACAGCTCCCATAGCACTGCATCTGCATGCTGATCCTCATCCAAGAATTGAACTCAGCTGACCTCGCTTGGCTGATGAGATCACAGCCCAGGAAGGGATGGCTGCAGGCCAATGAGAAAACAGATGTCTGCCACAGACACCACTCATTGATACTTTATTCCCATTTATTATTTATTTAATACACAGTGTGCGTCAATTAGGGTTCTGTTCTTGTGAACTCTGTACTAACATTTTTATAAGCAAAGTCTAAGAATAGCTGGAGACACAAAACCTCTGCAGTTCATTGAAGGGGAAGATTGACTCAATGATGCTTTTTATTTTCCCTCTCCTGTTTTGTGCTGCATTTGTTCAGGCTGAAGAAGAGAAAGCTGAGGGGAGACCTTAGAGAAGCCACAGCTCCCTCCCGAGGGACAGCACAGGGACAGCTCTGATCTCTGCGCTCTGTGAACAGGGACAGGATGCCAGGGAATGGCAGGAGCTGTGTCAGGGGAGGTTTAGGTTGGATATTAGAAAAAGGTTCTCCCCTCAGAGGGCAGTCTCCCTCAGAGGCACTGCCCAGGCTCCCCAGGGAACGGGCAAGGCCCTGAGGCTGCCAGAGCTCCAGGAGCGTTTGGACGCTGCTCCCGGGGATGCACAGCGGGGGACTGTCGGTGTGCAGGGCCAGGAGATGGACCTGGTGATCCTCGTGGGTCCACTCCAGCTCAGGATATTCTGTGATTCTGTGATGGAGAATTTTTATGCTCTGGTAGGAAACACTTCAGAAGTTTGTTGGACGAGCAGCTCAAGGTCTTCTCCAGCCCAAGGACCCTCCCTGAGGCAGAGTTCTGTGTGAGCCTGGTCTCCAGGATCAAGAGAAGTTTACAAATAGATGAACTGCTCCAGTACCAGTTTTCCTGGCACTGCACAAGGCTACTCCAACCAGAGACAGCCACAAGGTACTTCGGATGTTTTGCAGCAGAAATCCCCAGGTTCTAACCCAGCCTTGCCATCATCATGCTGAAGATTTCACAAACAAGATTTCTTCAATTACATTTGAGCGACATGGGATGAAAAATAAAATAGATGATAATGGAAATGATTGTACCCTTTATCAGCACAAAACCAGCTCAGTGAAGAGACTGACTAGTGAATATTAACACAATTGGGGGTGAAAAGGGCAGGGAAAAAACCCTCAATCCATGGGAGCAGGGGAGATTTCTGCCAGTGCTCAGTGCTAGGAGCCGCTCCCTTGGGAAAACAGGCTGGAGACTAAATGAGAGGGAGAGGAAGACCACATTGCCTGTGGTCTTCTGCTGAACAGAGAAATGGCTGCTCATGAACAGGCATCAGAGCAGTTCAAGTTACTGCTGATTTGCTGCAGAGAAAACACCCTCTGCCCAGTTTATCAGATCTCCCCTAGGAGAGAGATCAGCCACGTGGTTGTTTTGGTCCAGACTCACCTCAACCCCACGAGGTGCCGATTCAGGGATATAATTGACCTGGATCCCCTTCACTCTCATGAGCCAGAACAAGGAACTGGATTTATCTACGCCCATTTCATTCGCTGGGGAGGTCTGAGTGTGAGGATACGACGGGCATTTTATTCTCCTTGTGCTCCAGGGCAGTACAGGAACATAACCAAACACAGCATGATCTGTAGCACCTTCTGAACAATCCCCTGTGGAAACCAAAACTCGGTACAGGTGTGTCCCAGACCCCTTCCCAGCACAGCATTCTAGGGGCAAGGGAGCAGCCTGAGCAAACACAGCTGAGGAGACATTATCAAATTACGTTTCCCTTTATCCAGTGATAATTGATGATCAGGCCATTAGAACAGAAATTAATGTCAGAGGGTCATAGAAGATAGGCTAGAAGGGACCTTGAGGTCATCTACATCCATCCAACCTCTCCTCAAAAAGCTCATATCTGGCAGATATTTGACCTCTTCAGAATAAGAGGGAAGTTTCTGACCAATATTTTAAACAAAAATTTTCTTTGTCTAACTACCAAATACCTAAGTCATTTCTCTTATATG
Organism: Callaeas wilsoni; assembly: GCA_013398955.1. NCBI lineage: Eukaryota > Metazoa > Chordata > Aves > Passeriformes > Callaeidae > Callaeas > Callaeas wilsoni. The sequence continues at coordinate 221,910 of VWPU01003559.1, read as the reverse complement.
TAAAAAGTCTCTAAAGGCATTTTTATTCAGGTAATCTCAAAATGGAATCAAACTCTTGATGAAAAGAGGTACTTCTGAATTTCTACATTGTTTCTGTCACAATAATTCATCTTGGAGCAACAAAAACTCCAGGGGCTCATTCTTCGCTTGTTTTTAACCTTTGTGGTCAGCCAAGATGTTGTTTTCATTTAAAAAATATTTAGAATTTCCAGAAAAAAGAAATTATTCTTACTTCCACAGATGTGTGACATACTGTGGCATCAGGGGAGCAGTAAGGACACAAGGGATTTGCTCTGAAGGGTTTTGGTGCAATGAACTCTTCCCATGTTTTTCCCTCACCTGGTTTCCTCCTGAGTTCCTGCTTGTGTTGAACCAGGGTAGGGGGGCTGGCAGGGAGGGAAGAGGGGAAGGAAGCATCTTCATTAAATACTTCCGTGAACTTGTCTAAGAGTTGCCACCAAAGTGTGAGGCTCTGGGGTGTCTGATGTGGAAGTGTTATGCCATGTTTCCCTCCCGTGATTACAAATTCATCATGTAATAATAATAGGTTGTGATTGATTGTGACCTTTCACCGCTGCAAGATGTTGGTCATTAGGAAGAACTGATTGCTCACTGGAGCTGTCATTTGACCATGCAGACCCCTTCCACCAGCTTTTAGAAGGAGAATGAAAGTATTTTTAAATAAATAAGCCTTTAAAAGATCCCAGGTCACTCTCAGGAGATTCCTATCCCCTTCTTACCCTCATTGTGCCAGCTAGCAGAGCAGGAGATTGCTAGACAGCTGTTTCAAAAGGCATCATTTGGGTGCTGTAAACCTCCAGAGATCCTTCCTCACCTTAGACCCCCTCCAGGTAGGGAAACACTGTTGAAGGATAGCAGGGACCATCCCCTCAAGCTCCGCAGGGAAGGTTTCAGTTGGTGGCTCTGACACAGGGACAGTTTCTGCTCGCTAATCCCTCCGTAGAGCAGAGGTCCAATCCTTAGATGGGATTTGTATCTGCCTAAATGCTTTAAAGAACTGTGGGCTGAGAGCCAGGAATCCACCTTTGATTGCAAGCACCACCACAGGCTCCCTGCACGTCCCCCGGTAAATCCCCTTGCACTTGTGGTGCACGGATGAAATTTCTCCTGTCTGAATGGCAATGCTTTTGGAGACAAGGACTGACCATTCCACAGGGAGGCTGTCCTTCCGTCCCAATGGGATTCAAAGTGACAAAAGACCTCTTGGAAATTCCTGCAACAGGAATTCCTGCAATTCCTTCACCTCTTTCCATCCCTGTGAGAAGCTCAGCAGCTTCCCCGGTGACTTTAGGCAGTGCTCGATGTCAGTACATTAATAAACAGAGTTCTGCTCTCTGACAGGGACACAGCCCTGCACTCTGCCAGGAGTGTTGTCAAGCAGCTATAACTGCCTGTAATTGAGCTCTCAGAAGTATCTGCCCTGAGGTGAGCCAAGGAGAAACTTTACAAATGAAGATAATAGATGTTTATGTCACACACACACAGAGCGAGCTATGATCACTCACTTGATAAATCCACCTTCAGCAGTGGTTGCAACAGCTTTGTCCTCCACAGCTGAATTAGGGTCTCTCTGGCAGCATTTATGCCTGAGCAAGCAGAGCGGGGCTGCTTCTTGCCCTGCACTGGGCCATGCCTGGAGCAGGTCACAGTAATCCATGTAACAACATCTTTATCCCACAAATATTCATAAATTTCTGCAGATTTCCAGACAGGATTCATTATCTGCAGGCATTCACCAGAACATCTGGAGAAACAGGGCCAGCCACATTGTTAGCATCAATCAATTCTGCTCCCTTGAAGTCAACACAGCTATGCCAATTTGCCCTTGCCAAGAATTAGTCAATCTTTTCTAAACTATAAGCTGTTCTTGAATTTACTGTTTATTCCCAGGTTACATCATTATTTAAACTTTAGAACAGGAGAGTGGAGGTGATGAACAGCAAAAAAGATACGCATGGATCCATGTGTAATATCCAAGTGCTGCTTCAGAATTAACAATTCTGTCAGGGTAAGGTAAGGCAGATTTGGGACCTCAGCTCTCAGGATGGAAACAACACAAAGGTGGTCTGGCAGGGTAAGCAGCTTGCCAAAAACACTCCATTGAAACAATCCAGGAGCATAAAGGAAGCCTTCCAAAATACAGAAGTTTGTTTTAGCTTTTTAGATAACCTCCTAAAAGGGTTCTGAACCTCTGAAAAGCCAGCAAAATGGCCCAAACACCTGGAGCTGAAGTGTTTTGAGGTAACATTTTCAGAAATGGTTGGTCCTGAGGCCCAGATCCTAAGTAGGGTTCTAACAAACACTGTAAGCAAATTCCTTCTATATTTTGAAGCTAGAGGACGTAGAAAACTAGTCCTCATCAGTATTCCATAAGAAAATGAGTGCCAAGGGACCAAGTTGCTATTGAAAAGAGGATTTACAGAATAAGAAAAGTGCCTCATTATAAATCTTTTGGAGTGTCTGCAAAATGCCAAGAAACACCCAGAACATCAAAGTCTCCCACCATTATCCTTCATTGAGAGGGCAGAAAGTGGACTCCCTGAGACAGTCAGGACTTCTGGAGGTGACCTTCTGCAATGACCCCATGGTTTGGTCTGTGCAGACCCAAATACAGCCCTTCAGTGTCATCTTTAAAGAGCTGCACGCAAGCACAAGGGTTGATCCCTTTCACAGGCAGTGTGGGCTCTGCCACAAATGGCAACACAGACACTCAACAAATGTTTCACAGACTCCCGTTCCACAGGTATTCCAGTCTTTGTGTCCCAAATCCCAACATCTTGACCTCCTTACTCCGAGGTATCCTGCACAGGATGCCTCGCCCCACATCCCTCACAGTGCAGTCCCATTGGAATTGCACCCCTGACTGCTCCCTGTTTTTCACTGCTCAGACATAAACACTGTATTTTCCAGCACAATACTTGAGCAACCAAGTTGCCAAACATGCTCTTAAACAAAGAGGCATAAAGCAAATATGCACAGAGGAATGTAATGGGATCCCAGCACTGTTCCCCCTCGAGTGATGAATAATGCCAGCCTGACACATCGCATATGAATTTCCCAAGGACTGACAACCAGCTGGATTTCTTGTACGACTCTATCACTTCATGCATCCATGGCCTTGTTGAGGTAGCCAGTCTGCATCAGTGCCACAGGGCTACTCAGGAGGAAGCTGAGGACTGGCTGTCCAGCCGTGTTTTGAGCTTAGAAACTCCATAAAAGCGGGTCCCACTAGATGCCATAAACCCCACAGGAACCACTGAAATTGCTTGGACAACTTCAGCTGCAGCATGTGAAATGGGGCTGATCTATACCAAACTGAGGATTTGGCCCCCCACAATGGAATTTGATACAAAGGCTTGAAAAAAAATTAATACATTATTGTTCTATGTCCATGTCTGAGGATCACCTGGGCAGACCACAGTCCATGCTGCAGATGGAGATGCAACATGTAGAAGCATGGAATGATTTGGATTGGAAGGGACCTCAAGGATCACCTAGTTCCAAACTCCCCGCCATGGGCAGAGACACCTTTCACCAGACCAACTTGTGCAGAGCCCCATCCAACCTGGCCTTGGACATTTCCAGGGATGGGGCAGCCACAGCTTCTCTGGGCATTCTGTGCCAGGGCCTTACCACTCTCACAGGGAAGAACTTCTTCCTAATGCTTAGTGTAAACTAAATGAAGCCATTCCCCCTTGCCCATATGACTGTGACTCCAGGTTTTGGGAAGGTATCTGCTATATTCCACACTGCGCTTCAGCAGGGATGCCCTTCCTGTGCTTTCTTGGTGCTGATGGGCCCCAGGAGATTTGTGCTTTGGAGCTTCCCCCGGCAGAGCTGTATTAGTACTCGGCCTGAAGTTTGCTCTTTCCATCATTCTCGCAGTCAAAGAAAGCCAAGGGCTGTCTGACACTTCTGCAGTCCATCCTGTTTCAGCCCATGGCTGAACAGCACTTCAGGTGGATTTGGATAACAGTACAGCCCAGTGGCTCCAGCACATCTCCCTATCTGCCTGACAGAGTCCACCTGCAGGTCTGCTCAGATATCAGCTGGGATATTGGGCTTTCACCTGCCTCCTGCTGCAGAGACACATCCAGTTGTCAAGGTCCTCACCCCCGGTCCCCACTACCCCATCTGGCTGCCTTCTTCTGGGCCAGAACTAGCACAAGTGTGAGTGCATCTCCGTATTCCAAAAAGAGGTTTTCTTCGTTTTTAAGTACATGGAAGTTTCTGCAAAGCAGGTTTTTGTGGATGAAGTGGATTTACCATAGGAAATAATGAAAATCTGCGAAGGAGAAATGAGACAAAAACTCCTTTGGATTTTAGAGGCGGTTTCCTTGTTCAGCTTTTCAATTTTCAAATTTTGTTTTGGCTTAGGACGAGGGGAGAGGGGACATAGAGTAGAGCAGCTTTGCATCTCGTACAGCAGGATGTAAACCACATGGTCTGTCCTTCGCCCACTGAGGTGTGGGATACTGGACTGAGAGCAGGTTTGCCAGAGCCTCTCTCAGTCCTCAGCAGCAGCAGATCATGGAGCAACCAGAGTCCTGCAGCCTTGTGGGCTGCAACCACATGAATTTGATTTACCTTCTCACTTTTCCCTTGTTCCTCCCTGAGCTCAGCTTTAGAAATCCAGCACTGGAGCGTGGTCATCCAGGAGGGCACAAGTGAAAAAATGTGTTGGTTAGGGCTGGGATAGAGTTAATTTTCTTTATAGTAGCTGTTACAGGGCTGTGATTTGGATTTGTGCTGGAAACAGCGTTGATAACCCAGGGATGTTTCCCCTACTGCTGAGCAGGGCTGGCACAAAGTCAGGGCTTTTTCTGCTGTCCACCCCACTCCATCCCACCACGCAGGAGGCTGAGGGGGGCACAAAGAGTTGGGAGGAGACACAGCCAGGACAGCTGATTCAAGGGATATTCCAGACCATATGGCATCATGCTCAGCATATAGAGCTGAGGAAGAAGGAGAAAGGGAGAACATTTGGAGGGATGGTGTTTGTCTTCCCAAGTCACCATTACGTCTGATGGAGCCCTGCTGTCCTGGAGATGGCTGCGCACCTGCCTGCCATGGGAAGTGGGGAATGCATGACTGGTTTTGATCTGCTTGCTAACACGGCTTTTGCTTTACGTATTGAACTGTCTTTATCTCAAGCCACAAGTTTTCTCAGATTTACTCTTCCAATTCTGTCTCTCATCCCAACAGGGGACAGTGAGTGCGTGGGGCTGAGATCCTGGCTGGAGTTGAACCATGTCAGAGAAGAAGACAATGGTCAATCCAAGCCAGCTGGCCTTGGTCAATCCAAGCCACATAGTCCTTGAAAGATATTGATGAAGCACCAGGGAAATGCTGAACTGTAGGTGACTCATCTTATCCCAATTTCACTCCTGGTGTGAATTCCACGAGCTGTGGCCAGTCAGCCATATTCAACTTATATTACACATTTATTGTCAAGGTGGGCATGACCCACTGAGTTTCAGAAATGCCCTTACATATGAGCAGCTCCAGCCCACGCAAAGGACATAGAAAAGCAGTATTTGTCCCTGTGCAGTGCTCCCTTTCCCACACACCACCCTCCAGCCATCTGTTCACTGCCTGCAGCTTCCTCCCAGCTCGCCCTTTGAAGGCAGTGGATCTCTGCCAGCTGAGACTCTGCCTGCCTGGCATTCCTGGCTGTGCTCCCTCCTGCTTTCCCCAGGGAGGTGCTGGAGCAGCTCTTGCTGTCTGCCCGGTCACCTGCTAACCAGGTTACCTTGCAGCAGCCCAGGCTGGCTGGAAGTGGCAGTTCCTCCCACGGGAGATGCAGAGCTCTTGGTGGCTGAGGGTAGCAGGCTCTGCTTCTGAAGTGCTTGGAAACAAAGGGATTTTTTTGGAGGTCAGGCCAATATATGTAAAGCATCCAACACTTTCTTGCCTTTCTAAATCTCCTGAGTTACTTTGCTCTGTAGCTGAGACTGGCCATTTCACACAAAGGGTATTTGCTGGTGTCTTTAGGTTACGCTCAAGGGCTGCACTGCTGCAGAAACCCCAGCAGAGCACAGATCTCCACAGTCACAGATTCACCCCTGTTCACCCATGAGCAGTAGAAAACAAAGGTTCATCTCCTCCTTGCCCTTGGAGCTATCTGGGATCAGAGGTGGCATACTGGATAAAAACAACAGTCCTGCTTGGGAACATCCTTGGGGCTTGCTCCGGGGACTTGGAAACAACCTGAACTTGAGATAACAAACCATTAGTAAAAACCAACATACGAACCAAAGCAGTAAAGCAGAAACATGAACACTTCCAATAACCAGGACACACAGGCCTGGGACAGAACCAGGTAAATGATCCAAGTAAAGGAACCAAATTTTAAACCTCAGCAACAGCCTGTATCTATGAGAAGAGCCAGGGATCCTGGGAGAAACAGAAAAGCCAGTGATGCTCAGTGAAAAGCACTTGAAAAAAATTCCCTGAGAACTGATGGAAAAGGCCTCTTTTTTGATAGAATAAAAGCCCAAACCAGAGCCTGAATATGCAGTGTGGTACTAGAAGGATTTTCTCAGGGAGCAAGGATAAGCTGAAGTCCTGGGTAAGACCTGGGGTAGAGCCTACCAGAGTTTCTGGGAAGGGAGGCTGGAGTTGTGCCATGAAACCTAAACTCCCTGCCCCCTTTCAAGGGTGATGCAGAATTATATAGGGATTCTCTCCTCACTAAAAAGCAAAAAAAATTTCTTTGCTTCAATGCCAAAAAGTTATACAAAAATAATTCATGGCCAGATTAATGAGAGAGAGTAAGTCATTAGGAATCAAAAATGAGATAATTCTGTTGTAGACATGAGTGATGGTGAGAAATAAATTATATTTGGCTGACATTACTTCATTAGCTGGAATCATGGCACTTTCTTAAATTTTCTTTGGTGAAGCTTTTAAGGTTTTGACACATCAATTCCCAGCTAAATAACCTCACTGTCAAAGCAGCCAGTTGCATCTTCTCTGCCAAGCCATTTTTTGAGCATACTATTTTAAAACTTCACCCCTTTGTTCAGGATTTTGGTGGCTACCAGCACATGGCCTGTAACTGCCGGCAAAAGCCCAATATCCAGATTCTTCCTGAGGGCAGCTGGTTCTCCCTACAAGTCCCTGGTGGGATGGGGAAAAGATCAAGGTAAGAAAAACGGTGATGCCTTCACTGCTGTGAGCAGCTCAAATAGCCAGCAACCCTTAGCACTGCTGCAGTGCTGCTCATCAAGCATCTCAGAGGACTTAATGAGCGTGAATTAAGCCTCACAATTAGAGCTGACTGTATAAATAATTGCAAATAATATTCCTGGAGGACGATGCTCTCCAGTTCTTAAGCAAATTGTTCCAGTGAGAGTGGCTGATTCTTGCAATCCTATTTGCAAGCCCCTTCTCAGGGGGAAAGAGTAAACTGCGGAGGCAGAAGTCAAGAGCCAAAAGTCCTGCAGGACTGAATCATGGTCTGCTGGAAAATAAGGGAAAGCAGAAGGAGGAAAAGAGAGTAAACAGCTTGGTGAGAAGAGCTCAGAGACAGTGAGACCAGCCAACCTACTGCGGGTTTGGGACCACCTGTTCTCCCAGTGAATTAGGCTGTAGGACCCTGCAACAATCAGGTGTTTTAATGAAATTAATTTTAATCTGTAAAGGGGGGGAATTCCTGATTTACAGGAAGGTCTGAGGACTTGCAATGGCCATAAGGTATTATCTCAGCTGAAGGTACCAGCACTAACATTTGACACAGGAATTCCTCTCCCTAATAAAAAAGCCATTTAACAAGGTGCCGAACAATTACCTTGCATAGAAATGTTTGAATGATTTATGACCAATTAGTCACTATTATTACCTTTCTAAATATATGCTTTAGGAAAAGTTTTAATATCGTGATTCTCAACCACAGAGTGGAAAATTGGAGGATAATAGTTTAGCTTCAAATAAAGCAATTTACAGACAGATCTAGTGGTAACATTTTTGAAGGGGAGAAAAAAAGTAATACAAACTGCAATGCCCTGGTGGCTGGGGATCTTGGACTGCCAGCAGCACAAACTCCCAGCCATCTGAACACCAGGCACAAGGTATACATAATAAAGACATCTTCCTGAAAACAGGCCCCAGTGAAAACTTTCTCAAGCTTCAAGGTGCTTTTAAATGAATCATTTTGGCCCGAAGCTCAATAAATGTGGTTCTGCATGTGAAATTTACCAACTTTTTCAACGCCTTTGTTAGCATGGACTCAACTCCAAGCTTTACCAGCACTTCTTGCCCTCACAGATCCTCCCCAGACCTTTCCCTAGTGCTTACAGGCTCTCCAGATTATCCTTTCTCTTTTCAACCTTCCCTCGCCTTCCTCAGGGAGGTCTCCACACCCCCAGATTGCCGCACAGAGATGCTCCTGGCAGCAGCCCGTACCCTTTCAGGTGGATTCCTCCCTGCTCCATGTATTCTCATCCCTGCAAGGTGATGCTTCTCTGGGATGCTGCCATCAGCCCAAGCATCTCCTCTAGAAATGCCACATTCACTTGCACAACCTAGAGACCTGTTTGATTTCCACATTAAAGAAATTGTTTCTCACCTTTCTTGTATCAACCAAGAGAAAAAGTAAACTCACCTTGGCTATCACCATCTTTACCAGCAACATTTCAACAGTCTCACCTACCTCTTCATCAATCCATTTGCCTTCAGGAATTTCCTCCTTCAGCTGAGGTTCCCAGATCTACAAGAAGACCCTTCAGCCCATCTTCTTCTGAGCAAACCCTTCTCTGTATTCAGGACCCCATGAACCACAGACATCCTTATCCTTGTCTCCTAAATGCTCTTGCCAAAACAGGACCTGAGAATGGCCCCCAAACCAAAGTGGGGAATGAATCCCCGATATCCACAAGCCCAGGTACAACTGGGAATAATTTTCAGGGAGATGCAGAGGACAGGGCAGATGCTGAACCCCACAAGGACCCAAGGACTCCCCTTCCCTTTCCTCTGCAGCACCAACCCCCTGTGAAGGAAAAGCACCCACACTCTCTCCAATCCAGAACTGAGCAGCTCATACAAAATACCGAAATGAGGGATAGGGGTCCGTGAGCTGCTGTAAAGTCAGAGTGAGCTCAGATCCAGGCTGCCTCCAGGACTGACATCTGCTGGGGCATTCACACCTGGTTTGGAATGAAATCAAGGGGAGGTGAGAATGAAGTATGGAGCAGCTCAACTCCATCAAGCTAAGGTCATCCAGCTGTGCTGCTTGAAGGTTACATGGGAATGTTAAAGTAAAATCTACATATTTTAAAAATGAGACACCTAGAGTTTGGGAGCAGCTAATTACAGTCCTGACCAGCTGGAGGTTTCCAGGTTGAATTCTTCCTAAATTGCTAAATTAAGTCTTGTGCTCTGTTCTGACTCCTTCTCTAGAAGGTCTCTGATCAATGGGCAATCTGAAAGTGTCCCATCAATTACTCTGCACCAGATGCAAGGCTTGCAAAGAAAAATGAAATTATTTAAATTCATTTCTAGTGGCATTTGATACATTACATAAATCTGTATCATTCTTCAGGTGTTGCTTTGTATAGCACTGGCCTGGGACTCTTCTGAATTTAATGATAATGAAGTTTTATGTCAAAAAATGCTGAGTGTGTAGGGAGCAACAGCAACCACTGGCTCCAGAGGCTGGATCAGCATCACTACTCTAAGAGCAAAGCTTTGGGAAAGTAACTTGGCTCGGGAGAAGTTCCCCACTGCAGCTGTAAAAGATTGAGTTTGTCCTGGAGCATGCCTGAGCCCATCCAGTTTTTGCAGCAGGGCCGAGGGGAATCCCTCAGAGCTCTTCCCTGACCTGGCCTTGGATGCGGGGGTGTCCAGCGGGACAGATCAGCCCGCACACAAGCGACTGAGCAAAACTCGGGCACCTCCAGCCCCAGTCACCTCTGGCTCCAGCAGAGCCGGGTGCTGCACGCGCGCCCACGCTCAGGAGCGTGTCCCTCGGGCCCCGGCACGGGCTCCTGGGCTGTGCACGGGGCCAGCGCAGCTGCACACACAGTCCTGGCACGGGCGTGCCGCTATGGGAGACAGCACCTCCAGCCCTCCCGAAGAACACAGCCGTGCCCGTCGCTTCGTAAAATAGAGTTTTTATTTGTTCATACAAATAGTATGAATTATCAGAATTTCATTTTCCTAGAAACATCTTTATCTGTGTAAAATTAATTTGTGTTGTACATACCACAAAATACTCCATATACTTTTTTTTTTTTTTTTTTTTGTGTCTTTTTGGTTTTTCTTTCCATTTTGTTCTTTTTTTTTTTTTTTTTTACAAATTGGCTACTACACTATAGAACCACGTTACAAACAACACATCACTAATAGCTGTACTGCACTTCTGAATATAGGACTGAATGAAACTCAGCCATAAATTAATGTTAAAATGTGGAGAAAAAAAAAAAATCAACCAACCAAACTTCTAATCACACCTCCAAGCTTAACTTTAAAAAAAGAGGGGGGATATTTTTTTAAAAATGCACTGATTCCAATATTAGCAACCAGATGAACGCAACAGAGAATTCACCTTCATTGTCATATTTGTTAGGTAAGGCTTTTTTACATTAAAAGTCTAGTGCAGACTGCATTATGAAGGATATTGAGTCAGGACTAACAATTTGCTTACGGTTAGAAGAGTTATTACTCACTCTCTGTATTTCCACTCTCCAACAAGTTTGCTCCACAAGAGCTCTTTGCAGCAGGACTTGATTGTACAAATTAAGACCACACTCTGCTGTACAGCTGAGGAAGGCATTGGGATATCAAAAACTTGTTTCCAGGAAAGCAAGGAAGATGTAGGGGATGCAAAATTCTTCCGGCACTGAGCAGCCGGCACACGCTCTGGAGGGAAGCGCCTGGAAAGAAGCCCGTGCCAACACACAGGTTCTGGAGGCTCCACCAGTGAAACACTCTGGGAATTGGCACGGCCATGGCTGGGAGCTCACCCAAGGGCCAAGTGGAGAGGTCAAGCTTCTTTCCATGCATTGCATAAGCTGCTAGAAGGAAGACTGAAATTTTGAGAACCAAAAAAAAAAAATCACCTGTTTTTCCTCCAGGAAGTATTTTCTTCTCAGTGCCTGCAGCTCCTTCCCCTCAGTCACCCAACAGTGGCAGGGTCTGGGATAAAGCAGACACACTCCTGCATTCGTCACCTGTCCTGGCAGTAGGAAACAGAGCCAGGGACCTGGCTAGAGTTGAAGCCAAACCCCTCAATAGTGCATAGATCCACCCAGCCGCTTAGGCCTGCAGCTGGATTTTGCAGGACTGGGGGAGAGCAGAGGCTGTCAGCCTGAACAGCCCAGCAGGTCCCACATCCCACCTATACCCCCTGAAGTCAGACTGCATTGGCCCAAAGTGTCATTTCTTCACTAGAAATGGCTCAGGGCAAGAAGGAGAATTTCCCTGTTTGTGGAAAGATGAGTTTGGAGGCAAAGCCCAAGGAGGGATTTGCATCCTGCTCACAGCAGCTTTGTAGGCAGCCCAGCCTGATGATGTTATGCTTAAAATCTCCCTTTGCTTGAGGTCACCCACATGCCCTGCACCCCAAGCATGAACCCACACACGGTGGTTTGAGTCTCTAAATCCCTTTGGAGGTGTGACACTGCTGAGCCAAGCCAAAAGCCCTCAGGTTTAAACAAAGCTCTGAAGGGCAGCTCCCTGGCACCTGCAGATCCCTGAAGCAGATCCCGAGCTGAGTCTGCTCTCTGCTCTGTCTGCTGGAGCAGGACTAGATCGAGACCCAGACAGAGCAGCCCAGGCTCTGAGGAACATTTTCATCACCCAACAGCCACAGCAGAGAGATGGAAGGGGCAGGCAAGAGTGAGGAGGCTGCAAAAGTAAAACAAACATTTGGGAAACACCACTGAATGGGCCCCACCACAGCTGGGCACAGCTCAGCAATGGGCAGCTCCAAGGGGGAGCTATGGGTAACTGTGGAGAGGTGCAGGGCATGGATTTCTATAGGCAATGCACATGAAATTAGATGTTCTGCCCCTTGGTGATTTTGTTGTTTCCAGTTTCACTCACACCGCTTACGGAGGTACTCCCACGGCAACACCAGGAGATGCTCTGTGCAGTGCATCATTTCAGTGCTACAGGCGTAGTGTGGCGAGTTTTGCTGCCCAAAGACATCATAGCTCTCTTTCTGTTAAAAATTCAGTGAGAAAATCACTTCTGCTGCCACCTTGCTCTGAAAGTGTTCCAGTCAAGCTGGCAGAACCTCTGACAGCAATGGTAAGGCATTGGACACACATGGTGCTTATCAGGACCTCCTGAGCTCACAAAACACAGGCAGAGCTTTCAGGACAGCCCACCCAACCTGTCCTGGAATCTCACAGTAACTAGTTCCACCCGAGGAGAAGGATTTCATTTAGGTTAATGGTTACATGCTTGGAGCCTCTTGCCCTGCTTGGCTGCCACCCCTGTGCTCAGCCAGGAATACCCCAATACCAGCGTGCCCAGACTCCCCCCTGCCTTCCCAGAGATTCACCCTTGTTGGTAAAGCAGCACTTCTTGGCTCTAAGCAAATGATGCTCCTTGGCAGAGACCACGAATAGGCTGTTGGACCAAAAAGTAATGGCAATTAACAGGGCTAAGGGTGATGTTCCCCAGCTTCACGCACTGGGAGGTGCTGTGGTGGCCAAGGGGCTGGAGGTAACACTGCCTGTGCCATGTCCTGGAACATGCTCCATGCTGGGCATGATGCCAGTCAGACATCTGAGGTTTTTCCCAGTGGTTCTGCTGGTGTCTTCAGTGGGTGAAGGGTGCTCCACGTGCTGCAGGCACTGCCACCTCCCAGCAGTGCCTGGCATACACGGGTGATTCCTGGAGTAATGCTTTCTGCAAGTCACTCTGACCAGCACCACCTGTCACACACAGACAAAGCATTTTACATTTGTCCTGCAGTAAAGATTTTAAATGCATAGAGAGACGGTGCGAAAGAACCTCCTGGACAAAAAGCAGTAAGGAAAACTGTACTGAGGAGAGCTCTGCCCATGCAACAGGCTCTGCAGCTTCTCTGCTGGAAAAAGAGCATGTTGCCTTCCCGGCAATCCTGAGCAGGAGCCCTATGGCTTGGGGTTCCAACGCTCACAGCCACTGCGAAAACATGCTGCTGCTCAGCAGAGGTATGTGGTGTGCAGGGATACCCAGCCTTCCTCCCACCCACCACAAAGAAACCTCCCCAGGGCTGTGGAACTAACCAGAAAACTGTGGGATGAGGGAGCACAACGCCGGAGCAGAGACTGGGACATTGCAATAGGGAAAGCAAGTGTTTATAAAGGCCAGATACCCGTAACAAAAATAAACTTGTGCTTTCCCTCCCTCCCTTGCTTCTTTTGATTTTTAAATACAAATTCTGTTTAGGAAAAGTGGAAGCACTGTCTGTTACAAACCAAACCAAAGAGAAAGCAGAAGGGGAAAGAAACAAGGAAAGGAGAGACATATTAGAATTAAACACCGTGGAATGTTAAACAGGTTACAGGCTACCATTCTAGCCAGTGCGGTTAGGCAGCTTAGTGAATTAATTGCTTAGGAATTAAAAATAAATTATTATAAAATAGATTTCTGTACATTTTACATACATATATATCTCTTTATATAAGCAAACCGTGCTGGGCAAGTAATTACAGGGGACTTTCCCATGCCAGGCTCAGTCCCATCCGAAGTCCTGCCCTGTCATCTGGTAGAACTTCATGTTGAAGGGCCGGTAGAAGTCCCGCAGCCTCTGCACCACCTCCTGGTCGATATCAGGGTGGGTCCTGCCTTTTGTCTTCCCCAGGCAGTGGGGTTTGCTGCTGCCTTCCGCCTTCTTCAGGCACGGGAAGCCCTTGGTTTTGTTGAAGTAGAAGTGTTTGTCAGTGATGATCCTCTTGAGGCCCAGAAAGTCCTGGACCCTGCCCAGCTCCCCCGCGGGGTCACTGATGAGCCTCTCCCCACTGACAAAGAGGATCTGCCCAATGGGGAAGTAGAGGAGCCAGTTCTCCAGGTGCTTGGCGTAGATGCCAATCTGGATGGCGCTCCACGAGGTGTCGATGAGGCCTGTAGTCCTGTTTTTGAAGGTCAGGCTCTCAAAGGTGGGGATGTCGGGCTTCTTGGAGAGCGTCTGGGTGTAGTCCGAGATGGCTCTGGTCACGGGGTCCCTCACCACCACGATGAGCTTTGTGCCCTTGGACATGGAGGAGATGCGGGCTGGGGCCTCCTTGGTGACGAAGTAGCTGGGGGTCTTCTCCATGGTGATCTGCCCCTCCAGTGTCTTGGGCATCAGGTCCCTGCCAGCAAAACACAGAGACATGGGTCAGAAGGGCAAGGAAGAGGAGCAAAAATATCCATATGCATTTACATGTATGTTCACACACAGATACACAATTCTCCCTAAAATGCCTTCACAGGCCATTTGGATCATACAGAGAAATCAATTTCCCACTGATTTAGGGATTAGGGGGGGAATTATTATTAAAGGCCACTGTATTAGAAATCCAGCTGAGTAATCCCCCAGTTATTCATGAGTGGATTAGCTGAGCTACGCTCTGCACCTGGACCATGGCTACATGTACCACATCAGCTCCAGACTGGTCAGGGTGGGTCCTGAGCCGCACCAGGTGGCTGTTCTGGCTCATGGCGACATCACTGAGACCTCAGCCCCAATCCAGAGCTCGTTTCCCCATGGGAACAGAGGAGAGGATGATACAGCAGAAAAGCAGGAGATCACCACAGCATATCCACCTCACTTTCCCTCAGCATCCCAAATGCAAAACTTTTCCCAGTTCAGGGAAGAGGGTGCAATTTTTCCCTGGCTTGCCAACAGCAGAATTTCACTCACAGGTATCCTCTTGCACCCAGTTTCACCCCCTGCTTTACAACTCCCTATCACTTGTTTCCTCACATGAACTAGAAAAGGCATCAAGAGCTGCCAGTGGCATCTTCAGCACATCCGAGTCCAGGAGGCAATGAGGACAACCCCACCCCAGCACTGCCCCACAGGTTACAGCAGGTCAGGATATGGGATACGACTATGGAGAACACCACCTTAGCACATGGGCAGGACATACCTTCACAAAGTACTTTTAAAACTTAAAGCTTTTAGCAATTCCACCTTATTCCCTGGCTATTTCTAATTAACCACATGGCAAAACAGTAGGGAGCTTGCAGAAATGATGGAAGTGGCATGAAGCAGGAAGAGTAATTTTTTCCTATCATTCACTAGGCAAGATAAAATATTTTAGACCGTTTGCCAGTTCTTTCCCTTTATAGCCCAAATGGACTCATTTGCTCTGGGTTGCAAGACAGTTGAAAAGAAAAGGCAAAACGGGAGTCAGTCACAAAATTAAATCTATAAAACTTGATTAAGTTTTCAGAGCATCCACTGTGCACAGCAAAATAAGCAGCCAGTGTGTGATCTGCAAGCCTGAACTGTGCTTCCCTCAGCCATACGACACCGCACAGAGGCTGCTCCCGACAGCTATCTCCTCCCTCACTGCTTTTATGCTTCCACAGCAAAGATCACCAGGGCTCTTACAATTAAAACAGCCACTGATAATTTGTGCTAAAGTCAATGGTTGCCCTGATCAAGAACTCAAGGGAAGAAAACTGACCAATCTGTTCCGAGGGCAAATAGCAGGGGATCCAGGAATGAGAGGTCTGTTTGCATCAACAATCATCCCATATCTATCAAATTTGGTCAGCAGCTATTTATGCAACTGTTGGTGAGCTCATACTGTACCTGGTATTTTACTTCATCAGCTTCTGGCATTACCTTTGTGCAATGTGTTGACTGGCAAGGGGCACCCAGTGGCTGCACCTCCATCCCCCAAGTGAGCTGCACCCTAGAGCCCCTTCTCCGTAGTCACAAGGTGGGAGACAGTTCCTGTGCCAGATCGGCATGGCACTCTTGGAGAAGTGGTGATGGACAAGCTAGACCGTGAAGGAAGAGGATATGAGCTTGTGGAAACCTCCAGTCGTGGCCAAGGGTGGTGGCAACCCTGAAGGCTGGGATTTCAAGTCCACAAAAGTGGAGTTTCACATGCAGATAAAAATCACTCTGGTCTACCAGATACCTGGGATGTGAGAGCTTCTGGAAGGCAGGGTGCCTTCATGTGTGCCAAAAACAGCAACCAGAATAAAACTCTGACTAATCCTTCGCCTTTCTGGCCAACTCTGCAACCCCATAATGCTGTCACAGAATATGGCCAGTCAATAACGCCCAGAGCAACTCTTAAATTTATCATGAGCTGATGTGGATTTCGACATTTGCTCATTAAGAGGTGTCTCCATTTATGGCCACTTTAAACCCAAGTTCTACATCCCGCACTGGCCACCAACTGCTTTTCAGCTTGATTTAAGAGGTTGTTTTCCACCCATGAAGTCCTTAATGACTTGGGACCTGCCTAGAGAGGAGAAAGCTTCCCAAAACATTCTCAGGTTGCCCACGTTGCACCAAAGCCCTTCAGCTTTAGGTCAGGTTCATCAGATTGCTGGTTGTATGGGGCCCCACATTTTGGGACTGATTTCTCCTCTGGGACTACTACAGCCAGTATTTATCAGTCTCATGGGAATGACGCAAGGTTTATTTTTCCCCTCCTTGCACAAGAAAGGCATTCGGTAGGGCTGGGCTGTAAAACAGGAGGAAATTGCTGGGGATGGAGTGCCAAGTTAGTTGATCCAGTTGGGAAACACAGGTTCCTAATCAGCATTTCAGCAAATACAGAGGAGCACATCATAAGTGGAAGAAAGCAGGGAGCAACTCTTTACCTAAGAGGCATCCACCAGCCTGGTGTCAGTCTCTTTGCAGAGCAGTTCATCTCCACACTGCAGCTGCGGCTGAAAGCACTCAGTTCTCAGCAAGTCTAAACCTCCCAGATTGTTATTTTTGGAGAGGGCCTGAATTATTGGCAATTTAAGAACATTTTGCTGGTGACTCATCAAAGCAAGCAAAGCAGAACAAGGCACATTGACACATCTACTGCCCTCAGGTTGGCCAACACAGGCTGAGGGGAGCAGAGCTAGAAACAGAACCTTCAACACATGTACAAGACCTGGATCCACCAAAACCAGCCCTCAGGCCCTTGCTCCTGCTCTCTCTTCATTGTACTCATGTAGGTGACAGGCATAGCCCAAACTAAGACCCTCAAGATTGTCTCAGCCTCTGCTTTGTAAAGTGGCCGCAGGAAAGGAAGATGGCTGCAAGTGAAGCCAAATATTGTGGCCCGTGGATGTGGTTTGAACCTCTGACAACACCACATCCACGAAAGCAAAGTTTTATTGCATGAGCATGCCAGCTGTGAGGAGCTCTTCCGTGGTTTCCATAACCTCCCACAGAGGCACCATCCATTGTGCCAGCAGCCATAGACAGCAGAGCCTCGGGGACAGAAGGAACTAGTATGTTGGCTGGTCTGAACTCACAGTGGTGGAAAAATCACCAAGAATTTATTCCCGTTCAAGCCACAGCTGGAGAAGGGCAATTTGGCCCAGCAGAGCACTGCAGCTCCAACACAACACACTGGACATACGTTATGGTGAAAGGAGGACCAGATCCAGACCCAAATGTACCTGCTCCTGAGGCTCCAAGACAGCAAAGGCCATGCCAAACTACAGCTGCTGCCTTGGGAGGGGAAAGAGGAGCTGTGATGGTGAGAAGCCACAATGCCCTGGCAGGATGAAGCCCCTTGGGAGAAAGGAGTGGGGTCCAGCAGAAACCCACTTTCAGTTCAGGGGTGGATACAGATCACCCCAGGGCAACTTGTGACTGCTGTAGAGCCTCTGTTTCCATGGAGGATTCACAGACACCACAGAGACATGGGCAGCTCCTGCCAGCACTGTCTGGCACAAGGTGAGAAAGGCAGAGGTGAAGCTACTACTGCCGTCCATATGGGAGAGCAAAGGGAGATGACAGGCGGAATCAGGCTGTGGGAAACAGGGAGCTCAGCTGAGCCCCAGGGCTGGATGGAGACACCACTGAGGGCCATAGCGGAAATTGTAGTAGAAAATGTAGTATGAAAAGCTTGGCAGGCCATCCCTCCTGCCTTGTTATCCTCCTGCCATCTGGCAACCTGGAGTTCAAAGACCTCTGGAGACAGCATCTGCACCCAAATCATCCCATTTCATAGCAACTATGAACTGTGTAATCCTTTCAAACACACGAATACTTCTGGCCTTGAGAACATCCCACAGCAGAGAGTCCCAGCACCAAAGCACTGCCCCTACCTGTCATTTGAACTCCCTCCTACCTTCCTTGCTTGGGAAGGGATGAGGCACTTGCTTACTGAGCATGGAAGAAGGAAGTGGGGACACAGAGCACCAGCAGACACCCAGCATCCTTTATTCCCCACCCAGCCTAGCCAGCAAAGCACCAGTGGGGCTCAGCACTGCTGACTAGGGCAAAGCAGCCAGCAACGGGGTCCCAGCGAGGGGAGCGAGTTGCTGTGTGAGCACAGCTATGAATTTTGCACAGCTATGAATTTTGCACAGGCAAAGAGCAAGCCCCTGACCCTGAGCTATTAACATGTCAAGAGGGACAGAGGAAAAGCTTTTCCTTTAATGAACACTTCCTCAGCGAAGCCTGCACCCTTCGTAGGCGAAGTGATAGGCTTAGTCTAAAGATGGATTGGCCTACTTTACCTATTAACCACTTAAACTAATGTAATAAAGGCTCTCTTCATTCAAACAGCCCTAATCCCCAGCCGCACGCAGCTCTGAAGCCTGGAATAAGAAGGGATACTAAAATGAACTCAGCCAGGCTGCTGCTTGGAGAGGCACTGGGCAGAAGCGCGAACTTCTCCAATCTGAAAACCGGACCCAGAGTGAGACAAACTTACAAAGTGGGGATGACAGGTGGCCACATGGTAATCCAATCCTGAAGCCTAATGTCCTTTGTGGCAGCTTTTGTCTGCACAGAGGGGCTCCAGGCTAATCTGCTGCTACTTCTCAAGGAGGAAGAGGCCAGGGGGGCAAGGGGACTCCCACAACCTGTTGCTGCATTATTTGCCACAGGTAGGACAGACCAGTGCAGGACAGAGCACAGCAGTGGTGGCTGGTTTTATCCCTGGGGATGTCTGTTGGTCCCCCCACGCACCTCCTGCCATGGCAAACACCTGCTGGGATACACCCTCTCGCTCTGCCGGAGCCTGGAGCCCACGGCAGGGCTAAGCCTGGGGGGCTGCAGACACAACCGTCTGCCGTGGCGGGGGTCACCGTCAGGCTGCCCAGCCAAGACCCAGCACACTCAGGTGTGTCCTGCTGCTCAGCAGAAGCCCCAGAGCTTCCGAGGAAGGTTTCATGCTGGATGTATTCCTATCCAGCACCTGGAGCCACCCAGCATCACTCTGGGAGATGTTCCCCCTGCTCCAACAAATTCAAGTAATGAGTCCCACAGGTAAGTCTTAAAATCGGGTTGTCCTACGATGCAGCTGCAGCAATGGCACCTTCCAGTCTCAAATCCTCTGCTCCATACCACCACACTTCCTCAATCCTCTGTGCTTCCTCAGTTTCCCTCGGCAAAGGTGACAAAACTCTCCGGGAGGAGATGGACAGCTGTATACAGGGTGTTGAAGCGCTGTTATGGTCAGGATAAAACAACACAGCACCTGGATGCAGCTATGAGATGCAGGCTGGGGAGCACTCGCAGCAGTTCCCACAGCAGCTCTGCCAGCAAATACAGCAAGAGCCACCTTTAGTGCATAATTTCTAGACTTTCCCCCCACAGCTGTTCCCTAGAAGCAGGGAAAATATGGGAAATGGGAGGAAAAGCAAATCAAACTATTTTGGACATCAGTCACATTCATGCCAAATTCAGGTTTGTAACCCAGAACCATTTGCTTTGCAGCCCAGCACTGTGGACACAGAGCATCCAACCTATGTCGGGCCAGTTTCTACCCCATTCCTCACTGATGTTTCCAGAAGACAAAAAGTGATTCCTCTTCAGAAAGCCAAATTTTGACAATCTGATTTTTTTCTGAGGGAAGTGTCCCCCAAATCCTCCCAAAAGGCTGTCCAAGAAACTGCATAAATTAGATCGAAAAGTTATGGTGAGAAGGTGATTAGAAATACAAAAGGTAAACACCAAAGTTCTTCTCCCGTCCTAGGGGAAAACAGATTTTTTTAGCCTCAAGAGTAATGACAGAAGGTTTGAAAATGCAAGATGATACCAAGCTAAAGTACAGCCAGAACCAGAACAACCCAGAACATGGTACAACTCAATGCACATGATGAATTTAACATTCTTGCTGCATTTTCAATTTACAGGTTGGAAAGCAAACAGGCCCAGTGGTGCCTGCTTGGAACAGCTCTGAGGAACCAAGGGCAGAAGATGAGGGAGACTAAAGCTGCATCCCCTCAGAAGTTGATGCTTTTCAGCCTGCTGCATCTCCCTCTGTCTTGTTCCCATCCCAGGACCAGTTTGGTATCCTGTTCCCATCCCAGCATGGTCCTGTTCAGCTTTGCTCCAGTCAGGATCCCACCAAAGCCAAAGGGCTCATTTCACACCACAGTCTATTTGACCATCTGTCACCTTAAGTCAAACATGTTTAAGGAGGGCTTTACTGCAACAGCCAATTCTCACTCTAATTCCTGCGGTTCTCTGCCTTTTGTCTCCTCCTCATCTCAATAAATAAATTAGGCCAAGCAAGCTAATTCTAATATCTTGAAAAAGAGTTGTAGACACCCAGGGAAGGACGAGGGTGGTACCTCCATTGGTGGCAGCTTTGCCTTCCAGCTCACGCCCTCTGCCAAGGCGATACACCCAGTTGTTCCCAGTTTCCAAGGCAGCATGTTGCTGTCGGAAAGCAGGAAAAATATACAGTGCTGGTAAGAGCAGCCAGAGGCTGGATTAAAATCACACAGCTGTAGCCCCATACTGGCACGTGACCATGAGCAAGAGCTCAGAGATGCTCTGGTAATCAAAACCCCAAAGCATCACCAGCTCAGCTCCTGAGGCCACCACACTGGTCCCATCCCGACCCTACCAGGCCCTTTTCCCTGCATGGCTGATCACAAAACCATTGAATCCCAGCAATACTCCTTAAAAGCAAGAATCTGACCAGCTTTGGGTAAGACTGCTAAGGTAATAAAGCATTTTAATTGCATCACAAACCCTGCCACTTGCACACAGGTCAACTGGCTTCAAAATTACCTTCTTGGCTTTGACTCTGCTTTCTGGTGGCAGCAATGGGACGGGGGAATGAGGGAGACGGAGGAAGAAGAAGACAGAGAGAGAAGAAGTAATAGCAAACTCCTCTTTGGGGGTGAGTGCTTGCTACTTTATTATTTGATACATCATCTTACCAAAATTTTCCTTGGCTTCAGCTGCTGTTGCACCACAGACCTGTACAGTAGCAGGCGGTCTCTCCTCTTTTTATGACCAATGGTAAGAGCAACATGTGTGCCTTTGTCGTGAGCAGGAGTCTGTTGTTTGGGTTGGCAAATTATACAACAATAAAAGGGAATGGCTGGGAACCGGCCTCGGCCTTTTTGAAATGGATGTAACCCTATCCAGCTCCGTCAAACACTCGCCACGACGATTACACAAACCAGATGATGGGAATTAATGAACTTTGAGGGTGAGGCAGGAGTAGGTGAAGGAGGAGAGAAAGGAGGAAAAAAATATGTTGGCCTGAAATTAATGCTTTTCTCACCCTCCTTGCTCCCTGCCCCCAAATCTGCTAGGTGCCCTTCACCTGTTGGGGAGCTTTGGGGATTGAAGAAGGAAGAGGATGGTGATGGTGTGTGAAGAGTGCCCATCATGAAGGTACTCTGGGACTTCAATGGGACCAAAGAGTGGCTTCACCACGTACCCCACAGGAACAGGCTCTGGTCTGGCTGTGGAGTCTCACCTAAGCTCCTTTGATGCGGATAAAAAACCCCATCAAAGGTTTGGGAAGTGGGGAGATGCGGGGCAGTGGCAGATGGTCCTTTCGTCCCCACTCCACGCGGCACAGCCGGGACGCACCAAACAGCCCGGGCAAATCAAAGCGAGCAGTGCCCCAAGGAGGGGGAAACATGCTGCTGCAAATACCAGGGTCTAGGATCTTTTTTGGGTTTAGGGTGTTCTGGGGTTTTTTTGTTGTTTTTTTGTTTTTTGGGTTTTTTTTTAACAGAAGACTTTATCCACCTCTTCAAAAGTCACTGCATTCAAATCAGACCTAGGAGCCACCACAGAGGCTTGACCCTCTCTTATGCTGGGACACAGGGAGCTAACCCAGCCACAAAGCTGAACAGACAGTTTGCAGCAGCATCTGAGCACCAGCCTGGACAAAGCAGGGCCTGATCCATGTACAAAACCTGGAGGGTTTGTGCCTCTGGTAACAGCAATGGGTGTAATGAGCTCCACCAGCCTCTGCTGCAAAGGCAGCCTCCCATTCTGTGCCAGCCACAACCCATCTCTCACCCAAACGCCTCCCCTACTGCATGAGATTAAATGGGTTAATTAGAAGCAGTCTCATAACCAAGATATGACATTTTATCCCTTGCAGGGCTGCTGCCTTCTGTATCAAAGTGCCATATATGGTCTACCATACAGCTGCAACCTATAGGGGAGGAATAACTTCTATCAGCAGAAACATTTGTTGGGAGTCTTGTCTGCACAGGACAGGCCCATGTTTTCACCAGGAAGCACAATAAAGAAGCCCAGGTTCCACAAAGACTCCTGGGAGGCTGATGGGTGATGTCATCATCACTCCTGAGACATGCCCGTTCCTTGGCAAAGGATGCAAAGGCATAAAGGTGGTCTTAGAGGTGGCTGATTGGAGCAATGCCCCTTCCCACTCGCGCTCATGCTCCATGCAGGGCAGCCTTTGGGAGGAAGGGTTCAAGGAGCCAAGACTACCCTGGAAACTTGGTAGAAGTGCATCCTCCTTGCAGACACTCACATGGGTGTGCCCACAGGGTGCAGTCCTCTCCTTGTGGCCCTCTCCTCTCCTGTGGCCTGGGGATCTCCAGCCCTGGCCAGAGGAGGGAAAGAGCAGAGCAAGAATGGGGCAAGCAGCAGGCTGTCCCCTACTGCTTTCCCAGCCTCCATCCAAATTCAGCTCCAGAGGCCTTCTTTTGCCTGACACACTTTGTCCACCTAATAATCCTCAGTCGATCTCTCTTCCAACCCCTTGTCTAGGTGGGTGCCCCATTCCTGTAAGTGTTCAAGGCCAGGCTGGATGGGGCCCCGAGAAATCTGGTCTAGTGGGTGGTATCCCTGCAGGGGGATGACATGTGGGGATATTCAAGGTCCCTTCCAACCCAGGCCATTCTATGTTTCCTCCTGAACCTCCGCGTGCACAGCCCATCCAGGCTCCTTGCTTTGGCCATTTTCACCAGCCCCTGCCCTCACACCATAGCCCCAGTCCTTGCACCATCACACCAGTCCATCCCTCCTTCCATCTCCAGCCTAGCTCCGAGTCTGGCGAGTACCATACCTTCCCCTAAGAAATCTCTTTGCCACACTGAGGACTCCCAGGCTACTTGGTCATTCCTCAAATTGAAATTCCTCCAGTCCTAGAGAACAAACCCAAAATGTTGCCACTGTCACTGGGTAGATCATGCACCAACTGAACAGAGTCTGCAGGGATGTGGAGCCCCAGGAAGGGCCAAATTTCCAATTATTTTTTCACTTCTTCCCCGAATAACAGCGCAAGATGCTACAATTGCTAAGTCAGAACTTTCCCTCTTCCTTTGCTGGAGCCAGGCAAGATACTCATCAACGTTCCCAGTTCATTACACAGGCCCTCCTCTTCTCTTTATGTAAACACGGAAGCCTCCTTCTACTCCCCACCATACTTAAAAGCTCTGAACTTCCACTAAATAATTATCTTCACTGGGGGGAGAGGAGCAGCACTTTACATATCAAAGGGCTGCTTTGGAGGGATTTACAATAATTTAAGATGAAGTGGTAAATATTCTATTCACTCCAGTTCATCTCCAGTAATAATTATAATCCTATTAGCAAGGTCCCAAGAAAGTGATTGCATTATCATCTAGCGAGCATCTATGTGGATTTCTTGGAGGGGTGGGATGGGGGAGGCCATAGGCAAGTAAAGAAGGAAAAGCAACAAAAGATGCAATTGCCAGCATCTCCCTTCCCCCAGCAGGATTTGGGCTCCATTGTCCCGATGTTTCAATAGTGCTTTGCTCTGAAAATAAGAGCTTTTGAGCGCAGTAAGGGGGTGGGGCTGAAATGAGCATCTTATTCCTCTCGGTCACCCCCGCTCCCCTTTCATGGCCGAGGGTCCCCCCCGGTGCCGATCCGGCGACAAAGAGCGCCCGGTGCTGTTCCTGCAGCCCCGGGCCGGCAGCAGTGCCACAATTAAAAGCTAATTGCTGTTTATGGGTGAGTTCTTTAGAATATTGCCCAGCATCACTGGGCTGTGCTGCCCACTGGTCAAGTCATGTGAGATTACTCTAATCTGTCTCCATTTCCCCCAGAAAGGACAAAAAGACTGGTTTTGTTTAAAAGCGGAGCAGGGAGAGGGAAGTTCTGTGAAACTCCTGATTTAAGGGGGAAAAACCCCTGAACTCAGCAGGAAATATGACTGAGCTAACTGGCAAACTGGGACTAAAGACCCTTTATCAGCAGATCGCAGCACCAACTGTCTACACCAAACCGTGTGTTTTATTCCTGCTCCATGTCACCTCTTCGTACACCCTGTTGGAGTGTTTAACCGGAATTTATCCCTGCAGGAGTGCCTCAGTTGCACAAGTGTAATCCTCTTCCCTCTCTTCTGGCACCTGGAGGCCATCAGTGTGAGTCCCCAGCACTCCCACCAGAAGCAGGCAGCTCAGCTCTGCTCACTCTGGGAAATCAGCAACTACTCCAGAACTGCACCGTTTGCAGGCTTGGAACAAGCCAAGATTACTGTCATGGTGTGAGTTTATTGCAAAGCTGTAGAAACATTTTTCTCAATAAATTAAATAGACAACAGCCTGAAAGGGAGGAAAGATGAAGAATTTTAGGCATCTGGAGAGATTTCTGTGCTTACAACTCATTCCTGGTAAAAAATAAATTCTCTGGACTGCCTCTTACTCTTTTGCAACCAGAAAGACCAGCAACTTCTCCTCCCTCAAGAATTTATAGCCTGGAGTTAACATTATGTGTACTAATCTCCTACTATGTAAAGATTTGATAGAACCACTTATGGATTAACTGCAAGAAAAAGCTCTGCTCTTGAAGAGCGCTGGTTCAACACATCCCTGCACCAGAGATGTGAATTCTTGAACTTAGCTTTACTTAGGTGGCACCAAACCTGCCCTCATGGGAAGCTGAAACCAGTATCTGGACTGGGTCACCACTTGCAAGCACGCAACGTCCTTGTCCAGAAAAAAACCAGCAAAGTAAGAGTCAGGGTCTGGAGTCATTGGCTTAATTGTGGAGACAAATAAAAAAGAGAAAACCCTCATAGCTCTTGCAAGGCTTTCACGAGCTCAGAGTAGGCCTGAGCAAAGGAAGCCTGGCTTGGAAGAGGCTTAAAAGCAGATGGAGAAATCATAATGGAGGGATATCCAAAACACATCCATGGTACCCAGGTGACAGGAGGGTCTCCTGCAGCAGAGGATGCGAGACTAACACAGTCCACACTAACACAGAGACTCTGATCTCAGAGGTTTGGCTTCAACTCCATCAGGAGAACAACTGGGCTGTTCCCACAAGTCCCAACCAAAGCCCACTCCTTGCTGTCAGCTTCCTTGCCCTGCAGCAGCCACTCAGTCACATCCAAGAGGAACCAATGCCCACTGCTCACACCATAGCCTCTTCCCTCTCACCCCTTCCCTGCCACCAAGGCTCAGGCACAAACCTCTAGTACAGCAGGAGTATCAGCCAGTACTGGTGGTACGTTCAGCCACCAAGTCCATAGCCCCTAACCGCTCCCACACCCACCAAACTGTTCTCTTAATTGTAGCAACAGCACTAATCCTCTCAAAGATGTAAAACCACAGCAGGCACTGCTCCTCACAGGTCTTCAAGACATCTTCTCTTCCTCCTAGGTACTGGGAAAATGCTTCCTTGCAGCAAAGTGAGCAATAACATCAGGTTAAGCCCCAGAGATGTGAAGATGTGGGACTTGGGGGAGGCAGAAGTGGGTATTTAGACAAACAGAGCTGGCACTGTAGAAAGAGTACAGCCTGTTGGTGTTTCGCTGCTGCCCCAGGAGCACCAGGTGTTTCAGGAATTAGATGCCCAAACCAAGTAGCACCACAACTCATCCAAGGGTCAAACTACCTGCCACTGCACATGGAGCAGAACATCCTCCTGGCTCATCCCACCTGTGACACCAAAGCACCCTGGGGCTTCTGCCCCTGGCTACGACACCAAGAGGTATTCCTAATCCAGGTAGCCCACAGGAGGTTATCCCACCAGCCTTATCCCTAGAGTACCTCCTCTTCCAGACCCTGCTCCAGTGATTCCCTTTGCTGTATGCTGGAGCTGGTGAGCCCAGCGAGCAGGGTACACCTCAATTTGAACCCAAAGGGCAGATCTGGAGTAATCGATGCAGGGGAGATGGTCACATCTTGTATCCCCCAGTCATCTGTATGGCAGCAAAACAGTGCCACACTGTTTCTGTAGCCATGCTGCAATAGGGAAGTTTCCCAGAAAAGGAGTCGGTTCAAGAGAAACAGAAATTTCTGGTTTGGGCCATTCTAGGGTGGGGGTCCATGCCAGTTATATAGATATAGATGTTTATGGCACACATTCATAAATTAACTTTCTGGTTAAGTAACCACGTAGTGACCATGGCAGCAGCCTGTCTCCAGTCACCAAAAAGCAGCTGAATGTGAATGGCCAGTCCTGGCCCACCACAGCTGACACTCAGAAACACCAGACAAATTTCTACCCAGGAGAGCACTACAAGGAGATGAACTGCCCAGGCTTTGCCTCTCCTCTGGGGCACTGCCAAGCCACCACACTTCACCTGCTCCAATTCTGCTAGAAGCTGGGGGAAAAAACCCCAACCCACATAGCAAAGAGCCAACCCCAAAAGGAAATACAAGTCAACAGCCACTCCAGCAAGATATGGGTAGGACCATGTTTCCCTAATGCAACGTTCATAAATCACAGCCCTGCTGAGAGGTCTTTTGTGTTTTCCCCAACACAGAAACAAATGCCCTAATCTGTGTGCCTGCACGGGCAGGTAATGAGTTACACTGATAATGTTGCCCTTTGTTAAACACCTGCACGAGTGGCCCAGCATTTGCACAGGGAGGACTTTGTTTGCCACCTTGACACACATTTCTCCCAATTAAGCCCAGCCTTCCTGCTCTGGGTCTTTACAGCCATGATTAGAGAAAAAAGCCTCCTGATAAACTTTGAAGACCGGAGTGATATTCCAGCTCTCACTCTTGGGGCCATAACCCATGTGGGGGAAGTATCCCCAGTGATTTGTCTGCCCTTGGGGTAAGACGTGCCAAAGTCAGGCGTGAACCACGGTGCTGAGTTAGAGCCCCGAAAAGGGACTGGTGGCAGCTCTGGTCCTGCTCCTCTTCCTCACCATGGACATAACAAAGCAGGGAGGGGAGCAGGGACACTTTATTCACCCAGCAGCACTTTCCTCTGTGCACTCACAACCCCTGGAACATCTTCCATGTCACATCTGAACCAGAGACCACTAGCTCTTCCCCAGCATATGGGAAGGGATCTCACAGGGTTGCCAGGGCCAGACCAGGCTTGAAAGAAATCTTGAGACACGTTTACACCTACAGTTTTTCAAAAAAGCCATGTAAGATCTTCAGGAATTCACTTTCTGCATCTAAAGGGATCCAATGGGCATCCAGCACCACCTGAACAGCAGAGACCTTCAAAACAACAGCTCAAAAAACAGCCAGCTTTCCATTTTCATGATGAAAAAAGACAGTTATGCTTTTTTCTGCCCTTTTTGATCATTTACATGTGTTCCACAGGCCAAGTAATGCCAACAAGGTGCTGCCAAACCTCAGCTGCGCAACTCCACCTGCCTCTTCAGCAGCACCCAAACCAGCCTTGAAACTGTGCAGCACTGAGGCTTCTCCTCAGCTGTGGTAAAGGGAAGGGGAAGCCCCTCTGACCACCAGAGGACCTTCCCCAGTAGGTGGCCAGTAACAGCAGGGAAGAAACAAACCCATCAGAAGAAAACCAGGAGGGTTCTCAACCAACCAAGCATGTCCTGTACTCATCAGCTGCTTGTTACCCTCAGGATCTCATTGAGTGGGTCAAGAATCTAAAACTGGTTTAGACTTTATTCCCAGCTGAGCCACCTAATTAACTTCTGAAAGTCTCCTGCTTCATTCTCAGAAGGGAGAGGTGGCACCAACCACAACCTGAACCATCAGTAAACTGGGCACTGGCCCGGTCGGTGTGACCCTCCTTGGGATGAGCTAATTTTGCCACCCACTGGAACAAAAGGCCAGGCAAATTAATACACCAGTGATCCTCTCAGTACTGATCCCTAAATGCATTTGAACACAAATGGGATTATTACCTTGACTAATTTGTTAATGGATTTGTCATATGGATTCATAAAGGAGTGGCACTGGAAATCAAGATCTCTCCATGGTGAACAGACCAGGGCAGTGAGACATTTGTCCAGAATGAGATTTTTTCTGCCAACATGTCTAGTCAGGCCAGGATGAACCTCCTGACTCTCCCCTCCCTTTGACACCTCACATCAAACATCAAAGACAGAAAATATAGTTAATTTCCAGGACAAAAACCCAGCACACCCATTGAGGCAATCAGGCTGCAGGTTTGTGGTGCCACCACATCTCTGGGTCCCCAGTGATACTGCAGGACTCGGGGTAGAGCAGAAGGAACCAAACCATCCTCGGGAAGGAGAGAACTTCCCAGTGAAGGAGGGAGACAGGTGACAATTAGGGAAACATGAAGGAGCAGGTCTGTCTGCAGACTGCCTTTCTGCCCAGTCATTACCTGGGATCATGGCATGGTTATAAACAGTCAAATCCAGTCAACAGCTCTTTAAAGAGCAGGCTCAGCTGGTGGAGAATGCTCTGCTGTGAATACAACAGATGCAAAGCACTGCTTCTCATTAAAAAGGTATTCACATAATTAGAGACTTCACATGGCCATACCAATGATTTGATCTAGTCCAGAGCACCCAGGCAGTATTTAAGAGGGCCTGCTTCCCATTTCTGATGGCTTGGGCTGTCTTTGTGTGCAACCTTGCCATGTCCTCACACCCCACACACTGCGATGGCAGGTCCATGGCTATGGTGACAACCAGGAAGGACCTTATGAGCAAAGCTACACATGTCAATGCCCAGCAGCAACCTCCAGCATCCCACCCTGCTTTCATTCAGAGGCAATTTCCTTCCAGAGCCAGCCATGGGGCTGAATTATCCCCAACTCCTTCAAGCCCTTCTACATAAAGAGCACCATGGGCCGGTCTGCCAAGGCCTTAGAGCATAACCCAAGTGAAATGACTTTTCCCTGAACACTGAGGACTCTGAATGACAGCTATTATTATTCAGATGAAACCAAGTGTCAGATTAACAAATCAATGGGCATAAGAGATATAAAATGGGTGACCATTGAAGCTTTTCAAATACCCAAACATATGGATGAACCAAATGTGAATTGTAATTGACTCACCCACACCTTTGATCTCTACACCCTTGGATTCTCAAAGAGACAGCCCAACTCCCTCTGACCTGGGCTGAACGGATCTGGGACTCCATTGTGGGCCTCACAAAGTCCTTTCTCTCTGCCTCCATCCCCTGGACGTAGATGCAGCCTGGTGCTTGAAAAGTGAGAAAAGCCAGCTCTGCCTTGGAGAGCCAGGGAGCTGGAGATGGACAACCTGCACTACCAAAACACAACCTCTCACATGGAGCCCATCACCCTGGGCATCTCCTCCACCAGTCCTCACCCCTGGTGGTGGCCCTCAGTCAACTGGACGTGCATGAGGAGATGGCCTAGGAAGCAGCAGAAGAGGGTCTGGAGCGAACATGGGCAGTGACGATGCTCATTCCCCCACTGCTGCTGGAGCCGGACGTGGGGTCTCTGTGGTTTTCAAGCATTTCCCTGTGCAAAAGCAAGGATCAGACTTTGCTGATGGGTTCGGGGCATGCACATGCCCCTGCTGCAAAACCTGGGCTGGTCTGGAAGAGCTGGAAGCTGCTCCGCTCTTCTCCAACTGCCTCGACAGCACAAAATCACTTAGGCTTGATTAAGAAATCTGATTTTAAATTTTCCCTAAGATGTTTCTGCAGCTACATTGAAAATAACACAGAGCTTAAATAAGTGTTATCCCTAAATTTTTACGTTTGGAGTTTGGAGAGAGTTTTGGCCAGTTTTATATAGATACATGAAAAATAAATAAAAGAGCATCATCGATTTTGATACCACACAAACCTCAGCTCCCCAGAGGTCACAAGTCAAGCAATTGTTTGGGTTTAGTTTCAAGCTTCATTACAAACTTAAGTTTCTGTTGCTCTTCCGGGAAACCCAGCCCAGCTTATTCTTCCCCCTCCATTCTGCACACACCACACAAACATGCCTTTGGGGAGGTTTTGAACCCCACACTGAAGCTTCCCCGTGTTCTCCACCAAGGGGAACAAGCTGTCCAGCTTAGCTCTTGCTATACTGAGTCTCAAAGCAACGGGAGCTTTGGAACGCATGTTACTGAAGGCAAATGCCAGCAGCTATTCCCAGCACCAGGCACCACCACTGAATAAGGCGGTTCACTCTGGGAAGGCAGAGACTCGGCATGTGCTCTGTCCTCCAGCACCAGGAGCGGGTTTGATGGGGGAACTGGGTGAGGCAAAGCAGGCGTAGCTCTGCCCCTATCATTTTTGGGCTCCGACGCAGCTGTGCAGCTGCTTAACCCAACTGGTGAGCCCTGCTGGAACAGCCGAGCCTGTGACAACTGCAGGGCTCACCCATGGAGGAACCCTGGAAGAGGAAGACTGTGGGGAGGAAGGCGGAGAAGAGGAAACTCACAGGCTCTTAATCTGCTTTAGGACCACATGAGCTTTCTGTTTATATATAGCCTAATTAATTATTACTGCATTGAGCAGTTAGACCTTGAAATCATCTCTAGGGGGAGGCAGCAGTGGCAGTGCAGCCAGGGCAGCCGGCCAAGGCTCCGGTGTGTGCCTAGACACCCGCGCGGGGCTGGTGGCTCCTCCTGCGCGTCCGGCTGTCCGGGCAGTGCCAGCCTATAATTACCAGGCTTCGGAGCAGACAGCAGCTCCCGGCCCTCTTGGCTTGCAGCAAACCCAGGCTGAAACCCTAACCGGCTATTCCACTTCTGCTTTGGCAAGGCTGATATCTTCTCTCAAGGCTTCCTTCCCTGCTCAACACCCCATATTAGCTATTCCCTCTGCTTTTCCAAATGCCATGCAGACAGCCCAAGGCTCATTAGTTACCAGACCAGCTCAAGAGAGAAATTAAAAGGGGGGGAAAAAAAAAAAAAGGCATTACAAGCTTTGTGTTAAGTTGCAACAAGTTCAGTGCACTGCACTGGGAAAAAGGAAGATGGGCTTTGCTAAGCATGCCCTCAAGAAGGGGCAATGCCCAGGCTGCCTGGCTTTTTGCAGCTCACTTTTGTTGGTCTAGCCATAGTAAAGTCAGAGCAGGAGCCCAGGGATGCTTAGAGACACCCAGACATCTACGACTGCCCCACTGGACCCGGGTGAGACCTTCACAAGCTTGTCCCATGCCAATGCACTGGCAGAAGATGGGAACTTTCTGGTACTTGGAAGACTGGCTCCAATTTGGCACAATTCACTAAACGTGGCACCAGTGGTGTGTGCAGGGCGTTCAGAGCAGAGGCACAGCACCTCAGTGTCAGGCATCACGTTTGCTCCAACATGCAGAGACACAGGGCACAGCACGGTCACGGGGTACCTCTGCAATTCACGTTTAGCAACAGCATTCGCAGCCCTGTGTACAAACCAGCCGAGGACTGCGTACAGCCACTCCGTGACCGAAGGGCTAGGACACACCTCCTGTTTACTCCAACACCTCCTGATTTCCTTCCAAGTCTAATATACCTTTAGAAAAACAAACCGAAGGCATGCCAAAGCTGCAGGCCTTGCCAGTTTTTAAACAAATATGTAATAGCTCAGTGAAGCAGCAAAGCACTTTATGAGGAAGACGCTGGGGTTTTGTCCTCCCCCTAGTGACAGGAAGATCCACGCTCTGAGCCTGCTCAGCCGCTGCAGCCCCCGGACCCCATTCTGAATCAAAAATACTACTGCAACTTAACCCCTGTGCAATTGCCCTTTCACTAAAAGAGCACTTTTCGAAAGATTTCCTACACCTCCCTGTGCCACTCACCCACACCTGAAGTTTTCAAGTTTCAAGGATAAACTTTAATGCAAGTTTGTATTTGATAATCGAAAGGGGCTGAGAGCTTGGGGCTTTAATATAAAGCTTGTCAAGCTGCTTTATTGAAGTTAATAATTGTAATGCATTTTGGTTTCTGTGGGGACGTTTTCTGCACAGTCACATGGATGCACACCTAAGGTCTGACCCTGGAGCCCTTCCCTAGGCAGAGTTTTACACTGCATTAAACATAGTAGTGTTTGGGGAGCTGGTTCAGTCTCTGTCATGACACACTGCTGAAGACTCGTCTCCTCATCAAAGCCAACTTCCCGTGTGAAAAAGTGTATTTTTTAAAGGGAATTGGTGCAGCAGAATACATCATGCTGAGTACTGCTGGACCACATTTGTGGCAATGTAGGATTCGGCCTTGTGTTCACTTTTAGAAAGGATCTATCAAATGTACACATCCACCTATAATGTTATATGTTGGCATATAAAATGAAAGCCCGCACACAATAATTCTCCCTTTCTTCTGGAAGAGCTGTCTGCTACACTGACAGGAATGCAAAGTCTGTGCCAGTTCCAGGGAAAGGTTGCAACTGCTCGCTTTTATTATAAACCAGCCACTTTGGTGGATTTGCTGCACAAATCCCCAGCAGTTCCAGCAGAGAAGACTGGCCAAATTACAACTCTGACCTACAGAATTTTATCAGCACAACACTCACAAGAAGACCAGGACAAGGGAGGATGACCCCCACCAGCACAGGGACAGCAAAGCCGGGCTCCGTTGTATGACACTGTACAAGCCACATTGAAGGCACAGTCTGCCATGCAGCTCTGCATCCCCGACAGGCTGGGATTAAACTCTAGGTCAGACCTGCCAAACAGAGCCATGACTCCCTTGATGCCAGGGCTAGGTCACAACATTTCTCTGTAGAGCTGTTCTTCCTTCGTCCCTTTTCTGTACGGAGCGGAGAAAACAAAACTGCTGTAGAAGCAGGCTAGTTCCAGGGCGTTTCCAAGGAGGTTAATGCAGATGTAAAGCATTTTGCAGAATCTGGAATTATTTTTCTCTAAATAAAGTTCCCCTAGCCACCATGTGGCAGGGCACAGCCATGCTCACATACCTTGACAGAAAAATTTTAAAAATTGAATTCTTCATTTACCAGAAATCAGTATATCTGCAGCAGCACCTGTACACGTATTTTCCTCTAACATTCCCACCAACATCATCTAAAGTCTCAAACATCCAAGTTTCTGGTCTTCTCTAAATGATTCCTGAGGCCACAGAGCCAGGAAGAAAGGTCAGGCAGCCAAGCAAACCAGCTCACAGCTCCCACAAGTCCCTCCTCACCCCTGGACCTTCCCAGTACAAGGGCACCACATGCTAAATCATCGTCACTGAGTTCATTTTCCTCCTCCTTCGGTGCTATTCCAAAGAGGAAAACTACCACGGGGAATGCTCAAAGCCAGCGTGGCACCAGGAGAGATTGCCGCCTATGGATCACTATTATGAATGGACTAAGGTACACTGCACATCCCAGGCAAGCAGACCCTGCTCTCCCTAGGTGGAGACAGAGGGACCGTGCGCCTGACCTCCATTTCTTCCCCTCATCTGACCCATGGCACAATGTGATGCCCTTCCCCACTTGTCTCTGCACCCCTTCCAGCCACCTTCAGACTGGGAACAACTCCCTGATGGCAAAGTTACACCACCACAAATGCCTGTCCTGAATTCACCCCACCTTTCCTCTGAGCCTGCTGATAATCAAAATGTTGCATCACAGGACCCCTTGTTTCCATTAAGAAAGCTAAGATGAGGTCCATTTACTCCCTTGCCTTCTGGCTGCTGCTGGGCTGAGCACCTTTAAAAAGCACATGTGTTTCTCACAAGCTAATTAAACACACAGCAAGCTGCCGAAAGACCTGGAATTGCAACGGTGAGGGCAAGCCCCAGTACAGTCATCAGCAGCAAGTCAGGACCCAGTACAGCACTTAGTCATTTCACACAAACCAAGGAAGAAGCCTCTTCTGCCCGTTCTCACACACCACATGGTGACAACAGGTAGCAGCTGATAGCCCCTGACCCACTAATTACACCATTGAGACAACATGCCCCACTATTTGTTGTTCTTTGAACCCATATGTTACCCTTCCCACATGGCCCTGGCCCATTCATTACCCCCTGAACGCACTGGTCACCCACGGTCACACACCAGAAGACATGAATCCCGTGCTGAATGATCACTAAATTAGACTTCTTCCCAGCTGGGATGGGTAAATAGCCCCAAACTCAGGCTCAAGTTTACAGAGCAGCTCAGCAAGAGAGTTCCGAATACAGGACATTCCTATCATCAGGCAGATTGGAAATACAGCTCCAAAGAACAGTGGTTCGGGTAGAGTTTCTATAGCCACTGCACCCAGGGCTTGCTGGATGCTTCTAAAAACAAAGCCTTGCCTGGAAGTGCCTTGAGATACCCAGCACTCGGTGTGTGTTACAGACACCTGCCATGGCCCACTTGAAAAGAAAAAAATAATAAATCCCAAACCCAGAGCTGAGCCCATGGGTTTTCATTCCCATCATTTTCATGCCAAGGAGCACAATGCTCCCGGCAGGCCGTGCGGTCCTGCACTAACACGATTAGCCAGGCAGATCCACCGTCCGCATCCGTCACCCCCAACGCTTGGTCAACTTTGAAAAGTTCAGTAGCTCAACAGGTGAGGCCATGAAACCCGATCACAACAGACAATGTCATCCCCCCAGCGTCGTGCTGGGAAGAACTTGTCACGTGCGTCATATCGGGCAACATGCTTGAAACAGAGCAGTGCACTGAAACCCCAGCAACACGAATAATCTTTGCCATCTGTTTGAACAACTCAACCCTCCTCAGATCTAAAGGAATGATCCCATGCAAACACAAGGGCCTTGCTGACTGATTATAGCAGCTCAGCCCTTCTTTTTTGGGGCCATTTTCCTCCCAATGTTATGCAGCGGCTCAGGACACGCCGCAGGGAGCCGCTGCAGTGGCCAGGGGGGCACTGAACTCCATGCACATTCTGAGGGGACCATTAAAAGTCCCCACTTGCTTAAGCACAACACAAAGTCAATAGCTGCGTTTTAAATTTTTTTTCACATCATGAAAAAAAAATCTCAACACCAAAATTGTTTGGCAAAACCTTCGCAGAGAACACAACAGTCCTTAAGGAGATGCTTGTTCTGACCCAGCACAACCGACAGGAATGCGGTGGAGCAGCTGGTCTTTGCTCAGATGCAGTCATTTGCACCCAAAGTCCAGTTGGGAGCATCAGGACTGTTCCCAACGAACCACGTGACATTCGGTGGAAACCAACATGCTGAGTTTTGCAAGCACCCGGTTCTGTCCCTGCTGCTAGGTCCATGCCCCGCTGGGGAGGCAATTAAGCAGCAGGTATTAAATCTTCACTGAAGCTGAGATTATAGAGACTGGCCAAATACAGGGGCAAAATCCTGCCTTGCTCAAGATTTAGTTCATCAGGGCTTTCACCCCAAACTTTTAACTGTCATTTCCTTATTCTTCCCTTGCTCTCAGCCTGGCCGATTGCAAGCACCAGCTTGTACCCCCACACATTCCTTGGGGAAAAAAAAGGAGGCTCATGGGGAAAAATAAAACAAATAAAGAAGTTTCCCCTGATTTGGGAACTGCTGTCAAGCAGCACTTTGCACACTAAGGTCCAAGCAATTTGGGAGTCTAAGAAATGCACGTTTGAAATAGTTTATCACACACCACCAGACTACAGGGCCTGATCCTGCTGATCCAAATCACCCAGTGTCAGCAAGGAAAATGAATTAAGGCAACTTAGCATTAGTGGGAAGACAAAGTACTAGCATTTTAAGAATTTTCCATAAGAAAATAGGAGAAAAAAGGACAAGACGTCTCCCTGGTGCACTGCTAGAGGCAGAGGAGCTCAGCCTAGTCCTGCTGTCACAGTTACAGCCAGCACAGCCACAGCACAGGGGTTCCTAGCAGAGAGCTACAGACTTGAAATATAAATCAGTGATGTTGAGTAGGGCTGGCAACGCCCAGCCCAAGGCAGGAGGGATTGGGCATTACAGCCCACTGGGCTGAAAATAGTAATAAAAAAAGAAAAAACCCAAAACACATAACACGTAACACTAATGACACAATCTTTTCTCTTACATTAATTACAGGACAACAGGCTTTCAAGTCCGTAGGACATTTCAAAATGCATCATTGTTGAATCAAATGAAGAAAATAATAAAAGAAATGCAACAAATTATTTTCTAGGCTTGCAAGAAACACTGCTTTCCTCCCCACCAAGCCCTACAGTAAACCCCACAGAGAACAACGACATGCCTGCAGGCTGCTCAGCCAGACACATGCACACAGGCTGTGGAGCTGAACTCCCTACTGCCGCAAAGAGGGAACTTCTCTACTATACAAAAATTCAAGGCACTTCATAAAATTAGTTTGCAATAGTGGCTGGATCCCATTTCTCCTCTGTCATGGTACATATTTTCACTAGAAGCAGTTAACATGCTGTATTCATCACGCGGGGGGGGGGGGCGTACCCTGCAATGAGCGTACAGAAGTTATTTCCACCAAATTTTAGTTATCTCACTATCAGAAAAAAAGCATTTAATTTTTCCTGTTTTCCCCCGCTTTTCAGGAATGGTACTCAGCACCACTTCATGCTGTTCTGCATTCCACGCAAAGGAAACAAACCAACAGATTTCATTTCACGTGACAGAAAATGGAGCAAGGAACGAGTTTGTGTTCCCACCTTCTAAAGTTATTTTCGATAGACAAAAACTTCAGACAGAAATAAGTAGTTAAACAGGATTAATCACAAACGCTCCCAAAAATAAGAATTCATCAAGCTAAACAAGTAAACCTGTGATGCTTCTGCATCCTGAAAATCTGAGAAAGAAGATTTTGGATGGCAAGAACAACTTAAACAAACAAAAACTCCTAAAAAATATAAACAAATTTAGCCAGTTAGCTAACATACACTTTAAATGAGACATGGGTCAAAAATTCTATCTTCATATTTTCAAAGCCAGGCAATTGTATTTACACTGCACTCTGGGTGCTGAGGACAGTAACTCCCCCAGTTCCAAAGTTCAGTTCATTTGAGCAAAAGCATCTGAAAAACAGAGTTGAGGCTTGCCCAGCTCACTGCACGACGCTAACACCATGCACCTTTTATAGCGACTTTAATCCAACTGTACTGAACCGCTAACAGGAAAATATAAACACATCTCCTTATTGATACTAATATAGTAAATAAAAGCCTCATTAGGTCTGGGAGAAATAAGCATGTTCTTGAGGAGTTCTGAGAAGCCAAGATTCACTGAAGTCAGTAACTGGAGTTACTGCCAAATAGGATCTGACTTCTAATGACAAAATTTATAGGAACAAACGTCTGCATCGAATTTTAATTAGGTTAGAAATAATGCACATATATAACAACTTGTCTGCTGTTTTTCATCCTCCCACAAGTATTTTGCATTATTTAGTCCCTCCTTACTGACCCAGGTCCCAGTCCCACAAACAGCCAGACACACTCCCATCTTTGGGGTGAATCACACACGACTGATTTCAAGACTTCCAGCATTACTTACTCTTGCTGCTTGAGAGCATCACCATTCAGACCTCAAGATTTGTCAGATTTCAACTAAAATAGCCCTTTTGCAAAGATACTAATGAAAAACTACAGTGTGTTTGCAGGGATAGGGCCCGCACTTCTTAAAATTCAGCAGCTGATAAGGTGAAACTTTAGGAAGTTAAACACAACTTTGATACCTGTTCTGCAAATTTAAAAATAATGTGTCTCCTTTAAATATTGGCTTTCACCCACTACATCTGGGATAACAGATGAACTCAATCATAAGCATTATTCTCTCCTTCTCCCCTTCCACCTCTTACTTGTAAAAGATTAATCAACCATTTTATGGTCTAATTTAGGTGCCTAATTAAAAACAGCATTCAACACATACAACACCATTTTGCTAATAAATCCTGCCAGGTTTTCTGCTGGGTTATATGCAAGTTCTCCTTCAAAATGCGAGATAAATACTTTTTTAAACTCGGCTGAATTTACAAAGGTTTCATTTGGGCTGCTGTGGGACAACACGCTACATCCTTCACCGAGATGACAGAATTTCCTAAAACGAAACAGCTTCCAAAAATTACTTCCTCCTCATCAGATCTTATCCTGCACTCATTTCACTAACTGCTGAGCGATGGCAACATTAAAAAAAGAGACATAAACCTAATCGGACTTGCCGGGTGGGAGTTTCAAGACTACAAAGAGGTTACAATTCGTAACTTCACAGCTCCCATCTAGCGTCAAAGTTTCCATCTCTACTCCTTTAGCATTCCGGTAAACACTCAGTAGAAACACATATTCAAAATACTCCTGATAAAGGAACTTCAATCGGAAAAGGCTGAGAAAGGCACCGAAACGGGGGTCGCCCCTCGCTCAGTGTCCGATCGCGCTTCTCCTCCGCACCCACCGCCGCTCGCTCCGCCGAGCCCACCCGCACACAGACCTCTCGAACCTCGCAAAATCACTTTGAAGTGCATCCATCCTTACAGCCTGCAAGCCAGAAAGTCATAATTTTCTCCCAGTCCAAAGGGTTCATCCCGTTCCCGACGTGCCCGTTACCCACTACAGCCCTCACCACTCTCGCAGTCCAGCGCCGGGCTGGCGATCGCGACCTCGGGAGATCGATCAGCTCCAGAGATGATTACGGGGTAGGAGAAAGTTAACAGAGACAGAACGCAGCGAGCGATTGGGGAAGTTTTATCTGGACCGTGGAGCTGCCGCCTGCCAGTCCCAGGTAGCGCTCCCGGAACGGGTCAACGTCGCCCCAAACGCGTCAAAAAATTCCCAAACGGGTCAATCCCCTCCAAATGGGTAAACCCTCCCCACCTCACCTCCCCCACACAAGAAAGGGAAAGAAAGAAAACGGGTCAAATCCCATCCCAATGGGTACCAAAAAAAATCTCCAAACGGGTCAAAAACCCCGTAAACATGCGGTCGCGGAGCGCACCGCCCGCCAGCCTTTGCAGAACCGGGAGACTCACCAGTCATCCCTCAGCAACACCCTGAGCTGGAGGAAAAATAAACGCTCCAGCAAAAGACCTGGAAGTATAGCGGAATAAGAGTCTTTAAAAATATTAAATTAATATTTAACCTTTCTATAAAGATTAGATATGGTTTGGCTCGCGGAAAACCTGCAGACGCCCCGCCGCCGCCTGGGCTAACGGGGAGCGCAAGTTGCGCGCTGGGTTTATTATATTTTTAAGGGTTATTTTTTCGGGGGAAAGCATTTAGCGGAACATTTACTCTTCGCACCGGGCGCTCCCCAACCTGCTCCAGAGCCAGAGGCGGCCGCACCCCCGCACGGGAGCGGCGAGCGCAGGACAGCGGGGACCCCGCTCAGCCCCGTCCCGCCGCGGGGCCGCCGCTCGCCCCGCCCCGGCCCGTACCTGTACCAGGCGAGTCCTCGCTCGTAGTTGCGGTCGAAGAAGTGGGGCTCGGCGCCGACGGCGCGCACGTCGGGGTGCACCCGCAGGAACTCCAGCAGCGCCCGCGTGCCCCCCTTCTTCACGCCGATGATGATGGCCTGCGGCAGCCGCTTGGTACCGGAGCCGTTGAAGAAGCTGGAGATGGGGCTGCCGGCGTCAGGCGCTGCCCGCTGCTCCTCCAGGCTGCTCTCGTCGCCCGGCTCCCCCGGCAGCAGCGGGGGCAGCGGAGGGGCGGCGCGGGGCGGCGCGGGTGACCCGCGGGCCGTCAGCCCGGCGCAGGAGCCGGCGCACGAGTAGAACATATAGAGCCAGAGGAAGAGCATGATGAAGAGCAGCAGCAGCCTCCGCCTCAGCGGCGGCAGCGCAACGGGGACATCGAGGCAGCGGTTCAAGCGCTGCCCCATGTGCCCGCGGGCGCACCGGGATGCATGGCTGGAGCCCGCCCGGCTCGGCTCGGCGCTGCCCGGCGCCGCATGGGCACCCGCGGAGCCTCAGCACAGAGCCATCGCCGCCGTACCCCGGCGCTGCCGCCCGCCCAGCGCCGCCTCCCGCCGCCGGCAGCACAGGCAAAGGCAGCGGCGGGGCGGGGCGCGGCACGGGGGGCGGGCGGCGGCCTCAGCCTATCACAGCCGCGGGTTCTCGCATAATGAGGAGGCGGGGCGAAGGAGTGCACAGGACGCGCTCATTGGCTGATGGCGCGGGGAGGGTGGCACCGTCGGGGCGGTGGCTTGGTCGCCCGCTGCCGTCACGAGGTTGCCGCGGGTCCGCTCGGCAGCCCTGGGGCGGCTCCCGTAGGGGTCCGGGTGCCGGACATCCACTTCCAGGCTGGGACTTCCTATGCTTTGTTCCCCCACGGCTGCAGGGAATCGCCAGCTGGGGGTCAGGCACTGGGGGCATCACGGTGTTGGGGGCATCTCAGTCATTCTTTTCCTTATCCCTCAAATACTTGGATAGCGAGGTTTCCAGGGAGACTTTATTGTGGTCTTTCAGTACTTAAGAGGGGACTATAAAAAAGGTGGGGACAAACCTTTTAGCACAGTCAAGGGATAATAGTTTTAAACTGACGGAGGGCAGGGTTAGATTAGGTATTAGGGAGAATTTTTTAACTATGAGGGTGATAGAACACTGGCTGAGGTTGCCCAGAGAACCTGTGGATGGCCCATCCTTGGAAACATTCAAGGCCAGGGTAGATGGGGCTTGGAGCAACCTGGTCTAGTGGAAGGTGTCCCTACCCACGGCAGGGGGCTGGATGATATGACCTTTAATGGTCCCTTCCAGCCCAAACTATTCTGTGATACTATGATTTGCCGGTTCTCTCAATGAGTTGGCTTTTCAATCAGCCACACCTCCTGCCGTGCTGTATTTTCTGAAATCCCTGCCCATAAAAATTCCTGGAGAGATTTGCCACAGTCCACATTATGGGAGTAACACACAGAAACCAAACCCAACCCAACAGGTCCTGAAAGACAAACTAAGCGCATCTGTCTGAGGAGATCCACAACACCATCAGCTTTGGGATCCTCCTTTCAAGGACCAGGTCGCTTCAGCGTTCTCCAGGGATGGGGATTTTGCACATTCCATGGAAGCGCTTTAGCCAGTATTCTCCCAGCAATCACGTAACTTACAGCTCCATTGCATTTGAGCAGCTTTTCTATCGTGTTTTTATTAAAAGATGCATTAATGTTTGTACAGAATTTGCTGGTTTCAGAGCACTTTGAGAGGGGAGTGAGGTTTTGCTGAAACCTCTTTATTTTATTTTTAAGTTTTCCCCCAAACAAAAGGAGAATCTTTGCACCATGAAGAGCCTTAATTTTGTGTGTCAGAAGCAACTGCTCTATCCTGACTTATTCATATACCAACTGTACATTAATTCCTGAACTGTTACACAAAAGTGAACTGTTTCCATCACGCTGGCTGTGGCGTGAGAATCTTGTAAAATAATCTGAAACTACAAACTGGAGTTTACAAACTTATTAAACCAAGCAGATTGAAAAGGAGAAATAAGACCCTGAGAGGTGTATGACTTCTCTAAAAGCTGCTCAGTGGGTTAACACAGAGCTTGGACCACCCAAATCCCCTTCAGTACCAGTGTCACTCATCCCCATTCTCCCCAGGACCAGGTATTTGCAAAGCAGATTTTGGGATGACACAAGGAGAACTTTTGTACTTCAGCTACAGAGTCAACAGCAAACAATTCCAATGTTTCTCTGCTGTGAGATAAAATAGGGCTCTGTGGAGTGAAGGGTGATCCCAAACCTAGCAGAGATGGAGGTGCCGAGCTGTGGCAGGAGGAAGGAGGAATTGCTTTCCAGCTTCCCTCTGTGTGCTGGCAAAGCTCTGCCAGCTGGCCCAGATGGGTAATTGTGAAGAGAATTAAAGAGGACAGTTCCAGGCAATGCATGAATCGCAGCTGTGGGCAGCAATCATTCCACACATGCCTCTCCTGCACCCAGGTTTACTCACCTCTGCATTTGGTGTTTTGTAAAATTCCAAACAGAAAATCTGCTGCTTTCACACACGAGTTGCTCCACTGCATGTTCCTACACCCATGAGCTATCAGGGAAACCCTTCAGATGGAATAATTCTCCTTGTTCCTTACATCCACCAGCACCAGCCAGGATAACGTCAACAAAATGTCACAGAAAGTTTGGTTTAAGCCTTTAATATATGTCAGCTGTAGCTTGTGAAAGTTAGATTGGCTTTTTTAAGAAAAATAGCCCCAAGATAGGTTTTACTGGAATTGTATCTTCAACAGTTGGATTTCAGGAGTTTTCTCCCTAGGAATGGCAAATGGATAAGTGATCGGAAACAGCATCCATGCAAAGGTACGTCAGGAGGAGGGCTGGGCTCTCCCTTGGAACAGGGAGTGTGGGTGAGAGAGGTTTCAACCAGTGGGTTGGGAACCAACTATGGCTCCATCCTCCAGACTGACCCACTGCCTCCAGCAGGAGCCCACACTGATGCTTGGCAGGACACAGGTCTCCTCCATTCCTGCTGCCATCTGAAGAGCAGGGCTCCAGCTGGGCTCAACACTTGCTCTTGGCTCCTGGAATTTGCTTACCATGCCCCAGGCAGCAGCTGTGGCAGAAGCATGTGTGCTGTGGACACGGATGGGGGCATAGGGCAAGAAACATTTTGAATAAACAGTGTTGGAAAGGAATGGGCACAACCAGAAATGCACAGCTGAGTTTGCTCCGTGCCCTAGAATCAGAGCAGTGGCTGTCTTGCTGGCTGGTTAATCAATAACTAATTGAGCAGCATCAGTACAGTCTCCATATCCCGTTTCTTGATGATTATTGATTAGACAGATGGCACTGGGGAGGTGCAGCTCCTGACAAGGGGTCATGGTAGCACTTAGTGGAGCACTGCTGAGATGGGCCTGGACAGTGCCCAGCTCTGCAAAATGCACTTGTTAAGGCAGGGCAGAAAGCAGAGAACCCAGCAGGCCTTCAAGCCAAGATAATGATTGCCCAGAGAAGCTGTGGATGTCCCAGTCCTGGAAGTGTTCAAGGTTGGACGGGGCTTGGAGCAACCTGGTCTAGTGGAAGCTGTCCCTGCCCGAGGCAGGGGGTTGGAGCGAGATGATCTTTAATGTCCTTTCCAATCCAAACTGTTCTGTGATTCTGTGATCAAATCCACAGTGAGGAGAGAGGAAAGGTGAGGTCTGTCGGCTCACCTCACCAACATCCACTCTGGGTGACTCTTCCCAGGCCATGTGTCCTACAGATGCAGCCATGTGCTTTCCATTTTCTTGGAGTCTGATGCAAGGCAGCAGTTTCCAGTGCTGCTCCTGTCCTGTCTGGATGCTGAGTTTCACCTTGTTGCTTTATCTCTTCCCAGTCGGAAAATCTGTATGTCCTTTTAGCAAATGTTATTTTTCTGACACTGAAGAGGCCATTTCTGAAATGCTCTGGAATGCTCCTTCTTCTGAAAGATGAAGGCTTCACACACAGCTCTTCAGAGATCTGCAGGAACAAGCCCTGATGGGGTGATAAATAGGAGTAAGTACCCAAAATCAACTCAGTGTGCTCTTGGTTCCAATCCAGACAGGATGCAGTTTTCCTGACATGGTTAAAGTTCTGTTTTGAGGAAAGTAATTCACCATTGCATGATGTTAATCAAGTGCACGATCATGGGAAAATGAGGCATTCTAGAGTGTGTAACCCTGGAGTGCTCTACTGTACATTGACCTGGCCAGAGAGGAGATGACCAGCCAACACCACCCCCTCTTTGGGAACATACAGCACCCAGAACACTGACATGCAGGGCTTTGGTGTGAGACTTCTGCGTTCCTAGTCCACCCATATGTATCTATAATGGGATTTTGTCTGTATTGCAATACTCTGAGATGTTCCTCAGTCACAGAACCATCTCAGCCCTCTCTCCCTTGCAAGGTCCCAGGAAGAGAAGTCCTGCACTTCTTTCTTCCACTTTTTCCCACCCTAGGAAATCCTTATTGCTGTCTGCTCTCCTCGCCTCTGTCACAAATGTCCTGTGCAGTGCATGCTGTGCTGGTCCAGAGCACACAGGAGCTGAGGATCACCGATGGATACATCTTGTGTGTCTGTCAACAGCCTTCTCTCCACCACTGCACACATCTGCTGGACTTGTCCTAACATCACAATAGCGAGGTAAGAGCTGGGGGAAAGGCATGAGGACATTTGGGATTTTGTCCTGAAAAACAAATGTGCTTTAACCAGAGAGGCACAGCTTGCAGTAAGTGCTCTTGGATCAGGATTGCTGGACCAGCAGGCAGTGGCCATCCCAGCTACAAACAGCCAAATGGTGGGAC
Organism: Callaeas wilsoni; assembly: GCA_013398955.1. Lineage (NCBI taxonomy): Eukaryota > Metazoa > Chordata > Aves > Passeriformes > Callaeidae > Callaeas > Callaeas wilsoni. Next base: position 177,311 of record VWPU01003559.1, on the reverse strand, counting down.
TGGGCCACCCTGGGGGACACAGGTCATGGGGTTACTGTGGGTACCATCCCTGGGACGCAAAATAGCTCAGCCACTGGCAAGGCAAGTGCCCAGGGCTTTATGCAATCCCTCTGCACCCAAGCCCAAGTGCCACATAATGCCTTAGAGCCCTCAGCTGTGGCTTCGTAACACAACCAATGACCAGGGACATCCCAGGAACATCTTATGGACATCCCAGGGACATCGTTGCCTTTCACAATGTCCCGCTGCGCTGTCCTGGGCATGCTCCCACCAGGGTCATGGGCAGCACTGCTATACAGATGTAAGAGGAGATCTTGTTTCTCTTAACCTGAAACCATTTCCTTTCCCCTACTGCCCTCCCTCCTCTTGCTCCCTAATTTGTCCCTGGGGTTTTAATATCTGTTTCTCCAAGTGCCACGAGCCAAATTTACTGCTCGCATAACTGCACTGACTTCAATGGAGAAAAGCGTTTAGGGTGCTCCAAGGAGGCCTAAGTAGGAGTGATGTGATGGAATTGAGTAAAGGAAAATATAGTCTGACTGTCAAGAAGAGTTTCCTACCAGTGAAATCTATAGACTGTGGAAGTTTCCCATGGGAATGAACAGAAACCAAGTTGCTGAAGTCATTTTAAACCAGCACAAGAGAATAGGAAATCAGCCCGGTGACTGGCCAGAAGGAAAGGAAAAATGACATAATGCTACTTCTCCATCTCTAATTTCTGTGGCTTCATTGCTTTATTCATGAAATGATTTTAATGCAACTGGATTTCTCCTTCTTTTGGGTGATGCGATAGCCCTTGCTGCTTTGGAGAAGTTTCAAATCCTCTGCTAAATTCTGCCCTGGATTAAAGCAATACCCACTTCAGCCCCCATTAGTCTTCCTTTTATTTCTGCTGCTTTCAGACCCCTTCTGGGGTCTTCTCAGGCTTCTTCCTTGACTTACCTGAGCCTCTGGCTCCAGTCCTGTACTTATTGAGCTATAAAGAATGGACCAGCCATTGGGAATAGTGCGAGAGTTCATCCAGGCCAACAATGCCATGTGGGGCTATGGAAGGTACCAGACATGGAGCTGTAACTCACTGGCAAGCAGGAGAGAGCCCATGGATGGAAATCTTCCTGCCTTCAGGGATCCTGCAGGTAGATTCCTTGTAGATAATTTACTGGAAAATCATCAAGGAATGATTTTCATCACTACATATTTCTATCATTATTATTTTAATCATTCTATATTTTCATCATAAACGAATGGTTTTCATCAAGGCACGTAGGGAAACGCTGCTTTCCCTGGTGACCTCTGGCTCTGGTAACCCCTGCCTGCCTAATTTGGGCTCCGTGGATAAAACCAGGGCTGCAGATGCAGTGGCCGTGCCCTGCTACCACCCAGTGGTCTTGGCAACCTCTTGCCCACGAGACTTCCTAATGTATTTATGAATGACTTAACATTTGCTCACTGTCTCAGCAAAGCTCTAGTGCAAGCAACCTCCTACCTCGCGCAGTTCCCAGATAATTACAGATTAGAACCGGCTAATTTTTATTTTTGTAAAGCTGTCAGAGATCTATGTTTGTTATTATTGTCTCCTAGGCTGCCAGTTGCATAAATACATATGTAAAACCCTCTTTGATCTCTCAGCATAATGACACAGATTTATCAAATGTTTGCCTTTTTCTGTCTCTTTGAAAAGGCTGATTTATGGAGTGCAGTCCCTACCTCCCTTCCTCTCTTGAAATATGAAGTGTTTGTGATCAGCCAAGGTAATATTTAATATCCTGCCAAGAATCCTTTGCACTTCCTAACAAATGAACTACAACCTAACCAAATGGTTCACATCTGTTTAGCCTCTTCTTTTTAACTAAACAAATTAGCATTAGAATACCTGGGAGAAACACAAAGTCCCTTTCTAGATGACAGAACACAGACAATTATTAGCAAGGGGAGTAACTGTACTGAAAGGAGGAGGCATGGACCTAGCAGATGTTTTCACATCTCCTGTAGTGTCCATGAATGACCCGCGCCACAGTGGACACAGGGCCACGGCCTTTTGAAGTGAGTGAGGAGTCCATTCACAGTTGCCTTCTGAATGAAATTAAAGGCACCAGCCCCAGTGAGTTAAGTGTTCCATTCAAACCACTTCCAGCAAAGACCGGTTTTGCTGGGGGGATGGTTTCCCCCATAAATGGCTAAAATAAAGAGCATCAACTCACTCCTCCCCACCCTCAGGCTCAGGATGCTCAGGAGGCAACAACTCTGGTTTGATTTCTGTTTTCACTAGTGCTTTCTCATCCCAAGAGCATCAAACTGCCCAGCCTCATCACCTTTCCTCACTGGGAAATAAGGTGTGATGGGTTATTTGGCGTTTAGGAGAACACAAATGAACATCTGCAAGGCATAGCTGGGATTATTACAGCCTCCTACAGTCTGCACATGGGCAATTACAAGCTCACACCCCTCCAACCACACAGTTCCTTTCAAGCACCCTTATTCCCACTGGGGTCCCAAACACCTTTTAATCAGAGGTTCAGGAGAGGCTCTGGGGAGGCGGCGGGACAGGACGGGGTGAGACGGGCTCTCCACTGAGCACTCAGTTAATTGGATTCATCGCTGGAGGAGGTAGCCAAAGGAAACACATGTTTTATTAGGGCTAACACTTAGCTTTTATTGTAAATGTTTTGAAAAAGAAAACACTCTAAAGCTTCACAGAGATACTGCTATTAATATATCATCCAAATAACAAGTGATTAAAACCAACAACAGCTACTATGAAAATGTGGCTTTGCAGCACTGGACCACATGGGATGCAGCCGGGAAAATCATTATGAACAGACCAGCGGGGTGCAATTATAAATAAAAACAGCTCTGCAAAGGCTACAAAAGCAGCAATAATCAGTCCGGTCTGCGGTTTAGTGAGGGCTGCAGACATTACGGAAGGTGCTATTTATTACCAGAGCCAGGGACACCGCTGGATGAAGGGATGCAACTTCGGGAGAAGTCAACAGAGGGAGTCGCCGCCGCCGCGGCCGAGCGAGGCTCGGCCCGCACATCCCGGAGCCGCGCGGAGCAATCCCTGTCCCCTCCGGCCGCCTGTCCAGCGCGGCCTTCCTGCAGCCCCCACTGGAGAAAGGCACACAGGCGCTGGACCGTCTCCAGAGCTCTGAGCTGTGCAGTCCGACAGCGTCTCTGGCACGGTCACAGCTCCAGAGACAGCCGCCACCAAGGCTCAGGTCTGCAGGTACCTCGTTCGGCTGCACTTCTTCCAGCCTGGTGGCTCCTCAGCTCACTCTCATCCTCACGGGCACCTCCCAAACACCCCCATGGAGCAACCCCTGAAGGAAGGAAGCCCAGCGATGCTGCTCCCGGCAGGAGCGTGGGACGCAGTGCTGGGTGACTCCTGGGGACCAGACCTGCCGGGCAGCAGTTACCCCACAAAGGAGAGACCCCCTCCCACCTCAAAACAGAAGCGTTTGTCATCTGTTGGCAGCCCTGAAGGCACTGCCTGGCCTGGCCAAGGTCCGTGGGGTCCCACAGGGTGGGGACAGACCTATACCCTGTGTAGAGCTCTGAGTAGCACAGGGAAGAGATGGCATGGGAACATCTGCCAGCAGATGCTTCCACTACACTCTTCCCAATGCTCATTTTTGAAGTGAGGAGGGTTAATCAGCCGCATCCCAACATATTGACAGCTCCTGCCAATCCTTGCTCCCATTGAAAGCCACATGCAATGTAACAACCAGGCCAGAGCAATCAGCTGAGAGAGGAGAGCTCTACATAATACTCCTCTCTGCTGCTGGGTGACTATGTGGCCCCAACCATCCTGCTTCCCCTGGCATGCCTGAGTTTCCCTTCGGTGCTGCTAGGAGTGGTTCAGTGCAGGGACAGCCTTGACAGCTCTGCAGCACGAACATCCATCCAAACCTTGGAATTCAGCTGATAAACTCAGGCTGTTCCTTTTCCCGGTCTGGATGCCGTCCAGCAGCTCCCCTGGAAGCTCTGTGGAAATGCCTTAATTACGCTGTTTGCATCTCAGTTTCAACTTTAATTTGATACAGTGTCTCCTCTCCATGCCCCCCCACCCCCCCAAAAAAGGGAAAGAAAACAAAAACAAAAACAACAAAACCAAACCAAACAAACAAACAAACAAAAAAACCCCAACAAACCAAAAAACCCCAAAAACAAAATCCCAAACATCTCCCAGCCTTTCTCAGCAGCAAAAATCTTGATCTTTCTCGTTGGTTAAAAAAACCCAAAAGATGGATCTCTGGGCCAGACACTTCTTTGCAAATGAGCTTTGAGTGCCATGTGTCCAACCCTGCACCGGAAGGAGAAGGTCAGTGCAGGAGCCCTTCCTGCCGGCCTGGGACATCCCCTGGCTGCGTCGTCTCTGTGCATCCTACCCACAGGAAGGACCCTTTCCCTCTTCTCCCTACTTGTTTTTTTGGGTGAGGAAGATGGGCAAGATGTTCCCAGTCATCCCAGTTAGGGACAGTTTGGTCAGCGTGGGAGATCAGGTCCCTGCTGTTTCCAATCACCATGAGCAATTCCCCAAAGTCTGTTTCCCTTGAAGAACAGAGAGTCCAGCTACAGCCACAGTTTTGAAGGGCACAGGCAATGTGTGTTACAGCACACATTCCATGAAAAAAATGCATGAAAGGGAATCTGTAATTACAATAGAAAGTGTTAAAAAGGGGAGCAGGGGGCAGAAAGGACCATGGGATGCACCTAGGACAGCAAAACCAGGGGAAAATCTCAACTGCCAAACAGCCCAAATCCTGGGGGATGCCCACACTTTGGAGATACATGGAAACCTCCCTTTGGGTACCCCACTCACTCAGTGGGCAAGACTGAGTCAAGTGTCCTAGAAAAATGGGAATACAGGCATGAATTTAGAGCTGTTCCAGCACTAGTGGTGAAGGCCAGGCACCCTCCTTTCTAGCACCTTTTTTTTAATCCTTGTGCTCTCCCAAAGCATGTGGGCCATGGCAGCAGCTCCTCACCAGCTCCCCAGTACGGTCCATGACCCACCACATGCAAAGCATCTCTTAGGAAGGGTCAGCAATGCTCAAACAAGCATTTGGGAGCTACGACCTTTCAGGCACCGGGAGAAACACCCAGCACCTTCCCAGCATGGTTTAATGCGCCAACCTGAGCCTGCTGCCAAATCGTCAGTTCTCGCTCCAAGGCCTGGGGGCACCAGAACTCATTAGGAATGGTAGGAAAACATCTCCCCATTGTGGGAAAACAGCTCATTTTGCTAACCCTGTTCTGTGGAACAGATGAATTGCACTTTTTTGAAATACTGGAAAGTAGCCCGAGGTGCTGACCCAGACTGGAAAATCTTCAGTGCAGTGCAACCAGGTAAAGTCTGGAAGCAGAAGAGCAGAAGTGACAGAGGACAGTGCCAGACTCTTCAGTGGAGCCCAGTGACAGCACAAGGAGCAGTGGTGATAAACTAAAACACAAGAAGTTCCACTTCAATATGAGAAAGAACTTATTTCCACGGAGGGTGGCAGAGCACTGGAACTCCCAAGCAGGGTGTGGAGTCTCCCTGTCTGGAGACATTCTAATTCCACCTGGACGCATTTCTGTGTCACCTGCTCTGGGTGACCCTGCCTTGGCAGGGCATTGGATGAGATGATCTCTAAAGGTCCCTTCCAACCCCAGATATTCTGGGATTCTGTGAATAGAAGGGTTTGGAAGGCGGCTCTGAAGTTCACTAGACCTCCTGTTGGAGCTACTTAGAAGCCGTAGAGGGGACAAAAAAACATCAAGGAAATCACCCACAAGGGCATAGTCTGAGGCATCTTAGGGAGGAGGGTTGTCGCTGATGACACTTCTGAACTCGCAACACAGTTGTGACCTTTGACTCCAAGCTAACCCCACGCTGTTTGGGAGATGATGAGTATTAGAAGCAGACTGACTTATCTTGGGTGAGGCCAAGTGCTGGACACGTACCTCTGGGGGACAAGCCGTGCCCTGCAGCACTGACCTTGCCATGACGGGAAGAAGAAATTGCAGCACCAAGAGGCAAATAACTGACTCAAGGTCCCACGGGCAGCACAAGTAGCATCCTGCATCCCATGAGCCCTCACCGGGACTGGCTCTTTGCCTGGTTAAGAAATTCCATGACTCAAAATGCCATTGGGGACAGCCTGCAATGGACCATCTAGAATTACCACCTCCAGCAGAGCTGCTTGTAGAGAACAGTGCTGATATCTGTTTTAATAGCAAAGTGTTCTGTAGACAGCCTGCATTTCCAAGGAAGAGGGAATATCTAATCACCTCTGGAGAGCAACCAGGACAACACGCTTTCTATCTGTAATGATCATGATTTCTAATAGTATCACTGTTTCCATTCCTACTCTCCTGGGACTGTCAGTACCGAAAAGGATGTGTATTTTGTGTAAACCTTGAAATGCCGTGGCCTGTCTGAGTGGGAAATGCTGCTGGGGCCAGGAGAGTGTGAATGTGTGACTCTGCTGGGGCAGATTATAGTAGAGATTGATACAGGAAGTGAGAAAAAAAAAGCCCAGTGGGGGAAATGAGAAGGAAAGTGCTGTGAGCACAGGGATTGGGTTTCTTCACTCATGCTGGAACAAGGAGCAGAGCGTTTTGTTCCACCAACTGCCTACTGTGCTGGGATGCCTGCTGTGCTGGGATGCCTCCCTGGCAGGGGTACTAGGATGCCTCCTCTGCTGGGTTACCACACACAGCTCACACAAGGCCTGGGGCTCTTTGTAAACCTGAGAGCTCAGGGCAACTTCCAGTCACATAGCTGAGCTCCTCACATCACCCTGCCAGGCCAGTACTGTGCTCCATGATCTGCTGAATGTCAGGACAAAGGAGAGAGGAGGGGACCTGGTCTCCCTGCAACTCCTCAAAGCCTTAACCAGCACTCACCTTGCAGGACTGTTCAGAGCAACAGGCATGAGCTGACAGAGACATGAGCTGTTCCCTCCTCCAACAAGAAGTATCTCCGTCCCTATTTTACAGCTGGAGTGCATTTCTTCTACAGAGATCAGGAAAGAATGAAGATCTCCTGAGCCTCAGGGCTACTGTTTTATCCACAAAACCACACAAAAGGTTTAAAGTCCAAATAGACAAAACCCAGCTTCACCCTCTTGAGTCACTGGTTCAGATTCCTCCGTGAACTTCAGTGCAGGCTTCTGGTGGTGCAGAGCTGCCTCCTGTGACAGCAACACTGAGGTGGGACCCTCTCAGCTACCAGCAGACTCAGGGCTAGGCGGGACACAGCACACCACTGCTATTTTTTTCACTAACACAAAGAGCAGATTCCATGGCTGGGGATTGGAACAAGATGGTCTTTAAGGCTCCTTTCAACCCAAACCATTCTGTGATTCTGCAGGACCAGTTCATGGGGAGTTCCTGAGTAACCAGGATAAAGAGTGACAAACAACCATATTCAAGTTATCCAAATGGGATAAGGGAAAAACAACATTGCAATTCCATGCAGGAACTGCTGTTCCAGGTTCAAACAGCCCTCAAAGCCTGATGTTTACACAGCCCAACACAGAGATGCAAAAAGCCCAGGTTTATCTCCCGTGCAAAGCCATCCCAGCAAGGCACCTCATGCACCTCACCTGCCTCTTTCCCTGCAGAATTTGGGCAGCAATATCAGCAGTGCTAGAGGGGGGGATGGCTGGCATTAATCTTTCCTGGAGGGTCACAGGGACCACAAACATCCTTGAGTGATGGCAGACAGTTCAGGATTTCTCATTTTCCATAGTGGCACCAGCAATATTGAAAAAGAGACCTGAGAGCACCTACTGCAATATCCCATCTGCCACTACGTCTTCTTTGGCAAGGTGTCTATTTGCACATGCAACAGCAAAATTTCCTAAAAGCAGTAAAATGGCAGCAGATGGTTTCATCCACACCTGGCACATGGCCAATGTGCAGCAGAGCAGAGAACTAGGTATAGGTAAAGAAAGCATTTCTTTCTAAATAAAAAAATTAAATAAGGTATAGTCTTACATTTAAATCCCAGATCCACTGATTCTAAAGCCATGCTTTCCCTCAAGGCCAGACCCACTGGGTGTGGAGATGTTGGCGCAACCCGGTGACCTGCATTTTGCAGACATTCAGTGATGATTACAAAGCTCCTGTCCAGCCCTAAACCCCATGAACGTTACACATTTTGGCCCAAGAAATGAAGATGACTCTCTTCAGAACATAACCACAGGCATGTCCTTGAGACCTTTAATCAGAATGGAATTCCTCAGCAGCACCCGGGAATTGCAGGCCATCTGAAGCCTGGCTCTATAATGACTTAGGAGAAACCCACAACCCTTCTGTCTCAGCACTACTTTCTGCCTCAGAGGAAAATCTCTGTGTTTTTGTGAGCCATCTGCTCTTTTCAGGTTCGTCTCCCACCTAAAGGTTGACCAAATTCTTTGGTTTCACATAAACCCTTTCCACTCACATGCAATTTCTTTTCAGCGTGCTGCTTGCACAATCAATCAGTATTTCACAAGCTGTCCTTACTCTTGCAGTGGTCAAGAACACTGTTGCTGTGAGAAGTGCCCCAAAACTATCAAATATCTTTGTAATTAACTGAACACATCCAGAGTTTCAATAAGAAGTGAATAGTTTAAAACAGATTTGGAGCACACATCTCTTTTTGAACAGTATGCACTTTATTGGAAAGACTGGATGCATTTTTAAAACAAATTCAGGAGTTGCACAGTTTCCATACAGTTCCACAAAGTGTCACTCACAGTAACTTGAGCACAGCAGAGTCTGTCAGACAGTGAAGGAGCTCCATCTTGTCACCTGCAATCACTCAAGTCACCAAATCTTGCAGCCAATTATTTAAGAGCCATGGAAACAGGTGGCCCTGCTCCTGCGAGCACCTCTGCCAGAAAACAGAGGTTAAACAGTGTCACTCCTGATTTACACCAGCATAACTGAGACCAGGAGCCAGGCTTGGATCATGAGAGTAGCCAGGGAAGGTTTTATGTCAGCATGATACACCTGTGGTGGCAGATCTGTGACATTTCCTGAGGGGCTTTATTTGAGATCAAGCTCAAGACAGTGTCTTCCTTTTCAGGTATTGCTGTATCTTTGGATCAGTGCTCATCCTGCTGCCCAGTTCCCCTCCACATGGGAAAGAAATCTTGGCATGAAAACACATCAAGTCGTAACAGGCACTACCACAATAAACTATCTCTGTCTCTGTCTGCCCCCGATGCTGCTGTGTTTGGAAGCACACCAGCAGGTCACAGCCAGCTCCAGGCAAGATGAGGGTGAGCCACAGCTGAGCAGCAGGATCACAAGCATGTTAAACTGTGACCAGAAGTGTTCTTCAGTGTATCACTTAACAGGGATAATGCACTTTTCTTGGGAGACCATCCACAAAAATTGCTTTGGAGAGACACTGGCTGCATCAGCAAGTGAACATTATGTTAGATTAAAATCCCCAGCCCTTTTTCTGTAAAACGTGTTTCCTTACCTATTAATCACCCCCAAAGTGAAGCTTTTCTGAGCCACCACCCACACTGTGACATTAAACACAGCTCAAGCTCTTGATGCCAGTCCAGAGCTTGTCTAAGGATGCCCAGGCTGAATGGGCTAGCACAAGACATGTTAACATGGAAAAGCCTTACAACTACCCGACTCTGGGATATGCTTCTCACCTCCTCCACAATTCACAGCCTCTCTGCCATAAACAGTAATGGTGATTTTTACCAGCTGAAGATCTGACACACAGGGCTCAAACGCTAATGATGTAAAACCACAAGGGAGTCAGAAATTCCCTGTGATGTAAATACAGTAGAATGGCTCAGTGTGTCCAAGGGATATGCTACAGGAGAGCTGTTTAAATGCTTGTGTGTCTTGTGCTGAAAGACAGTTTTCTTCACTCCTTTAGCACTGTGCCAGGTGTATGAGAGCTATAAATCTACCGAGGTGAACAGGAACCTTGGGAAGAGCAGCTGATTGAAAAAAGCCCCCAAAACTGAGGGCTTTGGTGTAATACCAGTGCAGGGATGGCAGAGATTCAGAGAAGAGTTCACCCTCTCATGTGCCTCAAAGCTTAAATTAAAGGAAAGGGTGCCTGAGGAGAAGGGTAAGAAATCATTCCCTGGTCACTTCCTGATGGCTTCACCAAGGCTGCCAGTGCTGACAGCGGCACATGTGCACATGTAACTTCCTAACTTAACTCCCTCAACTACCCATGAGGACAGAGACCATGACTCACAGGGACTTTGGAAGGCCATCCCAAAGTGATGTGCTTCTGGCATAGGCTAAATAATAACCTGTGATGAGTTAAGGGGCCTAAGGCCCTGAATGCTTTAAGCTCTCCTGACTATTCCCTTTCAAAAGAAAATAGGAAATTATCACATGAAGTGGTCGCTAGGCACAAATGATTCTTCTTCAAACAGATTCCCCCTTGCAATTACTAAAATATACTACCTGATGCGTCACAAGGATGACAGGCATTGACATTTAAGGCAATCTGATTTCCATAGCCCTCTCATGACTTCTCCCCGGTAGATCACCTTTGTCTTCCTTCTCCAGGACCGATTTCTTGCAGGTGAACATGACAAGCAGCAGCATTGGCAAGTGCCACAGACTGCAGAAGAAGAGCCTCCTGGAGCTGCTGCGGTCAGCATCCCTGTAGAACCGAAAGCCGAGGTAGGAGATGTAGAGGTTAATAGGGAGCGAAATGACGGGGAAAGTCCACGTGGTGATGTTGAGGACAGGAGCCACCGTCGAGAGTCCAATTAAGGCCAAGCAGTGACGCAGAGCCACCCGCCTGCACAGCCCCGGGTGAGTGACAGACATCATGCAGTATCCTCCTCGGGAGTAATCTTCCCGCAGACCCCAGCTCAGGGCATTGAAGTGAGGAAACTGCCAGGAATAGAGGATCCCTCCTAACAGCAATGCACCTGCGGTGGGAGAGAGAGTGTTAGAGGGTTCCTGCAGGAAGGGCCACACACAGACCTCAGCTGTCACACCTGTTTGCAGGAGGGCAGTGCTACCCACCTGTGACACCTGTGACAGCAGTGACACTGCACACCAGTGACACCATTCTGTACAGGGACAGAGCAGCCCCATGAGATAAGGAACCTCTGTTTTTCATGGCATTCGCACAGGGTTGGAGCATGGTGGTTTGTCTGGTTTTGGAGCACTTAATTTAAAAAGCATTTTAACAAGTCCCTTCCTTCTTAAGAACTACTGCTAATTGGTTCCTGCACCAACTGTCTCTACCTGAGGGAAGATTGGTGGGAATGAAGCGAAATTGGGCTGGAGACTGTTTTCCTGGGAGCCTCTAGATTCTACTCTCAGGTTGCTGAGTTGGTGTGTCCAGAGAAGAAAAAAGCCAGTGGGCAGAGCAGTGTCACACCGACCAGACACAGGGGTGACAGGGTAAAAGGAGGACGAGCTGCTGCTCCTGAGACCTGGGGAAACACCACGCCCTGGTGGGCTGGAGCAAGGCCAAGCCCTCTGTCTGCCCACTGCATGAGGGAGCAAACTGCTCTCAGCACGGGACAAGCTCCAGCATGGACCTGGGGGGGGGCAGAACTGGCAGAAGCTGTTAATAAACTAATAGGAGATGGAGAACTTACTGCTTCAAACCAATTGCAGGAACTTCAAATCAGTTTGACCAAGTAACTCTATTAACACCAATTAACTACTTTTACATTTAAAAAGGAGCTATGGAAGCACCGCATTTCCACGGTGCTGTCATGCAAGTAATAATAATCTCGGCTTGCGAAATTGCCTTTTTTTCCCCTAAATTACAACCAGTGACAGAACTCTCCATTAGACTTCATGCAGGTTTCCAGTAGCTTATAAATCCAGTAGTGGTGTAAAAGACCCATCTCGCTGCTTTTTTGAATGAGTAACAAATACTCCTTGAGGTGAGTATGTACCTCTGGAAGTTGATTACATGAAGCACAGAGAGAAACACACATACCTTGGGTGTGCAGCTTTCAGAACTACATTGTCTGCCAGGAATTCCAGGTGATTTCATGGGAATCACATAATGGTTTGGAAAGGACCCTAAAGATCATCTCATTCCACTCCCTACCATGAGCAGGGACACCTTCCAGTAGACCAGGTTGCTTCAAGCCTCATCCATCCTGGCCTTAGACATTTCCAGGGATGGGGCAGCCACAGCTTCTCTGGGCACCCTGTGCCAGGGCCTCCCCACCCTCAAAGGGAAGAATTTCTTCCTCATATCTAATCTAAACGTACTCTCTGTCAGTGTGAAGCCATTCCCCCTTGTGACTCCAGACCCCTGTAAATACTCTCTCTCCATGTTTCTTTTAGGCCCCTTCTGGTACTGGAAGGCCACAATTGGGTCACTCCATTTTGTGGTCTACGGCCCAAAATGCTCCAAATCCAGCTACTCAATCCTTCTAAAGTCGATTTTTTGGATGTGGATGTTAGCACCTTTTCTCAATTGGAACCTTTTAAGACAGTTGAAAATGATGTACCCAAAAATTACCAATAATTTTAGAATATCATGGCCAGAAAAGTAATTTTGGCCCTAACAGAACAGTATTTGATTCAGTTCTGCTGAAACCTGGGGGAGCAGCTATATGAAATAAACCAAAATTAAACTTACTGAAGGAGCAGTTCTCCCTACACCAGGAGAAACAACAGGGAAAATGTTCTTGTCATAAGTCACTCTTTAGCTTTTTCCTGTAGCTTTTTCTTTTTTTCCTTTAGTTTTTTCTTTTAAAACACATTAATGGAGGCGAGACCCTGAATGTGCTACACCTAAGAGAGCAGTATTTTTCAAGTATCACATCTCAAGTGCTTTAGAGACACTACCTTGTCATTGTTCAAAACTTAGGTAAAGGTAAGCTGCAATTATCCATCAGCTGAGGACTCTGAAGCAGATGAAGCCAGGGCCTAAGACGTGGAGCAGAGGCTGTCCCTGCTTCCCACGGTTTTGGACCTGCGTCTGCATCCCTATGTTTCGGCTCTAACACGGGTTTTGCTTATTCAGTTGCTCAAATGTTGTGTGCAGCCAAGCTCAAAACACACCCTAAACCTCAAACACACAAAGCCCTTTAACAGTTCCCTAACTATGACACCATTAAAAAAAGTCATCTGGAGAAACTTTTAAACACAAACAGACCAACTAAAATACTTGAGGTTGGATTCCCATTTACAAAGCTCTGGTTTTTACATGCAAGCCTTTGGAATTTAATTACTTTGATTACATTACAACCATTGAGATAATTGATCTTTTACAGAGAAGCTGAACAGTGAAACAATTTAATAGCCCATTATGAGGACTTTAACTGACCCAATCTTTTTGTTGGGTTCCCATGTGCTGGGACGTCCTGTAATTTCCTCGGCCCAGGCGGAGATTGTCAGGTTGTCAGAAATTTTTAAGCGTCACGTAAGACTGATGACTTGCAAAGCACAGCACATGGTACAGTACAATTCAACATCAAATGAGCACACAGTAGGAATCCTGTCAAGCCCAGAGCAGACACTGTAATACTCATTAATTACTAGATGAATGTTAACTGTGTCATAATTAAGTCAGCAGTGGTTTTAAGCAATATTACAGTGAGACAAACACTGGAGACTAATCTGGTTGCAAACAGAGCTGAATCTACTCCACTGCCTCTGTGCCATTCCCAACAGTTTGGGAACTCAGCTTAATCATTGCAAATCTTCCTTTTCTCTACAGAGTTTATAATTAAGTGAACATCAGACGAGGTTGTTCCCAACTGGAACACATGGACCTGGCACAGGGCTCACAAAAGCAAAGCCAGTTGTCGGAGCAGAGTCATTGCTCGGGCAGCGGGAGACAGCCAGCACCCAGGCACACCCAGGGACACGCAGGGACATCCAGCACTTTGGGGTGTCTTGGCTCCTCCACAGCTTTTGGAAATCTGAGAACAGGCAGACCAACAGGAACTCAGATCTCTCTGCTTTTCTCTGCAACAGTTCATAAATTGCAGGACTACAAGTACCTGGCTGGCTCATGGATATCCCAAATTCCTTAGTCTTCTGGGCCACATTTTTAATTGCTGCAATTGAGCCCATTTATGACCAATTCTTCTCTCCAAGTGTGAGAACTTGGGACAGATGCAGCAGACACTTAGAAATCCCAGTAACTTGTCAGATCAGTCCTGTTTGATTTTGGAAAAAAAATGAAGGCACCTAAAGAAAAGCGGGCCCAGGTCTCCAGAACTCTTTAACTCTTTTGTGCAAAATAGGAATAAAATATTTTCTTCCTGAGTTCCTATTCTATCATCTCTTTTCACTGTCTTAAATCATCTCAAAAGTTCCAGGATCGCAGAGAACCAGGTAAGTCCTAAAGCACTCACGGAGCTCAAGATAAATAACAGGTTTTATCATTCCTCATGAATTTTGAGGTTAAGCTATTATTTCTTTTCTTAAATTCTTCTTTGTGATTTATTTAAATAGTAATAGACCTCCTTTTTAATAAACAAGAACAAGCTGAGATTATTTTATTTTAAAATCTAAGATAAAGCAAAAATGTCAACTGGCATTGAAGAAGGTAGAAAATGGTTCTTTATTTCTGTAAATGTATTTTTATCTAGTGAAATACTGAAGCTTTATAAATTGCGCATTTCCTAAAACAAACAGGTCGCTAAATTCTATAGTCATTTGGCAACTGCTTGGATGCTTTAAGGTTCAACAAATTTGGGTAAGATTTGGAAATAATTGTGAGACGAGACTTCCAAAAGCAACTAGTGACTTTGGGTTTGCAAACTGCAGCAGGTGACAGTCTAATTTTCAGAATTACAAGAGCAAGAAGCACACCCCTCTGAAGTTCTGCTCTTTAAAGTGTCAAGAAGGCCATATGGCTCTTCATAAATCTTGATTAAAATTTCATGGTTTGTTCCTTTTAGAGGAATTTATGATGATCTCATTTCCTGGATGGTCCAAATCTCAGGTGAGAGAGCAATGTCAGTGCAGGAGCCTAAGTCCTTGGGTAGGAAGAGCCCCTAAGAGCAGGAGGATGGAAAATGGTTTTTAGGGTGTAAGTCCTTGCAGGCCATGAGCTCTGACTACTTGTTAACATCTGGAGAGGAGAGCAGAGAATTCAGGCAGCAACAGCTCCTTGTCCTGCCCACGCTGGGCTCACACCAACATCAGTGACACAGCGATGAAAAGCTCCAGATGCAAATGCCAGTTCCCCAAACTTCTCAGGTCCCATAAAAGATAAAGAGTGTTCAAGTCCATACAACATCTGTCCAAGAAAGAGTAAATACATGCAGCTGCTGAGTTATCAGGGCCAACATGACTTTCTGAGCGAACTGAGCAACCTGAGGACTGCAAACCTACCTTCTTAACCACTAATGCACAGAAATAATGTTTGAATTCTGCCTGTCTTATGCTGAGGATGCCACTCTCTTAAGTAACAATTTGAAATATGCCTCTTTCATGCTGGCAATACCTTTCATCATCAAAGAGCTTTATACCTGTTCAGTCGGCACATAGAGCCACAGTGATGGTTTCACCCATAGATGAATTATTTCAGCTTAAATGAGGCACAACAGTTTGGGATGGTCCAACTGAAACTCTCCAAAAAATTTCTGAAGACAGGTTTCTTGAGCGAAGAAAAGGACTTGAGCTATAGGAGGGCACGGGCTGGAGCACAGCGTATGTTGGTGGAAGCTCCAGCCTCGGGAGTAGGGTCAGCTGGAGTCTGACCGGCCTGGGCAGGCAGGTGAACATGGGCCTGTCCACACAAGAAAGGACAAACGTCCCAGATTATCTACAGGGACTGCTGTATCAACACTGTGTTCCTGAAAACACACTGCAGAGGAACAACATGTGCTCTCTTCTTGCCCTTCTCATTGTTCTGTAAAGAACACACAGTGCTTTCCTACCACACAAGGTTCTGCAAACCTCTCAGATCACGTTCAGGCTGCAGACAGGACAAACACCTATTCACTTAATCAATAAAACAAAAAAAGTAAGGAACAGGAGCTAACCTGTAGCATCAGTTCAAGAATAGACTTCCTCCTTCTGTCTTTGCTTTGGTGCTGCATATGTATAACCGGGAAGTGGCCAACCAGGCATTAAAATAAACATGGGATAGTTAAATATCAGCTCCAAAACAGATGTTGAAATCTTAACTGCATTTCCCAAAGCTGGTGTTTACTGCCTTGGCAACCTAAGAATGCTGTTTTGCTTAAAGCACAATTTTAGTAATTCTTCTGCCTTGAATAATGTGAAGGAATTTTAAAATTATTTCCAGACATTGGTAGCTCTGACTTATGAGAGGAAAGCACCAGCCTTTTTTCTCCAGGAAACGGGTACGAATTTGGCTGCTGTAGGGAGGGGAAGGCTTTGGCAGTGTAAGCTCAGCCTCTTAATGGATCATAGTCAGGAAACAACCACACACCGTTTTACTTGATAGCGCACAACTGGCTCCTTTCCCTTAAAAGATGTTGAACAAATTACTCCTCTTTAATCCAGACAAGGTAGATTAGAGCTCAGAGATTTGACTTGGTCCAGCTGTATCCACCTGCTTGTGAGCACCCGTGCTGTCTCAGGCTGCCTTTTCTACCTTTTCTACAAGAAATTCTAACATAACCAGTCCCAAACTCTTCACCACAGTCCTACATGAGTTTTGCAAGATATGTAGAGAATACATGTCCAAAACCTTTATTTTCTGTCTTTTCTTTTATGCTCATTGACAAATTTAACACAGTAGTCTTCCCTGGAGATTTCTAACTATGAGCAATTATGGGGGTAAAGAAAGAAAGATTTTACATCTTGTCAAAGCCTAGTTTCCCACTTCAGGCTCAATGCAAACTTAAAGGATTATTTGGGGGTATTGGTACAAAGATTCACAGTAGTTTGGAGAGTCATGGCCAGAACACACTGTGGTGTCCTGATCCATAAGGACTAGTTTGTTCAGCTCTTGGTTGCATATTCTGTTTGTGAAGGAGAGCTGGAAGGTACAATCATTACTGCCTGTGCTTCAGCTTGTTTTGGTGATGGAAAATGATTGTTAAATCAACTGACCTCCAGTTACAAGTATTCAAGATACTGTCCTGATACCATCCCTCTCGAAGAGAAATGTTACCAGCTACTTAATTCTTCCCACTGTCTTTAGAACTAGGAACGGGATTAGCTCGTCAAAATTTACATCCTAATTTGCAAATATGAAGCCTTCTTGAGCACAAAGACATTTGGGAATTACCTAGACACTAACCTTAACCAAACTGATGCAGTTCCCCTCTACGTTGTCCACATTAGCACCACAGCAAGACAACAACCAGCACTTCAGCTTCCACTGGGAAACAAAAGCAGATGCTACTGCTTGTGCTGGATGTGGCGAGAGCGGTGAAGCAGCCTTGAGGGGAAAAAGGGAAAGTGTCACTTCTAAAGCTCCGCACAAGGTCCCTGGCTGGGACAATGGTCCCGGCTGTCAGCGTGGGATGCATGGCCCAGCCCGCATTGTGCCCCTCCAAGGTTACACCGTCATGGAAACCAAGGGCGACGAGGAAAACACTGGAAAACTCAAAAGCTTCATGGTCAGGGGTTTCAATAGCTATTTCTTTCGAAGGATGGTACAAAAGGCCTGTGGAACAGGAGCGTCTAGGGGCTGCAATAGACTCCTCTGCGGCAGCACTGAAAGGGAAGGGGATGTTGGCCGTGTGTTTGGCTTGTCTGCAAAACAAAAGGATCCTCAGCGTCCACCAGGAATAGGAAATGAAGTTGGCTATGGAATTTTTCACCTCAAGAGAGTGTTCCTGGCTTCTGCCTTTAACAGAAGGAAGCCAGATGTCCTCAGGTACGCTCGCCACATGGAGAAAAGCTGTGTGTGTATGGATACAAAGAGGCATGGGCACTTCTAGTGTGACACACAACAGGTTATTGCAGCCAAAAGCCTCATAGGGAATCACCTTTCATTACACAGGCAAGGCTGAGAAAACAATAATGCCATACATAACTCGCCTTAGCTAACCCCAGCAACAGATGCCATAAAAGGAGAGCCTGTTGGGTAAGATAAAAATACAGTCTTCTGCAAATATGTTTAGGAAGTATTTACCAAAGGACCAGACTCAGCAGAGGATTGCAAACCTGCAGAGCCACGCAGGGGCTCCTCATCAGCCACCTCTTCCAGGCTCCATCAGGGCTCCCTCCTGCAGAACCCCCGTCCTGATTTCTCTGTGGGTGTTGTGTTTGTTGCACACCCGGGGGCACGGGGCTGCCCCATCAGCCACACACGGGGTAGAGAACTGGGCAAAGGGCATGCTGCCTGTGAACTTGTGGAGTCAGTCCCCAGGTGCCTCAGCAGTGGAACTGCCATTTCTTTTGTCTCTTAGGAAGATGGAAAGGAAGAAAAAAATAGTCCACTGGCTTTTGTCCTAAATTCAGACCAGCTGCTCACTAGTATTGTCTCTCTGCCTCATTTTTTACAGTTTTCACCCCCACAAAGCATACTCCTGGGCCCCCAGCTCCAAGTCTCATATGTCAGTGACATGAATATCTCTGTTTCCTCTGGAACAGACCACAAATTCTGCTCTTTCATCTGGGAAGTGAAACCCTGAAAAGCTGAGTTTACCAGAGGGAGTTTATAGCCGGAGCCTCCTCTGCTCCGGCAGCAGGACGCTGGAGCTGCCCTGCTCTGGCGGCTGGCTCCCAGACCTGCTCCCACATCAAGGGGCTTTGAAAGCTCCAAGTGCTTAACTGGAAGGGACACAAAGATCTCCAAGCTTATTTTGTATGCAATTAAGCTGTTGTTTTGCTCTCCCTCCTACTGGCAGACACGTGCTACACCAGGGAAGGTATGAGAGACTCCAGCCATTGACAGGTTGGGCACAGCCCCCCCCCTTTTCCTATTCTCCCTTTTCTGTTACTGAAACCATCCATCTGCCAAATGTCACTAGCTGATAAGAACTGCCCGTGTTTAAATCCCCTTTTGTAAATAGATGCTGGCTGACATAATTAATGTCTACCATACAACACAATTTGAATTACAAAGTAAAGGCAATTTAAAAATCAGCCTCCACATGATTACAATTGATACTGAGTCTATAAATTCCATACCCCGAGGAATTATTTAAATTTCTGAAAATGAATGAAAATCAGTACAAGATGTCTTTCAGGGAAACGAGACCAGGAGTGGAGCATCTGATAAACTAAACAGTCTCTTGAGATAAAGGTTCTTTGGTGCAGTAATACCTATGGCTCCTGGGCCACCACGGCTCTGCAATGTCTGCCGTACTGTCAGAGCCCTTATCTGCTCTGCCACCACCGACTCAGAATAAATCCCTTTAGCTGATAAGCACATTAGGTTGAGGAGCCCTGCTTGTCGCTTCCATCTCACTGGGTGGTTTGTATGAACTCCGTGGCACCAAACTGCTCCGCGACACCGATCCTGCTTGCCAGCGGGATCCAGCCTTCAGCACCTGAGCAGAGCACCGTCAGCGGAAGAAGTACAAAAGTTCTTGGAACTTCCCAACATAAGAAGGACATAGGACTGTTGGAGCAAGTCCAAAGGAGCCCAAAAAGTTGGTAAGGAGACTGAAGCATCTTCCCTCTGGGGACAGGCTGAGAGCATTGGGGCTGTTCACCCTGGAGAGAAGAAGTTGTGTGGAGACCTCACAGAACCTTCCAGGATCTGAAGGGGCTACAAGGAAGCCTGAGAACAACTCTGCATCAGAAACTGTAGTGACAGGACAAGGGTGAATGGGTTCAAACTGAGAGAGGGGAAATTTGGATTTGATATTAGGAAGAAATTCTTGGCTGTGAGGGTGGTGAGGCCCTGGCACAGGTTGCCCAGAGAAGCTCTGGCTGCCCCATCCCTGAAAGAGTCCAAGGCCAGGTTGGACGGGGCTTGGAGCAACCTGGTCTAATGGAAAGGGCCCCTGCCCATGGCAGGGGGTTGGAATGAGATAATCTATAAGGTCCCTTCCAATCCACACCATTCTATGATTCTACGAAAATGTATAAGGCAAAAAACGGGCTGTGGCATTTGGAGACATTTACTCTGGATTCAGTTTTTCTGTTAACTAGAAATAACAAGTTTAAATAGACATTAGTCTGGGGAGAAAGAACAGCAGTGCGAGGGTAATTTAAAGCATGTATGCACTGTGCCTCTTCACACCAAAATAAACAGCTCAGATCCCTGTGCACAAGCTTAGCAGCATTGTGGCACAGCCAGGAGCTCTTCTGCTTGTGATCCCATGCAGGAGTGGGATCTGGCACAGAACAGGGGACACTGCCAAGTTTGACCTCTCTGCCTGTCTCTCCACTATCACTCAAGGTTTTAAGTGAATGCCATTATTTTCCTGCTAGTCCTTCCCTTGTAAAATAATTTGAAGGTATCTTGATTTACTAGAAAAACAAATCTCTTCAGAAACAAATAACCCCACGAAGGAGCAATGAAATACTCATTTCAAGGAAACAAACATGTTACTGCAAATTACAGGCTGGCCGTTAAGTTCTGCATAAATATCCCAGGTATGTGGCAGTGATATTCACGTGATAAATTGTATTTATCATGCACTTCTGACCGTCTCACCTGCACTCACTCCCCCAACAAGGAAATGTTAACATTCCTCATCTTTCATCAGTTTCAAACAGCTGCCATTAAAAAACCACCCCCACCCCCCCCAAACCCACAACAAAGAATTCCACATCTTCCCAGAGATAACCTTATCTTTTGCTTTTGAAATGGGAGGTTTTCCCTAAATTACATTGGCACAAAATCCAGGGTTGGGGGTGGGATTTTCAATCAGACTTAGGAGCATATAATTAAAGTTACCTATCGGGGCAGAAATGGAAGCAAACATTCCTGGGAAGTACTGTGAGATCTGCAAAGACGTATAGTGTGAGAAATTGCTCAGAGGGCAGTGAGGTCCTGGCACAGGCTGCCCCATCACTGGAAGTGTCCAAGGCCAGGTTGGGTGTGTCTAACCCGGTTAGTGGAAGGTGTCCCTGCCCATTGCAGGGGGTGGGAACAAGATGGTCTTTAAGGTTCCTTAAGAACCCAAGTCTTTCTATGATTCTATGATTATTCTATAAATTACAGCAAGTGTTTGCATCACTGGAAATATGAGGGTCCCAGATTTCTATCTGCAAATATGCAGTATTTGTTTCTTGTGCAAGAAACTGCCAAGGTATTCATCTTTGAGATAAGAAAGTCATAAACAGAATGAGGACAAATTAAAACAAGGCTGCTCCACTCTGAGACACTTTATTAGATCTGGAATTGGAAATGACGAACCATCTTCAACTCTCTAAGGAACCATCTCCAGCTCTCCCAAAGGACAAGATATCTCACAGCATCCATGTCATGGAACTCCTGAAGGGAGCAGACATGGCTGTCCCAGCTGTTAAACACAACATTTTAACACTTGGCTCCCCCCACAAAAGGTAATAAGAGGGCTACACTTAAATATTGTTTTCCCTATAACCAGCAACATGTACAACAATGTGGCTGCTGTGAGAAGATTACAAGGAGAGAAAATCCACAGGAAAATGTAAACTCAAAAACCCACCACTTTAATGGTGAGAACTTTCCTTCTCATTAGTTTCCTGCCTCCCTTCCTTCACATTCCTCTTTTTTATCGAGTAGAATGATTTTTTTAAAATGAGGCGCAAAGGCATTTTCACACCTCTACCTAAAACTAGGTTAAGTCTCCACACTAATTACACATTATTAATGAGTTCAACAACTGAGACCAGGCTGGTTAGGGAAAGGACGCAGGTCTGCATGTTGTGTATGGATGCACACATGTATCCTGCATGGATACGATGCTGCCAGGGGCTGAACTCTCTTCTTTGCAAAAGTAGAATGTTTAACACTGAAAATCATAGTCTACAATGCAATCCTTTTCTTCTAGTTATTTCTTTTCTCTGTAAAAGTGTTTGTAGGATTTGTGTTGTTGGGTTTTTTTCGTTTTCATTTAATACTGAAATGCACTAAAATATCCCATTCCAGTCCCTGCTTTCAGGACTCTTCCCAGGTATGTTTCATTACAAACACCAGTATCAGCTCAGTAACATTTCTTTCTCTACTAAATAAGCTGCCTGGCCTCTCTGATGCAGACTGCGAGGTGATTATAAAAAGTTTTAGCTACGCAGAACACACTGGTTAGGCACCAGATTATTGTGTTCTGACAAAGTCTGCCTGGGTGGTTTAAAGTTGTCATCTTCCACTGGTGGCATCATTGCCAGGGATCATCTCCTCCACAGGAGAGCTGGGACAGGGACACATAACCACATTTTAGCTGCAAATTAGAGAGGAAGAGCTTACTTGGGCACCAGTGGGGCTCCCTGCTGCCCTCTCTGCTGCTGCACAGGGACAGCTTTGCTCTTTGCGAAATAGGTCTCAAAGAGCAAGTTGACAAATTAAAGGCAATGACAATCAGTGCCAGTTTAACATGCTGGGCTTTCACTGGCCTCTACAGCAAGGGCTTTTGGAGACATGCAGCTCTGCACTCCAGCTCCTCCAGGCTGAACTGTGCAGGTGAAGCACAGGCACATGAGAGTCATCCTTGGACACCAACTCTGCAATGAAGTGGCAAAACCAACACAGAAATCCCTAAACAATGTTAGATTCAAAGTCTAAGCATCTGCAGCCAGAATGATAAGGGTCTTAAAAATAGACATTTTGTTTTTAATTAATTCTATAGAATCATAGAATCGTTAAGGTTAGAAACGTCCTCTCAGATCAAGTCCATCCATCACTCCAGCACCAACATCACGTTCACCATTAAACCATGTCCTCAAGTACCACATCCACACATTTTTTGAACACTTCCAAGAATGGTGATTCCATCACTGCCCTGGGCAGTTTGTTCCAATCTCTGACCACCCTTTCCATGAAGAAATTTTTTCCCTAATATCCAATCCAAACTTCTCCTGGCAGAACTCAAGGCTGTTTCCTCTCATCCTGTCCCTTGTTCCCTGGGAGCAGAGCCTGACCCCCACCCGGCTGCCCCCTCCTGTCAGGGAGTTGTGCAGAGCCACCAGGTCCCCCCCGAGCCTGCTTTTCTCCAGGCTGAGCCCCTTTCCCCGCTCCCTCAGCTGCTCCTGGGGCTCCAGCCCCTTACCCAGCTCCATTCCCTTCCCTGGACACACTCCAGCCCCTCAATGCCTTTTTTGTCATGTTCTTCTTCTCTTCCAAAGTACAAAGCTGCTAACGATGTCTGTTACGCACTTCTTAACACAAGACACTACGCATACTCTTAAACATAATTTCTAGGTCTAAGTAACTTTCAGAGAAGCAAATATTTGTATAGAAGCAGCACACATTGAAAAAAATCCCTCAACACCTTCCATTCTTGCTCTGGTTTAGATCTGTGTGAGAACATGTGGACACAAAGCCAGCTCAGACTGACTTTTATTAGGAAGTGCCTAAAGAACAGTTTTTGCACAAATTCTGATAATTTCTGGTTAAAAGCCTTGTTATTTAAAGTATTATTCAAGCCTTAAATATGCCCCCCTGTGGGATGAGTGTGCGCTAAACCAATTCTTAACAGACCTATTAATTGCACTTCATTAGTTGCTTCAGACTGTAAGTTTGTGAAGCCACTTTGATTCTTAAGTTTCTAGCTGGCAGGAAAAACAAGGCCTGATTGTGTCAGAGTTGAGCTGCTGAAGAGATCAGTATTTTACAAGGGATATAAAAATGGTTCACAGTTACTAAAATAGAAATCTTCGTTTGCTTTTCAAGGAGGGGGGAAAGAGCATTTATAACTTTGAGTTTAGCAATGGGTAATTAAGAAATATACCAATAAATTAATCTTCCCAGGATATTTTCTGGCTCATGGAAAGACAGTAAAACACATCTGGGAACTTTCCAGCTGAAAGTTCCTTGCAAGTTGGATCTTACCGGATATGGTTTTAATCCTGAACATGGTTTGAATCCTGAAATTATGTAACATTTTCTCCTATGTGAACATCAGAGATGCTATTTTCCTTCTGGATTTTTTTTTTAAGATGGTCAAAACACATATTCAATAGGACATGCTGGTTTATCATCTCAGGTTTGCCCTGAAATACCCCTGTAAGGAGAATGTTACCAAAATTAGCTGCTTTTGAAGCCCAACCACAGGATTACAGAACGGTTTGGGCTAGAAGGGACCTTAAAGATCATCTCTTTCCACCCTCTGCCATGGGCAGGGACACCTTCAACTAAACCAGGCTCCTGCAAGCCATGTCCAACCTGGCCTGGTCAGGTCAACGAGCACAAAGAACAAAGTTTACTGCCTTTTGACTAGTTTTTTTTTTAGTTACCCTGACAATCACTTGCCCTGATGAAAGGGTTTTATACTCACCAGCATCCAGACTCCCGGTAGCTGCAGTCCAGCCCATAATGGGCGGAATGGCCCCAACAACAGCTCCCACCCACGTGTTGGCAATGCTCATTCTCTTCAGAGGTGTGTAACAGCACGTGTAGAGGAAGATGTTGAAGGCTCCCAGGGCCCCAGTAAGAGAGTTCACTCCCAGCGTGAGCAGGGCAATTCCCGGGATTCCACAGGAGGCAGCAAAGCAGACAGCGAGCAGAGGGCTGTGGGGAGACATGTGGCACATGCTGAGCAGGAGCTGGCCTTAGAGAACGGCTGTTGTCCCTTTCCTTTGGCCTCCCCCCCAAAATTAAAACTGAATTTTTGTTACTGTTTTACTCAGCCATCTCAAATTTTCCTGTTTGAGCCTCTATCCTAACAAAAGCCTCTCCAAAATGTTAAGACAATCTTGCTACAGCTCTGCAATGGAGCTGTTTCTTAATCTTGTGATCACTGTGTTCACCAGTAATCCAAGCTCTGCAGGTAATTCAGAACTCTTCTGCCTTATGGAGAACTGCTGCTTTCAACAGATCTTCCTCTTTCATTTTCATTTTAGTAAATTTAAACCTCTGGAAAAAGCACTCAGAGTTTATAGTAAATTAAAATGGTTGCAGTTTGTCAGATTTTTAATTGATTGCAGTTATCCAACAGATCCTTCAAAACAACAACAGGGTTAGACACAAAATTAGGAAGCATTTATGAGAAAAAGAGTACATTCAATCGTTTTGAAATCACATCAATAGGAATAAAGTATTCTTTGACTTTAGTGAAAAGAAGTCTGAATGTTCTACACGCCTGTCTATCTGATGCACTGTACTGAGCAGGGGGAGCACACCAAAACAATGCTGGCAGCAGAATCAAAACTGGTTATCTTGTAAGCACGACTGAAATTAACTGAAGATATTTTAGGTTTGGTCGAAAGCAGTAAACAACAGAGACACAAATCATCTCTGCAGATTTCTACTGCACATCAGCTGAGAGCTCAGGGAAGGTTGGGAACTCATACTAAAATCTGTCAGAAAGTGGCTGGAGCTATGTAAAGTTCTGCTAATAAATTCCACAATAAACATCCAAATAGGATGAACAAAGATTTTTTGTTTGGCCACCAGAACCACACGACAGCCAGCATGATGCCACAACCCTAAGGAAGCTTTAGTTGTGATTCCTTGTGCCAGATCAACATGTTTGCTGCTGGTGGGGATCTCCACTCATATGCTTGTTCAAGGTATTTGGTATAATAGGAAGAGAGAACTAAAAGCCTCTAAGAAATAAAGTGGCATGGGCAACCTCTGGAAAGGAGGAAAATGCCATTAAATGAGTTGTATTTAATAACCCATGTGGCTAAATACACACTCATAGTCATCCATGTAAGACCAGAAAATATGTGTGCTTGCAACTAAGGTCTCTGCACGGAGTTTAGCTTTACACTTTTTGTCTAATTGAAAACCATGCAGCCTTTGTGTTCTACAATCTACTCTGCCCTCTGGTCAAATCCTTAACCCTAAAATATATGTTGCAAGCACTGCTCCAACCCTCCTAAGAAAAACTTGCTGGTGGGGACGAATTTTACAGGAGCTTTTTCAGCAAAAAATCCTACCAGTCAATTTTTTATATTTAGGATATTTGTTATGCCAATATAGTACAGAGATCCTAAATACCTGGAAGAACTAAAATGAGCAAATCTTATGCTAAAAATCTGCCTTCAATTTAAATTAAATTGACTAAGTAATTTTATCCAGCTTTTCCAAACTATCAACAGATTTTAGGTAACGCAGTGTGCACAGAGCATATTTCTGCTCAGCATTTTCAGCCCTGGTGTTACCAGTACAGCAGCAGTCGGAGGGAGGGTATGTCATTGCCTTTCACTGACAATGAAATGTATAAAAATTTGAGGCTGTTTTCAGGAAAGGAGCCATATGGAGCTGTGCCCTCTAGTTCTGCAGCCTGTGGTGCTCCTCTGCAGAAAGGCAGCAAAACACCAATGTACTGCCAACGGTCCCAATGCCGACCACAAACGCCGGAGTACTTCGTAGATGTTGCCCCTTTGCAGTGAAAGCCTAACTGGGCTTGGTTAAACAAATCTATCTTGACTGATTCTTGAATAAAATACAGTCAGACAGCAAACACCAGATTCACACAATACTCACTCTCGAGGCGACAAAAGACCAGTGTGACTCTAAGAGGCTGGGCTGCCCATATCCGACCTGCAGGGCTCACAGACGTAAATGACGGCACAGTTTGATCTAATGCAATAAGTACTTTTCTCACTAATCAGGAGTGAAGACTTATCTACGTGTCTCCAATTCCAATGAACACTACCCTCCATAAGCAGGCACTAGCCCTTCATGTCTCTTCTCAGACAGGAAGGCAAAGGGTGGAAGTGTAAAGCCTTCCTCCATGGATGAACCCTATCTTGCCTCTCTTTCACAATGCTGCCCTACAGCACTGACAGCCCTCGGTGCCAGCCCTGATCCCAGGTGTCTGCTGCCTTCATTTCCAACCAACGCATCAGAAAAATACCTTTAAAAAATAAGGCTTTATCAAAAGGGAAGGGTGAAGTTATGTGTCTGAGACCTTCAAAAGAGTTGCTGTGATCCTGGTGGATGAGAACACATTTTTGTTTCTTAGTTTCTTCCTTTTTGCCTCTTTAAGGGAAGTTCCTGGAGGCACAGTACATAATCATAGAATCACAGAATGGTTTGTGCTGAGAGGGCCATTAAAGCGCACCTTGCTTCAACCCCTCTCTGAAAGGCAGGGACACCTTCCACTATCCCAGGTTGCTCCAAGACTCATCCAACCTGGCCTTGAACACTTCCAGGGGTGGGGCAGCCACAACTTCTCTAGGCAATTTGAGGCAGTTTGATCAGTGTCTATAATTGTCCTAACGCTCTCAGAGGAGGGCATAAAGTCACTGGGGTGGTTCCTCTTAAGCAGCTGAACTGCTTTACTTTCAGACATCCTGAAAGCATCACATTTTCTACTTCTCTCTAGTGTTTCCTCAAGAAAGAAGAGTAATTGTCTGACTTACAAAGGCAATACAATCCTAAAACTCCAACTGAGATTAGAAAGTCAAACTGTGATCTGATGACTCAGCTTTGCTATTTCTACCTATTAAAATACTATCTGGCATCACAAAGACACTGCTATCGGAAATCAGGACTTCTCTTTCATGCTGAGACATGAGGTAGAGGAGAATTCAGCTCACTCTCGTGTAAACTTGTCATGTGTATAAGGTTTAAGAGACGTATAAGCAACTCCTCACTGCGAAAAAGAAAATAATTGAGGAAAACGTAGAGAGATTTCAGTCACTGGTGATGCTCTTTCTGCTTCAGTGACACTGCAGATTTTAAGACAAGACTGAGCCTAGGTTTAAATCACAGCAGTTTAAAGGGTATTCTGATTTCTACTAGTTTATGTCTTCTAGGGACCAGTGTGCATGTCTATGCTCACGTTGTTTGTCAGTACTCAGGTACGTGCGGTAATGTTTGCTGATTTGATGCACTCTCCATTGCCAGGCTGCCCACATCTCACCAAGGGACCACAGGACACCAGCATCTCGTCCTGGAGCAGGAGAAAGGCTGCGACACTAATTTGTCACTGAATTTACCCCACCAGCTAATATTTACATAGCTCCTCCCACTACAGCCTCATGCCACCATGCAGCCCATGTCAGTCTTGGGTAACCCAATGCCAGGGAATTCTCACATGGTGCTCAAAATCGGCTGAGGGGTCTCTGATGGTTTCCTTCATCCTTAAACCATCTCATGCAGTAAGTGCAGGCTGGTGACAGATGCTGGTACATACGCCTCATTTCACATGGGCGTTCATGTTTGCTGAGGGAATCGCTCCCATGGGAAGAAAAGGCAATCTTCCATTGGAAAACTGGCCAAGGAGCTAGCTCAGAAAGCAAACATCTTGAGTAAGAAACTAGGTTTTATGATGGATTCTTGGGAGGAGTTGGTTTCAGTTATTTGGCTGATTAAAATCAGGCTTTGGAAAAATACTACAAGTGCCAAATGAGTTCTCTTCAAATTTCAACTCTAAAATACCCAGTATGTCCCACATAGGGCACCTCCTAAAGGCAAATCAAAACCTGATAGTTCTGCCTCGTCCCTCTTCCCTCCTCTAGTGACAACAAATATGCCAAAATCTACCTAATAAAAGTGCTAAAAGACATCCACCTACAACTAAAAGCTTTTCAGAATTTCAGCTTGAATAATGAATAATCAAACTTTTCCTGATGCTAAGGAAATATATTGTCATTTTTTTCCCAGGGAGTTCACCCAATATGGCCCCACCCCAGTCACACTCCACTGAGAGCATCCAAGAAGAGAACGAGAAGCAGGAAGAAGATGAGGCCCACGTTCTCCTCATTCAACTCTGGAGAGATGCTGTTGGTTAGGCTGGAGAGGATTGCTCAAGGACAGCCCAGAGCTGCTGGGGGGAACGGGAACAGGCACGAAGAATTCCACATGGGTGCTATTCAGGTATCTCCTACACACATGACCATGAGACATCCATGTGGACCCTCATCCGGAGGAGTGAGGAGGCTTTGGACAATGCAGCAGCATATTTTAATTCATGTGCAATAACATAACCTGTAAAGTAGTTGCCACTTACAGTTGTTCTGGTTATACGTAAATAATGAGCTTACACACATGTGCAGGAGATAAATTTATTTAACAGGCTCCAGAACCATGGATAATAGTACTTACTGACTCACAGCCTTACTTGGAAAAATTAAGAGGCGAAAACAAATTAAAGCATTTGCCCGTCTATCAAACTAATGCAGTGTTTTACCTGTTTCACAGCAGCATTAGCAAGCTTCGTGTCTATAATGATCAACAGTGGGACTACTGTCTTGGGGTGACTGTCCAAACCAGCACAACTACTTACACAGGCTTTTCTGTGCTGTCTTTGCCAAAACATTTTGTGAAGATGAGTGTCAAAGTAGAGTTTGAACTACAGTCTAAAAAACAGTGTTAAACATGGGGCAAAAGTTTAACAAATTTTTTAAAAAACCAAAAAAAACAACAAAGAGCAAGACACAACTCCCTCTTGAAACCTATGAATACTTGAAAATATGGGAAATTCCTGTATCAGCATCTAATGCTTCAACCTATTCCTGTGAATAGACTGACACTCCCATACAAGTGCAGACACAAAGCCCATATGAATCCTGAATAGGTGCATTCATTCAATCAGCAGTTCTACGCAATTCATGTTCAGATGTTATGTAAATACATGAGAAACTTAATTTGTGACCATGTGTTAATGGGAAACTGGGCACACCAAACATATTTACATAAAAGCAGGTGAAGTATAAGTGCATCTATTTGAAAATTAGATTCAAGGCGTAATACAAAAGGTAATAAATCCTGTCTTCTCCCTGTCTGTCAAAAACCTTTCACAGACAGGCAACCACCTCTAAAAGGGTAAACTTCAAAAAACCCCAAACAACAACGCTCTTTTGTTTAGCTGCAGCATGACTGGAGTACCTTAATGGATTGGAACATTTAACGTCCCACTTGATTATTCTGTATTAGATCTCATTATTATTGACAACCGTCCCTCAGGCCACAAGACCATGGATCAGTTCTGCCAAACACAGGGTGATGCTCTAAAATAAGCAGAGGAGGGATGGTGAAGGAAGAATCCAGGCATGGGCTTGTGGAATAAGGAGGGTGGGAAGAGAAGAAACTTTATTTAGAGTAATTTCCATATCCAAATGAAGCCAAATACACACCCTTGTGTTCCTCTGTGTAGGATTTTAGTAACAGCAAATACTCTGCACAGACTCTGCCCTTTAATTAAACTGCAATTTACCTACTTTTTCATGAGACAAAAACTGGCTTTGGGTTTTGGTGAGTTTTCTGTGTCATTCAAGACACAGGTTCAGCAAGACCACTGTGCTTCTTCCCCTTGCTCACCCATAGAAATGGTACTAAATTATCCCTGACTTCAGCATCTTCCATGGTGGCAGGTAAACAATGCTGAGACAATAGAGGTGAGACTGATGGCTCAGATTAATTTCAGTATTGCTACTCTGGGCCCAAATTCCATCTGCATATCATGTCAAAACAATTTGTTGTAATAAGAAGAGGGACGGCCTGAACCAGGTTCCTGTACAGATGGGCTGAAAATAGCAGGAGCTCAAGAGAAGGTATTTTGGCAGACAAAGAACACAAGTGTGATACTCATCTGCAACTACATTTCACTATCACAGGCTGAGATACGAGTCCAGTGCTGTTCCAAAACCATAATTAAAATCAGATTTCAGGAGGAAGCATCATAAGTTGCTTATTATTTCTGGAATCTCTAGGTACTAAAAATGTCCCCAGACTACTCATCAGTACAAAGCTGCTGGAGGAAGCCCCCTCCTCTTTTTCCTAATTTTTTCCAGGTCAGCAATAAGTTCTTAAGGCTTCTGAAACCACTTACAAACTCAGACAAAAGAGTCTGAAGGTTTCACCTTTTTCGAACAGTAATGAGAGGTTACACAAACAAAAGTTCAAGCACCACCCCTTTGACAGTTTCTGTGGCTGTAGAAGGCCACAAGCATGAAGGGGAAAGGATGTCCATGGAGATTTCTACCTACACCCATGCAGAAAACCATATTTCTCCCTAGCTGCTGATTTAGTTTTGCTCATCTGCTGGCATCTTCTCAATTCCTGCAGCTAGGCAACACTAAGAGTTGCCAAAAACAAGGCCCAGGGCAGGAGCTGTGCCTGTGGTAAGCATGACTGTCCTACACTACTGAGCTATGGCTCAACCACCTCCCTCAGTGAGAGGAGCATCAGCCAAAAGTATTTTTTTAAACTTGTACTTATTTTCTTTAAGAGCAGCACCCAAGAAATGTTGAACTCTGCTCAGCAGCTTTTAGAGATCCACCAGAAAAATCAGGGAAGGCCATCAATCGCAGGAGTTAGAGCAGGCAATCCCATCCCATCCGGAGAAGACAGAAGGAGCCGAGGGTGTTACGAATATAAGAAGCCTTCCTGCTTCCACAGCTGAGGTAACGGGTATGGAGGCCCATCTCCTTCAAGCACACATCTGGACTGCATTTGTGTCGTTTCCAGCCCTGCTTCCCCTGATGGACACATGCCTGGAAACTGGCAATGGGGTTGTCTGCTGGCGTAAGTGCCGCCAACTCAGCTGACTGTGAGAAAGGAGCCAGAAAGCTGGAAAAGGCACATTTTGCCCCAAATAGCATCGGTAGCATTCCTGAAATTATTTTTGATGGAAGGTTAGAAAATCCCCTTACACAGTTTCTATGTTCAAGGTAAGGCCCAGAGCATTCAAAAGAAATCAGTAATCATGGCAGAATGCTGAATGATGGCAATCTACCAACTCTGAAATTAAATTTTAACTTTCCACACAAATCCTTTCAGGCTGTGTATTTATATATTTAGTAATAAAAACCATGCTCATGACCAGTGTCAGCTGCAAAAGTTCTATCATAATAACAACACTACTGCTGGGAATGGGAACAGCACTGCATGGATCAGTAGCGTCATTACTGATGACTTTACCAAAATGATTCTAATTTTTTTTGCAAAAAAAATTAGATAAAACTCCCGAAGAGCTATACAGACAGACTGAGGATGTACCTGATAGAAAAAACATCCACATTCAGACATGAGATTCTGAATCAAAGTGGTTACATGATGACCTGATCTAGTGGGTGGCATCCCTGTCCATGGCAGAGAGGTTGGAATTAGATGGTCTTTAAGGTCCCTCCCAACACAAACCATTCTGGGACTCTGTAATACCTCATGACCCCTAATTAGTATAGTTTTGAGGCTGCGGTTTTTAAGGACTCAAAGCAAAATACTTTCACATTCAACTACAACGTTCAATTACAGATTGGATCAGTCTCAAGGAAAGATTTCTTTCCAATTAAAAGGAAAAAAAAAGCTGAAACACCGGCAGAATGGACATACTGCCAGACCTCTATTTCTTTCATGTATTTCTGATTCAGCATCAGTCAGAAGCTTTACTTAACACAAGCAATACATGCTCTCACTTTTGATATTCTCTTTTACAGCTACATTGTGGTTGAATATTATGAAAAGCCCAAGAACCTGCTAATTGTAGCTTAAACTTGCAAAGTATCAGTATTATATTAAACCGAACAATATGTATCAATGAGCTAAAATGGTACTATTTTAAGGGAGAAAAAGCTGAGAAAGATCTTAATAGATATTCACTTATTCTCTTTCAGTCATTCAAGAAGGTTCATGAGTCACAACAAGGGATGAAGGATGATGCAGTTTAAAACTAAAACGTGAGACTAAGCTACACTTTTAGTTGGGAATTCAATTTTTCTCCATCAACCGCAAATATCAGAATACAGCTTTTCTATCATTTAGCGCTGAAGACAGACTGAAGACAGACAAGCAAATGGGGAGCTTTGTCAAGTGGTTTTTTTTTTTCCCTTAATGAATTACTTAATTTTGTCCTCATAGGTTAAGAAGTAGTATCTACATTCTGTCAGTGTCTGGTATTTCATCCCCAAAAACACGTTGCTGTGGCAGGTCGGACTCTACATGTACTACAAGTATTGAATTTTATATCAAATCCCCTTTAACTGGGTGTACCACGATTTTTAAGACTTCCAGAACACACTTGTTGCAATTCTGCCCACTTCTGTTTTTGTAAGTGTCTTTTGTGATTTGATTTCTGGTAATGACTATGATAAAGATGTTGCTAATCTCAGACTGGACAGTACTTTTTCCCAAATATGAAAAAAAACCAAACAAACAAAAACGAGGAAAATAATGGAAAAAGTTCTAAACCTAACTTGTAACATAAAATCTGAGCTGAGCGAGAATTCAGTTTTAGGAGGAAGTATGAGACTGGTACGTGCTCCCAAAAAATCTAAGGAGCTGGGTTAATGGGTAGCATGTAAGCACATTTAAACACCACAACAATTGTGTCTGCAGAAAAGGAGTTTACAGACTTAATCCTCAAATGCACCTCTTTAAAATTCAACTCTGAAAGGAATCACCTCTAATACCTTTCCTTTATCCATAATGCCTAGCCAGGCGCATCAGCACCAACCTGGACGTGATTTTGAATGACAGCTAGACCATCCACAGGGAAACAGGGAAGGATTCAATGAGTGATGTCTCAATGTCCCTAGGAATGTCATACAGTGAGAACCTGGCATAAACGGAGTTCAGTGATGGATAAACATGTATCACTGGCTAAGTCTCATCATGGAACTGCCTTTTTGAGTTTTGCCTCTAAATTGCCACCGGCTCTGGTTTTGCCATCAAATATACTTGCTCAGAAGTGTATTTAGTGTAAATAAACACAGACTAGGATAAAATACTGCCTGTCTGTGCCAATTCATTTCTCTCCCAAAGAAGAAACAGACCAAGCATGGAGCCCAGGCCGCCCTGCCACGGCTGTGTATCATTGTATAAAAGCATAATCAACACTGTATTTTACCTAAAGTGGGGGTAATTTGTTCCCCTCACTCCTCAAGAACCCAAGCTGCAGATGTTCTGTCTCCCCTGCCAGATCGAGGTGCTTTATAAAGCTATAATAAACAAACACGGCTGATTTAAAAGAATAATTTAATCCTGAAAGGGACACATCTCTCTTTTTTATGCTTGAGTAAATCAAAATTGGCTTGATTGATTTTGCTGAAGGTTTCCACAAAGGCGCCACGTGGATGCTGTGATGCAAGAATTTCAACTCAGCTAAGGAAAGAGAGATCAAGAGTCCCATCCTCAGCATCGAGCTTTCTCTTACACATCTCCTGCTCTCATTTTGACCAGTTTAACTCCCTGCAAATGATACCAGGATCTGTTTTTTCATGGTTTCATGAGCCTGCCCTGAGGTCTGAGCCCAGGTCTGCGATGAGCTACCATGGGAAGACTTGCAGTCCAGACAAAAATAAAATTTTTATGCTGCCCTTTGTTATTAAGCAGACACTCCAACTGGGCCTCATCACTTCACTTGGAAGTAAAGAATTACAAACGAAAAGGACCTATACTTACAAAATGTTTATGCACTTATTACACTTGACATCCACACCAGAATGTTAATCCTAACAACCCTGAGCAACCCTGTGGAGCGTCAATACACTTGTGGTACACGGCTTTGTTAGGTAGGAGTGAAAGGGTGACTACTAGTATTCACAGCTTCCCTGCAGTCATGAAAATGTAAATATTTTTTTAAAGGGCTTACAAGACAAACCTACAGTAAATCTGAAAAATGTCCCCCATAATATTTGAACTAAATCCTCCTCTTTAACCTAACCTTAGAAAGTGGCAGTTAAGTGATCCATTTATTCTACTTCAAAATCTCAGTTCTCTCTTCGTTTAAGAGCCAGACTCCACCTGACTAACAGGATGGATAATTTGGTCTCTCCAGAAACGTTTTTCTGATTTAGAATGATTAAATCTAACATGTGCTTCTGCTGAGCCCTCAGCCAACATTTGGAAAGTGAGTAAAGGGTCTCAGGCCAGATCTCAATCCCATTCAGACAGAGAAAACTAATGTTCTAGAGTATTTATAAACTTGCTCTTCAAAAAACAAAAGAGAGAAGATAATGCAGTCATCTCAGCACAGGAACACTGCTTTTAAGTACATTTCCGGAAGCAATGAAAATGAAGGAATTAAGTTATTCCCTACAGCCAAAGAGAGCAGGACAAGAAGCAAAAGTCTGCCAAAGGGAAGAGGATCAGTCTCTAGACACCAGCCAGTGGAAGAGCAATGGAGCACATTGAGCCTGACTAATTCCAAGTTCAGTCAGATCCTTTCTGCCCATCTGCAGATTGCCTTGCCCCACTGCAAACATGCCTTTGACACCCACAGCATGGAACACTCTATACAGAACTCTTAGCTGCCAGGGCTCATCTCAGAGGCAAAGAGGATGGCTGTATTTTGGGATTCCTGTATTATTATCTAAGTAGATTATCTACAGTTACCATCTGGAGTTACGGGGTCTTTTAGGGGAAAAACAAAATGAAAACCCCTTCATACACCATCAAAATGGAACATAATTATTGTCACACATGCAGCAATAGGAGTCACTGTGGCTCCTTTCCAGCACGATTTATAATGTTATACTCCTTGTGATTTTATGTCCCTAGTAAAAAGGAACTAAGTAAAACATATCAAAATGGTTCTTCACATATCTCAACCTCAGGAATGCAGCTTTTCTAGTCATAGAGACCAGAGAGCAAGCATCTGTGTTCGCACAGCTAATTAAAGTGCAAGAAAAACCTCTTTTACATCTGACTTGCAAAGCTGATAACATGTAAGTTGTAACTTGTATGAGATATGATAAACTCTGTCCTTCACAGAGAGAAATGCACTTCTAACATGACTCACTGTAAACAGATCTCAGGGTATAGCAGCTTCTAATCAGAGACAGCTCCATAATGGACTTATTGAATAGTGACATTTCCAACACCACCTGGCACCGGGTGAATGATGACGCTGTTGTGGTTAAACCAGATAAGGTTCAACACTAATACAGGGGACAAAGTGTCAGGATTTTGACTACATAAATACAGAATTTACAAACACAAATCTGAAATGTTTGACAGACGTGGGAAGAAGAGTCATCAGGAGAACACTGCCTCCAAGACGGGTAAAGGATCTTGGGCTTCAAGCTTAAATATTGTTTGTTTGTAAAAACTCACTTTAACATCACCTTTGGAGAAAATGACTCATCACTAGTCAATTAAAGAAGAAAAGAGGCAATGGCTGCAACCAATGTCCAAGAGGCGCATTCATATTAGACACAAAGATGGCAGGATTAGTGCACAATGGCTCGGTTCCCTCCCTGCAGCTCTACCCCCCAGTGAGGAGCTGACATGAGAGGATAAGACAACTCCATTAAGAGCCCGTATCACTTCTCTGCAGCGTTCTCCACAAGCAGATGGAGCAGCTATTTAGCCAAATGCACCGTGACTCCTGCTTTATACTTGAGCATCTGGGATGTTTCCTAATGTGGGGCAAGGCACAACGTACTCCAATTTATCAACTGTCCCACATGCAATCAAAGATTTGGATAAATAATTTGGGGGTAAAGACCCATAGGCTGAGCTGAAAAGCAGCAAGGCATGACGGGTCAAGTGTTTCTGCAGGATTCATATTTACCAAACAGAGCTGCCTGCAAAGGAATGTCTGTGTTAAGCTGTGGCAGAATGAGGCTCGGGCAGGAGTGAGCTGGAGAACCAGTGACTGCTTCATTTCAACTGAAACGAATTTAAATGTGGAGTTAATAAAACAACCCTCTTTATTGCCCTAAGAAACAAAATATATATGTAGTTAGAGCCATATAATTTCCTCCTAACACACATTTTGATTTGAGGATAATGTGCAGTATCACCATTTTTCTGTGCATTCTGCAAAAGGCCTCTAATACCTTAGAACCATTTAATCAACATCCCATGCAGGCACTGAATAGATAATTGAAATGTAAGTACTGTCATCCATATCCCCTTTGGGAAAGAGACACAGTAAGCATTATATCATTGCATTAGACCATCCTTTGATGTGGGTTTTA
Source organism: Callaeas wilsoni (assembly GCA_013398955.1). Lineage (NCBI taxonomy): Eukaryota > Metazoa > Chordata > Aves > Passeriformes > Callaeidae > Callaeas > Callaeas wilsoni. The sequence continues at coordinate 140,510 of VWPU01003559.1, read as the reverse complement.
TTCTCATTAAACTATGTTTTAGCCCCAAGGTTTCTCCCCCCACACCTCTCTGTGACATGGCCATGCCAGAAAAAAAAATTTAAAAATACCCTGCTGTTCAAAAGGCAAGAAGTACATTTTTACAAGCAATTGTACATGTCAAAAATATAAAGCTGCCTTTTCAATTTCTTGTTTACCAAACACAGTCAATGACAGCTCCTGGAAAACACAGGGTGGAAAAAAAAATGAAGGCAGGAGGATGGTGGTGGGGAAAGAATGCATTTACTTGTTTTCAAATAATAAAGCCTGAATACAAGCAGTATAAGAAATTCTTGAAAAGGCTGCTGTGATGGTGTCTGCTTTGAATTGTGCCCTATTTAAACAAGAGGAAAGCCTCCCACTGAAAAAAGAAACATTTTTATCATTCAAAAAGATCTCAGGGCAGTCCCTTTAAAATGAGGTATTTTCTAAACAAAGCATTAGAATGTTCCCCTGCAGGGAATGAGCATCTGATCTCTTAAAAATGATTATTCTTGAAGAACTGTAGATTTATGGAGTTTTTGTTTTATTTGTTTTAACTTAAGTAGAATGAAACCTGTCTGAAATGACCACCCAAGGGAGCAGAGCCACCAGCTAAGCAGGGGCTGAGCTTTAAAGGGGACCTAAAGTTCTACCAAGACCCTTGGGGAGGTTTTAAACCTCTGGCTTAACCAGAGTTAGAAAAACACTTAATGTAGGTCTCAGTGTAAGCCCAGGACATGGATTTTCCCTCACTTACATCCATGCAGCTCCACTAACATCTGTAAGAATGTTCCTGATTTACATTAGTGTTAAGCAAAGAATCAAGCTAATTACCCTGAGTTATCCACAGTGATTACAGGAGGAATTTTGTTTTAAAATGCACACATTTTGTCAGCGTGGACTGGTTTTGTTACACTTGTAATAGTAGGTCTGCTACAGGCAAGAGAGTGGAAAAACGCAGCTTTACATAGAACTAGTCTACAGTCACAATGTGCTTCTGAAAAAATTAAATTTCACATGTTGCAGTTTTCTATTAGTTCATGAACATCCAACTTCCCTATCTGCAGTTGTAACTACAATTCACAAATATAAGCCATTGGTGAGAAACAGAATTAGCATAGGAGCCTTTTTTGGTCTGATTCTTCAAGAGTTTGGCTTATAGTTTAAACTGAGCCAAGTCAACGCTTCACTCAGAAATATCAGTAAGTAGAAGTGTTACTGCCTCCATTAGCAGCAGTAACCATCAACTGTGAACATGGGAAGAGGAAAGCCCACAGAGAGAACACAGTTCCTTAGGCACTGCTAAGGGAAGAGGTTAATGGGATTCTTGGAAAAAATATTCACCAAACAACATAAAGATTTATTTCTGTTGAAGCATTCAAGGCATTAGCTGCATTGTGCCACCTTCTGCCATTTTAATAGACTCAAACTTCTTAAATGTCTATAGAAAAGTAGCTTGAGTACAAATAATCTGCACAAGGAGAATATCAATAAATTACACAGCATGTTAATCATAGAATCACAGAAGCGTTTGGATTGGAAGGGACCGTAAAGCTCATCTCTTCCCACCCCCTGGCATGGGCAGGGACACCTTCCACTGTCCCAGGCTGCTCCAAGCCCTGTCCAACCTGGCCTTGGACACTGCCATGGTTGGGGCAGCCACAGCTGCTCTGGGCAACCTGGGCCTGGGCCTCACCACCCTCACAGGGAAGAATTTCTTCCTAAGATCTAATCTAGATCTACTCTTTTGCAGTGTGAAGCCATTATACTGAAGGGTTTTGACACAAGACCTGGAGCAACCAGGTCTGACCCCAGAGCCGAGACTGCTGTGAGCAGCAGATGGGTCTTCATCTCTCCTAAGGCCCCTTCCAGCCTGGACCATCCTCTAAAGCTACCTGTACAATGCTTCATGGTCCAGGTAAGCAAAGGAGAAGCCCCCAGGTCCACTTCCAGGCAGCCACTGCTGAAGCCAAAGCCAAAGGACCGGGTACAGAAAACAGCTGTAAGTTGCCAAATAATGCAGGAGCAGAACTGAACAATGTCTACACGGCCACGAATTGGTTATTTAGAACATACAGGTTCTAAAGGTCTGTTTTTCTTTTAAGATGAAAATCTATTCTTGTACAACTATGAAGACTTTTATGAGTGATTAGCATAGGAGATCCAGCAGAACCCTAAGTTCCTGTAACAGCCACTTTTTAGAAGGAGTGTGTGCAGTTCTGGGTAAAGGGTGATCAAACCTGTCACTTTGCACAACATAACGGAGCAGGACACTTGTCACCCTTGAGGTTGATCTCTCTCAGCTACTGCAGCTCATACTAGGGATTTATTTAAATTAATCAGCACGAAAATTAAATCCATTACCTTAAAAAGCAAGAGAATAAATCACACCCAACAGGAAATCAGGAAAAGCTGCTGCTACTTCAGACGAATCTAAGATTGCGTGAGCTCATGGAATTTTTCCTCGTCAGTGACACAAAACCAATTTATTGAAGGAAAACCATTATCAGCTGTTATTATAATGCAGAACACAAATATGCTCAATGAGTTTAACACAGCAGCCCAAGTATAAAGAACATCTCAAGCTGTTTGTATTTCCAAATAAGACTTGAGGGGTCAGAGGAGGGAGAAAGACATGTGGGCAGGAAGGATGATGGATGGCACTCAGTGGCATGCTGTGTTTGGGTCTACTCTTGTTGTTTTTGCAACAGGATGTCTCTGATTACTCTTTGAATAGAGAATAAGGATGGTTACATCTCATTGCTCAAAGAGAACATTTTTTCAGAGCCTTATAAATTAATCAGAACCTTATAAAGCAAGCAGTCAACGAACTATCCAGTGCTGTTTGTCACAAATCTCCCAACAGTATCAGAAGATTCCCTGGGGACACCAGAGGTGGGTTTGGGGGCTAGAAAATAAGGTAAATGTGCTCTTGTCCCTACGTTGAGCAGCCCAAGCCCCGCAGAATCCTTCTGTGTCATTGCCTTTATGGATTGTCCAGCCCAAATATACAAAATATAAAACAGGGACACACTGAGCCCCTAAGTAATTTTCTTAGCCATGAAGATGATGCAATACAGAGACCTCACAAAGGATGAAGGAAAATTACTTTTCCAAATTCCGTCCTTCCAGAGATCTTTGCAGAACTGGCTCTTGGCTCACAGGTAATGATGGACAGGCCAAAGCTGCCTGACTGAGACAATTCTTGAATGTCACCAGTAAGAGAACAATACTGTCTCCAGCCAGACTCTCACACCTCAGAGTGCAGCCCTGGCCACAGAGCCTTTCTTTGAAAGCTACTGAGGTTCCTCATCGATGCCAAAGGAAACTGCAAGTCCCCAGCAACTCATATAGAAGGGTGATGTGGGGGTTTGGGAACCACATGAATGTGTATGCAGGGAAATGGACCCCTGAGACGGACTGGTGGTGTTTTCTCAAAGTGAAGGCTTCAGGCAGAAAGGAAGGAGAGAAACGTTGTTGGAAGTAAGATCACTTAGAACGGACAGCTGGTCTTAACCCCGAACAAACTGGGGGCTGAAGCCACAAACAGAGGCCACAAAGCAGAACACACGGGAATAGTCTCTCTACAAAAGCTTAACATTTCCTAACCAGTCAGCTCTGTGAATTACCTTACTTAAAACGGAGACACCAGCTCATCCAGGGACTCCACGACTCAGTAACTCCAAGAACCTCTCACTGGGGCGACTCTGGCCTACATTCAAAGCGTGTAAGAATTCTCTTTGTGATTGCACAACCTCTAGAAAAACTCTCACAAGCCTCAGGGCAGTTTTCAGTGGGCAGAAGTCACATCAAAGCCACCACCGAAAGCCTTTCCATGGAGGTGCAGAGCCAACGTGATGGAGAGTTAACAGCCTTTTCTCTTCAAAAGGGATCTCAAGCTCAGGACAAAAACTGCTACCCATATTGTTCAGTTCTGTAACAACGACTATGCCGAATAAATAAAAAGCAAGGAAAGCAAGAAAAAAAGAATATATTTACAAACAGTGCAAATGAAGATGGATTAGAAAATGATGTCTCGTTTGCACTGGATAGCATAGATGTTGTAACACAGCAGAATTAAAAAAGCAGCAAATGTTTCATTAAATGAAGTAGCTAAAGAGAAGAAAATGTTAAAACTCCAGTGTCAGACAAATTTTGGGCAAGAACTCCCTAAACACTCTGGATTCTTTCCCAGAGCTAAGACACCAGTCTCTTATGTACTACTTACCCATCTCCGTCTCATCTGGTTTTGACTGGTTACAGCATAACCATTTATAGGTTTTATTTAATCAGCCAGGAAGGAAAGAGTTCAAGGAACACCAGGAAATATGTGGCAAAATACAACAACGTTAGATCGCTTGCACTGGATTATTCTCCTCTGGCACACTGCAGGAGAAATAACCCCAGTCAAGGTCTGCATACTCCATGGTCTGCAGGGAGTGAGAGCAGCATTATTCAAGGGAAGTGACACTTTAAAGAACTTTAAATTAGCTGTTGACAGGCAGGTAGATAGATTGATGAGTGATTGCCCAATGTCCCCAACATTACCATTTTGTGGTGAAAGCAAATATGGAAGGGGATTGAAGGTGGGGGCGGGGGTTGAAGTAAGAAAATCCATGAAATACAGTTTTGCCAGTCTGTGGTGCATTCAAAGGACAGTGAAGTTCATTTAAGGACACTGGAAACATAAAATAAATTACTTTCTCTGAACCAGAAGTTGACAGAAAGTTTCCTAGTTATATTTTTGACTCCAAAAGCACTGCAAGCCGTTCTAGTAGACTGTGAAAAAAATAAAACTATAATAATAATAATTAAAAAAACATCCCCTCATCATTTTTCTTCCTAATAAGTGTTCCTTCTCCCAGGGCCTAAGGACCACATGCAAGGGAGGCAGAAGTGCAGGTCCCCTGAACTGCACAATTAAGCCTGACTTACTGTATACCCAACAGATGCCCTCACTGCAGTGGTCTCTAAAATATGTTTTTAAATAAAATTAACTCAACTCAGGAATCTGCAATTAGCACCACCTTTGAGAACAAATCAGAACAAGTTCATTGAAGTGCTCTATTTACCACAAGAGTGAATTTACCCCCAAGGTTCACTTGACTATTTTGTCTCAATTTCCTTGTAATTTCATCTATCATGGGGTTTTTTTTTCAGTCCTCCAGAGGTGATGGATAAAACACAGAAATAAATAGGACCAACTGTTCCCAGAAGCCTAAGGGAAAACATAATTTTGTTAAAAATACTCTTTGGCACAAATCATGGAAATGCAATACTAAAATTGTTGAATCATTTATGAATTGGGCCTTCAGTTTCAGTTTGCAAATAAGTTAGAAGGTTTTTATTGATGTTCTTTTTCACTTTGCTTTTTTAGCTGCCAAACAGCCTCTGAGAAACTGAACTGATACATAATCAAGAAAACAGAGGGAATGAAGGACTTTTTTTTCTAAAGAAATTCCTATGCTAAAGCAGGACTTCTTTTTTTTGGTGGGGGGAAGAATTAACTTATAGATGATGATAAACTTTATGATGACAAATTTTTAAATTAATTTCCCAAGATGCCACAACTGTGAGTTTTCAACCAGCTAAACATGTAGAAGCAACACACATTTTTGTGTTTGTTCTCAGATGGGAAAATGTTAAGATTTATTATTACAAAACAAAAGTTCAGTGGAACATAACTGCACACTGCCACATCATGCACGGAGTCATTACACATGCAGAAATATGTAATATGAGGGGAAATTCTACTGTATTGAGAAATTCAGTATTTTACAGCTATGAGTGCCCAAACTCCTCACATGAAAGTTATAAACATGAAGAAATAGCAAGGAACAGAGAGGTGCATTTCTTTCTTAAGTGTTTTGTCTCAAAGTGCTACTTTTTGTCATCTGAAGAAGGACAGAAACTTGGAAATAGATAAAAGGTTTATTCCTCCTTAGCTAGAGCAGGTGTGCATTGCCTTACCTGATCTGTCCTCGCACCAGTGGTCTGTTTTTAGTCCTGTTCATATTTGAGTCAAACGGAACCTCAAAGAACTGTAATTAAAAAAAAAGAAAGGAAGAATCAGAATGAAAGGATACCGGAAAACATGCCATGCATGGAATGTCCTGTCTGCATCTGCAGGTGATGTAATCTCTGTTTTTGAAGGTTCAGAGATACAACGAAAATGGTAAATGGGTTTTATGGAGCTTTGATAGTCTGCATTGATGCTTTTGGCATCCCCTTAGAAAGAAAATCACCCAGAGGACAAAAACAGTTTGCACAAGATTCCAAAAGTTCATCATTTGAAGTACAGTTTGATTCCAAGTTCTTTTCTCAACAGGTCTGACACAGCTTTTAGACATACACAATTACATTTGCATACACACATGGAAATCATGGATTCGTTACGGCTGGAAAAGATCTTTAGGATCTTCCAGTCCAACCAGCACCACCGCAATGGTCACCATTAAACCACATTCTCAAGTGTCACATCCACAGGTTTGCTGAACACTTCCAGATATGGTGACTCCACCACCCTCCTGGGGAGCCCCTTCCAATAGCTGACAAGCCTTTCAATGAAGACATTTTACCTAATGCCCAACCTAAACATGCCCTGGGCACAAGCTGAGGCCATTCCCTCTCCTCCTGTCCCTGTTCCCTGGGAGCAGATCCTAAATCTCCCCCCGGCTGCCCCCTCCTGTCCGGGAGTTGTGCAGAGCCAGAAGGTCCCCCCTGAGCCTCCTTTTCTCCAGACTCAGCCCCCCCAGCTCCCCGACCCCAGTTTTATATTAATACAAACTGTCCTTGCAAATGTTGCACTTCTGTCTTTAAAAGACAAACACTAAGGTTTTTTTCCAAGATCACCTACCTTGCCAGAACCTATAACCCACCCCAAAATCAATCAACTCTAGTAAAACACTACTGGGAACTGCTCTGAACCTCCAGCTGGAGCAGGAGGGAGTGAACACACCATATGGTATTATTTAATGTCACAGCCCAATTTGACTTTAAACACGGCCTATGGGAAAATTCAGGCAGCACTATCTGCCTGCTCAGAATTCCTTCAGGCTTCTGCAGGATCTGTCTTACAAGAATATTACCGGAAAAGCTGAATGCACTTTGCCATCCAGACAAATCTAAAGCCATTCAGTTTTACGTGTGCAAAACAATAATACGAGTAATAAGCAGAGATTTACTTTAAGAAAGAGTAGGATGTATTTACAGACAGAATATTTTCTACTGATGTTACCTTAGAGGTTTTGGGGTAGGATCCCAATTATAGTGGATATGCAGGAAAAGTACCATAACAAATCATAGTTTCAAACAGTCAGACTCACAGTAATCTCAGTGTAGCCAAACTGCAGACAGATTTTAGGTGATCATACGATAAATGACTACATGATAAAATCCATTCCAGCAAGTTGATTTAACATTTTATGCTACAAAAGACTCAATTAACAAACATTTCCATTTTGACAGTGCCATGTTACTGGTCCAGCTACTTACTGAGCACTCTCATGGGAACACCAGTGGACAGGGACCATGGGAGCAGCAGGAACCTGTCAGATCCCTCCAGATGTACATCAAGGGAAAGATGCTCCTTTTCCAGGCACATGGAATTTCCAGGAACTACCTTTCCCATCTAATACCTTGACATAATGACTATAAAACAACTGGAAACCTCTGCCTTCCAATTTTATTATAGATATTCCTGATGCAAACTCAGGCTGCTCAGCCAAGAGTTACGAGGGAGGGAGGGAGGAAGGCAAGGCAGGCAGGCAGGAAGGAAGGGAGGAAGGCTGTTCATATATCTTCTGCTTTGCCTGAACTCTGTGGCACAGCACTTGGCAGCTCCTACAGTGATTTTTAGGCAGCTGACAGGGAATTTCTCCTCCACTATTTGCTATGGCTGATGTGCAGTGGTCCGGGTCACTCCCAACGACCACCGGAGCTGGTGAAGACCCTGGTTTGGAAGAAAAGCACTGAGGGCTCCTTGCTCTCCACCTCATGCTGGAGGGACAGATCGGACTAACCTGGAAGTGTTCGATGTTTCAGAAAGAACCTCTATAGGATAAAGACACAACTTTCTTTGGAGCAGGGAAAGCAGCCCATTTGGACCTGAAACCAGTGATTGCTTCTGGCAGCTCAGTGTTTTGCTAATGGTTTGTTTTGCTGTTATATTTTAGAGACAATTATGGTAAATGAAAAAAAAAAAGACATTTGACACCAGACTGATAGAGCAATGCAAGGGAAAAAACTCTATAGGGCTAAAGTCTGTTCTCTAGAAAATATTTAGGCTACGATTACTTTTTTTGTAAGTCACAACTTTTATTTCTGCTTGCAAAGGTGTGACTGCTTTGAGTTACTTCCAGTTTAAACTTGTGCATGTGAAGAGATATTGGCTTATTTGACAGTATTTAAGCTTATGTATAAAGGTATCTGTGTGCAATGGATAAAATCAAAATAATGTGCAAGCTTTAAACTCAAGGTCTCTCAGACACAAAAAGGCTAAAATGAAGAACAGTTGGATAGTCAACACCTGACAGAATTTAAACTTATGCAGTTCGGTTATCAATAAAAGCTGATGACGCCATGCTTAGTGTATCAAATATTTCCATATATTTAATATAGTAATCAACCTCTGAACAGAATATAAATTTTGAACAGGAATCTCTTCTGCTGACTTAAGTAGTCAAAAAGTGTCTGTGTCTATTGCATACAGACACGGCTGCTCCTGAAATTAAGATTACTGCATGACTTAAGACTGAATTTTTTCACTTTTTTAAAGCTGACAATTGGAATAATCTGTTACTGTCAAGCATATGTACACAGCATGGCACTGTACTTCCAACCGAACTAAAATAAAAAAAAAATCCTTTTACTTGCAATGCCCTAGATTCCTTCACTGAGCTAGCTGCTATTCCATGTCAGCAAGATGTCATTTATTACACTTTCCCCATTTTGCTCCCAGATGTTCAGCAAAATTCTCTCTCCATTTGAAATTATTTTCCCCTGATATTCTAGAAAAAATGAAAAAAGCCATGCATCTCAAATATCATTCCACAGGAATGAAAGAGTAAAGTCAAACATATTATCTCATTCCAGGCCAACAGAGTCCTGCCTGTTTCAGCAAACAGTAAATTCAGTAAGATGAAGCCTAGATAAATAAATATTTTAGAAGCACTCAAGAGGTTTTTTCCTCAGGAAGTCTGAATGCATCAGTTCAGCTGGACATGGCAGAATAGTACCTGCCCTCAGTATCTGGGAAATTGGCCACCAAAAGGGCAGACTCAGGGTTAAATCTACAGCATTTAAAATGCCCTGAGTGACAAAAAACCTGGCAACAGCTCTCAAGAACCTAACCTAAATTTTAATCAGAATGCATGAACATTTAAAATGTGACAATGGAAAAAAAAATAAATCAGGCCAGCCAGTACTCTGTGGTTTATTTCTCTGGCAGGCTCATCATATGCAGATCTCATCTTGTTAATATACAGTAATTATATCTTAAACATCTCACAATTCCTAGCGTAGCTGTCACATTACTGCTCCGAGCTGTTTACACCCATGGGCTGTCCTTCAGCTTCTTCACATTGGTTTCCACTTTGTTTGTAAGTGAAATGTTAAAGAACATTTAATTTCAAGCTACCTCTTGGAACCAGCAGTGCCTGCAGAGGGTGGCTGAGCACTCAGACCTTCAGGAGGGCTCAAAGACTAGTAATTTCATTAAGACTATGCCCAGATTTCTGTAGCAACACCTTGCAGATGCAGATTACGCTATGCTGGCACTTTGAGGACTATCGAGAGGGAAAGAGGAGAGCGTGTTCAGTGCCTCTGCAGGCGACTTCCGCTCCTTCCATCAGTTCATGGAATCACAGAATCTCCTGAGTGGGAAGGGACCCACAACGATTGTCAAGTCCAACTCCTGCCTCTGCATGGACATCCCAAGAATCCCTCTCTGTGCCTGAGAGAGTTGTCCTAACAATCATCGAGCTATGGCAGCCTTGGGGCCGTGATCGTCCCCTGGGGAGCCTGCTCAGTGCCCCAGCACCCTCTGGGTGTTGAACACCAAGACCATCTATTAAGTTTCCCAAGACAGTGGCCTGACAATTTTCAGCTAATTAGGCCAGTGGAGCCCTGAGCACATGCTGCATTTTCCACCCATGGTCCTGCAGGAGAGATTGCATCTACTGAATTACAACAGTCCAACACCTTTATTCTTGTTCATATGAAAACACCAACAGAGTGCACTAAGAGGAACAATATGCCATAGAGTTTATCAAACAGATCTGCCACACTTCAGTTAATAAACATCTCTCATAGACCACTTTGGATTTCGAGTGTATCAAGGACCAGCCTGGCCGCTGGCCCAGCTCTAATCGGTGACACGTGGTGAAAACAGCGGCAGCTGAAACAGGCAACCAGTGTGCTATGTATTGACATAACATTTTACTCTAATGCTAAACACATATTTACAGCAGAATCGATAATCCCAGGAGTCTAAAGATGGAATGGAACCCTGCCATTAGAAGACAATTTAATTCAAGGTACTGTGAGGTCCTCCCATTGCAAAACCACCCCTGAATCCAAGCAGGCTTCCATGTGCTCTTTGCCATCAGAATTGCCCTCTGGATCTATGTATTTCTCTTCAAAGCCTCCCAGAAGGGCAGTTTAGGTAAATCTTCAGCACTAATGAGTGAAGCAGTCACCTCCTCCTGCTGGGCTCCAAAATCCTCTCTGCTTTGTACCATGTGGGGAGGCGGAGATGAGCTATAAGTGATGGCCAAAGCTCCTCCTCAGCTAAAATCTCTTGCTACAGACCCAAGCAAACACTAACAGGATACAAATAAAAACCACTACAGCTGGATGCCCCACTAGAGCATTTAACTGAATATCTACAGCCAGAGGTAAAGCTGGGCTGTATAGGCCAAGTCTTGCAAATACTGATCTTGTTGAATCTTGTGTTGGATCTTGTGTTTCTGGGGTTCTCCCAGTTCCCCTGAGCTACAGAAAGCTCTGATCCTCTTTGGTTTTCTTTGGTACTGCCCAAGAGCAAACGGTTAACCAGAAACACCACTGAAACACATGCTGGAAACCAAAAAGGTGCATGAACCAAGGAGGAGCAGGTGGACCAAAACTGTGTGGAAAGTACAGTGGCAGAGTAGACTGTGGATATCTGGGCAACAACCTGCAGTTTCCTGGGAAGGTGACATCCAGAAAGCCATTCCTTGCAGCTGGCCATGCAGCCTCCAAATTCATCAGGTTTCAGCACTAGCCTTTCACATGAAGTCTCCTGGTTTTCCCACGCAGCCAAAGGAAAGTTGCTTTAAGCAACACTGGAAACCCACCAGACCATGAAGCGTTCAGTACTTTCCACTGAGACTGTTTTTCCCCTCCATATTACCTAATTATTTCTATTCCTCATGTTTTCAGCGATTTATCTTATGTTTTCATAAAGTAATATATAATTACATAAATGGAGAAGAAAAACATAACATATAATTCATGGTAAATAAGATCAAAGTCAAGATTATTATTATTATAGGTTTCCTTCTGGTTTCCTTTCAATCACTTTTATATGAAAATGACAAAGAATAATTAAAGCATATTACAAAGGTCTTTTTACTCAATTGTACACAGATGTGACTAAAAAAAAAGTGGAGGGAAGGATTTTCAAAAGCACTCATGTGCTGATCTAACACAATTCTCACTGAAGTCAACGGCAGTTTGACTTCAATGAGAGCAGAGACAGACCAACACTGAGTGATTCCGAAAATCCCACCCTAATTGAACAAACAAGGGAAGGCTTTGGAGACTGCTGGCTTGGAGATTGTATATTTGAGAATCATAAAGGGCACACAGCACCTGTTTGTCTTCAAGATATGAAAATAAAGCAAGGCAAATATTTTAAGGATTAGAAATAGTTTTTTTTTTTTTTTTTTTTTTTTTAAGGCAGTATCTGAAAACCCTCTGGCTGTGAAGTTCCCAGTCTTACTATAGATCTGCTCTAATATTTTCCATCTCAAAGAAGATTCTAATTAAAAACAAGATTGATGCAAGCCTGAACAATGTTACTTACAGACAGAGGAGGGCAGCTAAACCCCAGACTGTCATGTCCCACAAAACTGGAAAGGTCTGCCATGTAAAGGATCTAACACAGTTTATTTTTTTTTTCCCCACAAAATACACATTCCTATTCTTAGCCAGTGTTTAAAACCCCATTGCTCTGTACAGGGAATACAACAGGAGGAAATTGCTAAGAAAATATTGATACTTGTGACTTCAGAGATTTTCAGGATGGAGAAGGCAGACTCACTGGTATGCACCCATCTGACCCACTGGACTAACAACCTGTCGAGCCAGCTCTGCTTTTAAGTGCTCAAGAGGTGATGCTTTTATTCTCTTGACCACTCACAAGTGTGGCTTTACAAGGACTCCCAGAGACACTCACCGTCCCCAGAATGGGGCATTTTTTAGGCTTTACATGGTATTTAGTATTTCAGTATCCTTAACTGGCAGCAGTGGCTAGAGCTGCTAGCATGCCTGGCGCAGTGCTCTGTGTTGGTTTTCAGGTCATCCAAATCCGCTTAGTGGCTCTGACCAACAAAACAAGTGGTCACTGAGCTCTTCAGCTTGGGCCCCTTCCTCAGCACTTTGGCCAAACAAGATCCTTTGCTGATACCACGAGTGCCATTTACAAGGAGCTTGAAACGCTCACGGCTGTGATAACACGGAGTGTCACCTGCCGCTGCACCTGTGGGGCTTGTCACAGCCATGAGGGGTTGGGACAGGGGAAAGGATGATGGACACATCCTGAAATACACTGACGGTAACCAGGGAAGCCTAGCTGGATAAACCACTGGCTCTGCAGGTGTGGATGTGCTTGTAGCACTCGCCTGGGGAAGAGCAGTGAGGGTAGAAGGAAAGACCCTGGGCCTGCTGTGTCCAAGCTGTCACAGGGAGCAAGGAATTAACAATAATTAAGGAGTACATGTCTTCAGTGTAGGAATAACTTCACAAGTTAAATAACATGGCATTTGCCGTGTAAAGTTCTTTATCAACTTTACTCCACATAAAAAATTTTTCTTGTCTTCATCTTTGAATCAAGTTTTCTAGTACCAATGCATGAAAAACCAGCTCATTTAACCTAATTTTTTCAATGCACCTGATGCCCAAAGCTTAAAATGGGAGAAAAGAAACTAATTTCCTGATTTAGTAAATGAGAAACAGGTCAGGTGACCACCGATGAGCCCAGCTCTTATCACTTGAACCATATTTTGCTAAGAAAATAGCGTAACAAAAATGAAATAATAATAAAAATAAAAGCAGGCCTTTATAAGCTGCTCAATCTTGAAAACCGTTGACTTCATGACCCACCTAAATAGTGTATTCCCAAGGCCTCACAGAGGTCAGTCACGGCTTCAGGGGAAATGAAAGCTGGATACCACAGACAGGCTTCACCTCATGTGATCCACGTCGGAGAAACAGCCTCTATGGGAAGGAATACTGCTTTCCGGCCAGCTGCCAAAGACTTCTAATAATATTATACATTTACCATCACCAAGTCCTTTTAATTTAGCACACAATTAATGCATCCACAAACAAAGCTCCTTACTCCAAGCCTTTCTTGAACCCCTCTTCCAGGAGGACATTTCACCATCAATGCTTTTGGGCTCCTTGATCAAAGGAGGCAATTTCCAAGTGCAGGACATGCTGCACTGAATATCTTCCCATCATTTCGGCTTTTGTTGCTGTCGGGCTCTTCCTTTTCAACTTAAAATGAAAAATGCTAACAAATGTGTTTCAGTTAGATGAACACCTCCATGCCCTTCCCCTGCACTCACCCAACCAACTGCACCCACAGAACGACCTGATCTGGCCAAAAATCAGCTGATTTCCCTCTGGATCTTTCAATTTTTTGATCTGTGTCACTGGGTCAGGTCACCCTGGACACAAAAGAGGAGAGGAAAAGGCTAAAGCTGTTACGCAGCTCCCACAGCTGTGCTGGTGCCTGATGTACCACAGGAGAGAAGCAGCACCACAATGTTGTGTCTCTCACAGAGGGTTAATGTGTTCTTTCTCTCCAGGGTCATGGAGACAAGGCAATGAGCAACACTCATCTGTGTGTTGCTGCCCTGGAATAAGAAAGGGAAATTTCACCTCCCCATACACACTTTCACAACTGAGCTCTGATCACCCCACATCTGTTCCCTACCCCTGCAAGTCTTTAATGATGAACTATCATCATTAAATAGATGTCAGAGGCATCTGACATCTGTAACATGGTTTCTTCAGGAACTATTTTATTACTAAGTATTTTAGGAACCATTATTAGGGTTGAAGAAAAATACCACCTTTATGCCCTACCAAAATAGCCTCTGAATCACTTTGCAAAGACATTTTCTTCAAGAGATTCCTTTGCATTAAATCATATTTGTCATGACACCAGCATGCCATGAGTGCAATGTATAATTTAAAAAACAAACAAAACTTCAAATAACAATCTCTTCACTGAAGATAGGAATTGCACAAGGTCAGTATCTGGTTTAAGTTACTATATGTCCTAAAATACACCAGGCCAAGTCCTCTGGACACAGCGCAGCTGCTTTGAGCAATACTGCAGATAAAATCTGATACTGAAGATGGCTTAGACAAATTCCTGTGGTGGAATAAAGTTGTTACTCAGGAGCTCTCAGGGAAGTATTTCTGCTGCTCAATGCAGTGCTTAAGTCAAGCAGGAGATCCCAAGTAAACGAGGAGACACAAATCTCCTCCAGAGGAGTAAGAACAGAGGCAGGAGCTGTGAAGCCTTTATTTTTCCCTAATAACTACAGCAGCTCCTGGATTTAGCCAGGGCAGTTGTAGAAGGAGCAGGCCACTCGAGAGCCCTCCAGACCACCAGTATCAGCTGCTTTTCATTCCTCTGTGACTACTAGAGAGCTATAAAATCAAGCAGCCTCCCTGTGCTCTGCTCTTGCCCAGGAGATTAGAGCAGGGAAGTAGGAAGGTGAGATTTAAATCACTTTCACACATTGCCTGGCTCCAACCCATGTGTCCCAGATCCAGGTCATTTTAATCAGCTTTTTATAAATTGTCACTCAAATGATAAGAATACTAATCCACCGCAATGTGCTTCCTGCCAGGAACTTGAATATTAATCCATAAACTGTTCTCTCATATCACACGGAGATGTGTTGGTTTTAGCTACTCATGGCTGACATGTCCTATTAGTGAGGCTTTTCTTCTTAAAAGACAAGCAAAAGTAGCGTTGTTCATGAAGCAGCAGGCTTACCTACTTTTGGGGAGGCAGAGGTTATTTCAGTAGGTGCAAACACATAAACTGCTTGTTCAAAATATCTTTTAGTTTCAGAAATAAAATAATTTCTACACTTGAAGTTCCTGGCATCTGTGAAAGACAATTTGCTTTGGTCTGGCCATATTTGGCAAAATGAAAATCTACAGCTCCTTCTGGCCAAAATATTAAAAACCTCAAAGCCCCAAAACCCACAACGGATGAAATGCAGGAATGCTGTAAGAGTCAGTAGAAAAGTTTAAATGTGGACCAGAGTGTGAAGTGGCATAGGCCTTTACCAACGTGCTTGAGCAATGCAGCATGCTGACATTGTCCAAATGTCACAGAGCTGAGCTGCTCAAACCCACAGCTCAAACCCCCTAATAAAAACATTCCTCAGGAATTATTACTTTTAAATATTAGGAGATGATATCAAGGAGAGCTTCAAGTCACATTTTTATATACAGTACACTCAGGGAATCGATCAAGTCTATAGGAGAGAGTTTACAACAAAATTTAAACCAAACTTTCTCCTATTGTTCCAATGTCTAAAAAGAGAGCAAGGGAACCCTGTGGGGCACTTTGGGATTTACACCGCACTGTCAGAACAGCCTCGTTGCTCCCCTCCATTGTGTGCTCCCAGACCCAAGAGGAGTCCAGTTTCTAATATATTGAAGAGTTTTAATTGTTAAGGGAGAATATCACAGGCACACTGATGAGTGCAATGTTGTAACTTCACTTGTATGACAATGGTTTCATTTCGTTTTAAATCTTGATAATAAAGCAAATTAAAAGAAATCACTCTCTTCCATCTGTATAGAACTTACCAGAAAGCTATCAATTTATTAATAATGTATTTTTTCTCTTATTAATTTCACAGATCTTTGATGTGGCAGGCCACATGTGTGGTATTTTCATGGCGTTCTCTCCTCCTAAGGCTATCACAACTCTGCAGACCAAAAGACATGGAAGAGATGCTCACAAGTATCTATGTATAAATATTCTGGTCAAGCCTAAGGATTTTGCCCATAGTAGGTTAGTTTTGGTAAGGGATTTTTCTTCATTAAAACATGATTTTATGCAGAATGTGTAGAACTGCCAAAACCAGTAACAAGGTACAATATAATAAATATCCAAGGTGTAGGTAACCACTTAGCACCAGCTTTGCAGCAAAATCCAGTAACCCTCTTCTTTTCTAAAAGCAAAATGCATGAACTGGGACCATGAACTGGGGATGACCATCTCTATACTCTTCTGTTGAGGGCTGCATGTGACACCGAGAAGTCACATTAAAAAAGACATCTCAAACCCAGACTTAGGTCTCACCTTTCCTTCCCCTTCATTAAGAATAAAAGTGAAGCAAGAGTCTCACAATCACCCCCTGGAAAGCACAAACACCCAAACCTGCTGCAGGGGCATCACACTATCCATCTTTCTAAAGCTGCCGAGAAATGTTTGTCATTCCAGTACTGCTTGCATCTCCCAAATGCTAAGATAACACACCCATCAATCTCAGCCAGAGTTAAAAGAGGAGTTGAAAAATAAATAGTTCTGAGTCGTTACTAAGAGGGATTCCATACACTATTAATTTTAGCTTGGAAACCAATTAAGACACCAAATCAAATTACCTCCCCTCTTTTCAAGGTATAATGACCTATTCACTTGCGTAAATTTATTTATTTTGTGCCAGTGATCCTTTTGAATGCCTTAGAAGTTTAAACAACATTAATTTCAATCTGATTTCTGGCAACGGAAAGATTTTTTCCAAAAGGCACTCAAAGATATGGAGAAAACAGGATGATTCTATCTTAGAAGGCTATTCTTAACATATAAGCATAATAAGAAATATAACGACATATAAGCAAGACTTGTTCTAAGCACTGCATGAGCATGAATATGTTGTAATAAATTGGTGCTTTCCACATGAAACCTGGGGTAGCGTTTGTCCTCTTCAGCCCCACTGCAGCTTCTTGCTCACGAGTGCTGTTACAGCAGCACTTCTCCACATCAAAGCAGGTGCCCAAAACTGCACACAAGCAAAACGTTATTAAAGCAGGAACTCCCTGCCCAGCCAAAGGGCTCAAGCTCCTGCAGCTCATGCCATACATATCACCTGAGCAGTGAACTCCCAGCAGTTTTTAATACTGACAAGGAAATGCCACTCTTGTCAGGTTTGTCTTCCAGGTGCCTCAAATGTCACCTTTGTTTGCTAAATGTTAGTCCAATATGAAGTTTTCTGAGTATCTATTGGGAAAAAAAAAACAACCAACCTTGCACCTCAGTGGCCTAATTTCCCCCAGGTGCCAGTACTCATCCATCTGAGAGCTTCTGGAGGGGCTATTTCCAACTCCTTCCTGTTGGTGCCACCAGAGGGATGTGGAAGCTTTGACTACACAGGTCTTGCTAAGGCTGGATGGCTGGGACTAGTGCTTTGTTCAATCACAAGAAAAAAAGGAAAAAATCATCTGGATTCAACAGGACACTTGACTGAGGCACTTCGTGCAAGGCGTTAAAGCCACACTGCACCACAGGAGTTTTGGATACTGTGTTCACTTTCCAGAAATTAAACCCAGAATCATGAAAAGTCTTTTTGTGGTAATGGAAGTGTATTATAGTAACTCATCCTGGATCAAAACCTTTATTTAGGCAAGTAAGAATACATACATAAAGAAAGACAGGGACTTCTTCCAAGGACATAGAGCAACAGGACAAGGGGAAATGGCTTCCCACTGCCAGAGGGCAGGCTTACCTGGGATATTAGGAAAAAATTCTTCCCTGTGAGGGTGAGGAGACCCTGGCACAGGGTGCCCAGAGAAGCTGCAGTTGCCCCATCCTTGAAAGTGTCCAAGGCCTGGTTGGACAGGGCTTGGAGCAACCTGGGATAGTGGAAGGTGTCCCTGCCCATGGCAGGGAGTAGAACTGGATGAGCTTTATGGTCCATTCCAACCCCAACCATCCTGGGATTCTGTGTAAGAAGAAGAAAACAAAGGACTGGAAGGCCAGCATCAAAGTTCCACTGATCATTGCTGGCAAGTAGAGGATAAAACAAAGAATTTAATTTGCTTATCACCAAGCCCAGATCCATATGTGGTGCCACCCAACACATATATGCACCTATGGAAAAGAAAAACCCTACAAAAATCAAAACCTAAAAAGCTATTAGGTCCTCTGAAAAAAAGATTGCAAAATCAAATCGCTTGCTCTAATGGAAACTCTTGAAATTAAAAAAAAAACTCCAACATTACAAACTGAAACTCAAATAAATATTGCCATATTTCTATGACCAAAAATATATGGTGAAACATCTACTTTTGACCAGATTTCAGGTTCTTCAGTGAGGAAAATGTGTGCAGATACCTGAGAAACACTAACTTTGCAATTCCAAACCAAGCTTGTAACAAGAAGTTCTTACTCCAAAACAAAAATACCCATAAAATACATCCCATGAAGAAACCAATATGCTTAAAAATTCACATCATATTAAAATTCAAATGAATTTCCCTATGTAGGCAAGTCCTTAAACGTATCCCTCTATTTAATTATATTGTAATTCCTATGTAGACAAGTCCCAAGACACTCTTACATGACAATCATTAAATATGAAGTGGTGAAATGAATTGCAACATTCAGTAATGCTGCTTATGAACTAAGATTTATAGAGGAAGTATGAAATAAAACAATCAAAGCACATGGTTACTATATCTGCATGTTATACTGGGGAAAAAAAGGAATAAATAAATTAAAATAATTATTGAAAATTATCAATATCTGGGCACAGATATTTGTATTACCAAAACTGCTGCAGAAGGTAATGCTCGGCCCACCTACTTATTTAATTGAAGTATTAAAATTAGAAAGAACATTAAGTGCATTTTACAAATCATTTAAACACTGCACAAATCATGAAAATAACTGACAGAATTGTGATTTAGTAAATACAATTTTTTTTCTTAGCTCTACCCTTAGGCGCTTGTCCGGAAAGTCGAGGTAAAACTGTCAGTCTCAGCATGTAAAAAAATTCCAGTTTTGAAAAACAATCAGAAATGACACAAATAGCTCCAATTGTGGTCCCAGGACCAGCAACTAGAAAAATAAAAGAAGTGTCATGAGGAAAAAAGAACTTTGCACCATATGCCTTGTCCCAGTGGAACACTGGGCACCCACCCCTTGGCAATGTCTCTCTAAACATATGCTCATACAAATAAAGGTTTAAAATATATTTTCTAACCTAAACCATACCCAAGGCAGGTTTGGAAGATTGCTCATAGGCTTTACAAGCACTTCATTTACACACTGGCATATGCATTTAGTATGTAAATATTTATAGTTTGGCAGCTCCCTCTCCCAACCTGCCCAGGTTTTCTCCGCTGGGTTTCACCAGTGATATTTCTTTTGAATTTCCACATTTCCAGATGCTTTGCTCAGACAGCCTTGATGGAGAACACTTGTGCCTATTAGCAGACAAGCTGCTGACAACTAAGCCGAGCTTCTAAAAGCTGTCAGAGAGATAATCTGGCACTGAGATCTGGTAAGTTTAAAGAGAAGAGAAGAGAAAGGCACAATGGCCTGCAAATACTGAGATGTCACAGAAAGACCTAGTCAAGCCTCGAGCCTTTCCTTGAGGTGTTTCTCCTCTCATTCCAGAGTACTTCAGTCAAACCTCACCTTAGTCAACCATCCCGTTGCCCAGCACCACTCGGTTCTTAGCAAACACAGTCTTTGATTAAATAAAGGAAAGATAGTGTTGCTCCAAGAAGCTACAGACTCCAAAACAAACCACATTTACAGACACAAAATTGTAGAAGCATAGCATGGTTTGGAAAGAACCTTAAAGCCCATCTTGATCCAACACCCTACCACGGGCAGGGATGCCTACCTCTAGACAAGGCTGCTCCAAGCCCCAACCAACCTGGCCTTGGACACTTCCAGGGCTGGGGGGTCCACAGCCTCTCTAGGAAATGTGTGCCAGGGCCTCACCATCTCTATACAAATATATTTTAGAAGGGCTGTTTCTCCTGCTTGACTGTTCAAAATAAGGCAAAGACAAAAAATCACCTTTATTTAATTTTGCTGTATCCTCTTGTCCTTCCTCCCCACAAATAAGTAGATTATGATTGGCATTTTACAGAAGATACTCTTTTGGGAGAGAAAAAAAAGCAAGTGGGACCAGGAGTGCAGGAGATGTGTATCCGCACCTTCCCTGAAACTCTCTGAACACAGAACAACGAACACAGAACTCCCTGAACACAGAACACTGCTATTTCCACCGTCACCAAGACGTGGTACTACAGGAAAGGCATAAAATCAAACCAAGTATGAACCAGCAACGTTGGCAATGCAGCTCTGTCTCACCCCTGCAGGGTTCCAACTCTTCCCTCACCTGGACTTCCACACCGGGCACAGTTCACGGTAACAGATTTGCAGAAATGCCATGGCCAGACTTTGCCTTCTCATCCAGAGGATAAAAAGTAATTCCACTGTGCATTCCCAGCTTGTATTTCCTTAATGTCACAGTTATCTATTTCTAAGGTAACATCAGTTTACAGGGGACTTGGGTTTTATCTCAATACAAACTGCCTGGAGCAGATCAGCGCAACTGGCGCGGGCACACCGGGAGCTGCTCTGCCCCTGCCCCGGCAAAGGTGAGTTCAGGCGCATCGTGCTTCGCCCATCCCAGCACTCACATCATCACCACTTCCCCAAGGATAAGCTGCAGCAGCGCTTCCCAGCGCTGTGCCAGGCCAGACAGTGGTTTTATTTGGACAGCGAGTTTTCTTTAGACAGCACTGGAATTCTTCCAGGCTAGATAAAATCTAAATTTTTCCATGCAAAGAACTAAAATACTCATCAAAAATACAAGACCTCATTTATGTTCTGATACTCCTCCTCAGGCATTCAGTTTTGGCCACTGCTGAGACAGAATTTCTTTGTTTTGACCCTGAGTGACTTTCCCAATGCATCTTACAGGTGAAGGGGGTTCCAGTTGCTACCCTCCCGCCTACTCCTTAATTAAAGATGCAGAGGTCTGACATAAACCATGTTACAAATTAAAACTGGACTGTGATATATGAGAAGTAAGTATGTGAATAGGTTTTGGAAAACAGACTGTTAGCAATTATTTTGCTGTTTATTTAGAATCTTTAAACTGGTTTAAAATAGGTAACAAGAAGAATTGTTGCTATTTAACAACAGAAAGAGGAGAAAAGAGCAAGGAAACCTATTTGTCACTTCCAAACGATTGCCAGGAGTTGTGGATCTCTTTAGGAACGCAACTAATTACAAAAATATTTTTCTAAGTAACACGGAAATGCTGTTTAATCAGAATTATCTGAGTTCAAAGAGCCATGAGAAGCAGGAGCAGCACCCTTGTCCTGACACCCAGGGGCTGCTGCTCTCCCAGACATCAAGGCACTAACATGGAGCCAAGCTGCCTCCATCGTCAGGTTCATCCAAATACCTTTTCCATGAACTAATCAAACAGGCATTTATCAGCTGAAAGAGGAATACGCAAATCTAAGGGGTTTTATGGAGGAGTTTTTCCCTTCAAAAAGAGTCCCGAAACTTTTAGTCCAGAAGGTCTTAGATTATCAGGCTACAGCCAGACTAGTACAAAGTATCCTTGATGTCTAGACCAAATGAAAAGATTAGCAGGTCTGCCCCAGTGCTGATTACACCAGGCTCATACTATTTTTCCAGCGGATGCTTTCATAATTAAATATCAAGTAACAGGAGGCACTTTAACATTTATGTCATCCTCACCTATGAAAATAACATAAAGTTTCTTTGCACTGAGAACTATAAAGTATTAAAAAGCATTCTATGGCTGTAACAGCAACCTGTCAAGCTGTAAAGAGAAATCTAGATTTTAGTGAAGGGGATCCCTTAGGAAGGCCATGTATCGGCAAACCAGAGCAGCAATCACATTATGCCTGTAACTAATATGGACAAAGTGGAATGAGCAATAAAAGCCAACAAAAACCAACCTTCATTCTGATTAGCGATCACAGACCAATAAGGCTTCAACTGCAATTTAAAATTAGGTGGCACCATCAATCACTCGGGTCTCTGCAGGCAGCAGCCGCGGTGCCTGCGGACGAGGAACCAGGGATACCCTGGGGATGGACGAGATAGTAGCTCTGAGCTCTGCCAGGGAACAGGGTTCCTCAGACACAGCAATTTGGATGACCTAAGAGATGTGCAAACCCCAAAACCTCAAGCACAAGAAAGGGGCTCAAGGGAAGCTTCTCCAAGTTCCCAGTTTTTATCTAGTTAATTCTCTTGGTCCAGGCAGGTGCATCAGCTCTTTAGACTGAAGAAACATGACAGGTTTTAGCTGTTTGGAATAGGTATTGCTCTGCAAATACATCACATTTTAAATTCAGTTCAGGGCCACTCATAGGGAAAAAAATCCTCAAAAACTAGATTTCCAAATTGAATGAGTCTTTATTAGACGAATAAACAGGCAAATAATGGACCTATTAAACAACACTCCTACTTTTTTGGTAATTTCATCAAAAGGCAAGACAACAGGCTAGGCTTTTATGGGAGGTTTTTGTTTTAAACAGCTGGGTGTAAAACTTGAGCAGGTTACTCAACCTTCCTGTGGAGGCTGAACAAAGAGGGGGTGAACAAAGGGCTAAAGAAGGGGATGGGGCTGCGCGGCCCCTGGAGCACAGGGAACTATGTGATACACAAGGGATTGCTGCTTCATAAATCGCTAAGAAGTTTATGGTAACCGGAAACCTTCATCCCCTTTCCAGCTTAACTTTACACACAGCTAATTTCTGCCCACTAATTCTTTTGCCAACACTGCTCTCCAGCCACAGCAAGATCCTTTCCCTCCTGGTACCTACCCCTGGATGTATTTATGGAGCAATCAGATCCATAACAGCTTTTGTCCTGCCAGGCCACACAAGCCAAGCTCTTTCAGCCACCTCTTATAAGTCTGTCTCCCCGTTCCCTCCCACATCCTAGCAAGTTCTTTTCAGCACCTGTTCCCATTTGAATTAATTTTTCTTGCATATGGGAGATCAGAATAGTACAGTTTTACAGATGACTATCAGCTAATGGCATTAATGGTTCCCAGCCTCCATGGAAATGCCTTGCTTGAGTCAAGATTGTATTTGCCTTTTTCACACTACTGCACAGTCATGCTCTAAGAAAAGGAGTTTTTTTTCCTTTTCTGTTCCTTCTGTCTGAGAAACCTTCAGGCTTGATCCAAGAGTAGATAAAACTCTGAACTAAAAAGCAAAAATCTGGCTTTTAACCTAGCTCAGGTATTAATAGCCCACAGAGTGATCCTGAAGAAGTCAGTTCATGTTCTTATATTTTCATTCCCACACTTACCTATTTAAATACAGAACTCATTGAGGCCAAGCATCACCTCTTAATCTAAATTACCTCAGTGCCTTAAAATGATTCTGCCTGTGGCTGGAAAAAATTCTCATGCCTCCCAAGCTCGAAAGTTTGATGAAACGATCTAACTCCCAATTATTTTCCTGGTTGGTCATTATTTGGAAAGACATGTATTTTAATGCACAGCCACCCGAGTATGTGCAAATGGGGTAGTATGAGTAAATAAAAAGCGAGCTGCTAATGGCACACTGAATTATGGCAAAATCCAAAGGCATTTCCAGGATCTTGCAGGTTTTCTGTTATTTTTGAGAATGTTCTCATAAATGTCCATTACTGAGCAACCTTTGGGAGACTGCAGTGGCTGTGAGATTTACTGAAAATCAGAAGGAAAGCGAGGTTTGAGGAGACAATCCGCTGAGCACTTTGCAATGTCTGCTATAAAACCAGAAGAGATGAGGACAGTGCTGGTCAGTACTACTCCAGGCTCCCAGCATGCTGTCCCATCACAAAAATGAAATTGTAAAAAGAGAATGATCTTCTTGGATATTCTTCAGAAGTTTCTACAAATTATACAAGTTAACAGTCATCACAAGGAAATATGTAAAAAGTGAAAAAACCCTTAGCACTAGAAAAAGTCCTCTTCTCCAAAGGTATATTGAGAGGAAACCAATCCTTCTGGACTTGCCATAGGGCACAGGAGACTTAAGCATTATTAGTAAACACAGAATCCCAGAATGGTTTGGATTACAAGGAAACTTAAAAATCATCTCATGCCAACCCCTGCCATGGGCAGGGACACCTTCCACTAGACCAGGTTGCTCAGAGCTCCATCCAACCTGGCCTTGAACAGTTTATCATAGACAAATTATATCCTACCAATCAATATCCAGACGGGAATTTAATGACTCCTAGGAGAGCACAGCACTACCATCACTCATACAGGTTGTAATTTAGGCACACACACAAACCCCCTAGAATTCAGACAACTGAAACCCAAAATTGGTCTCCACCAAATGCAGCCTCTAATACTGCTAATTAAAAATATTATAGTATGAGATGTATAATTATAGTAAATAGAAACACTTCTGAATTGATAAAGTTTTAAGAGCTAATACTTTGAGGTTCTTTTGTTTTAAGTAATTTGAAACATAAGTCGAGTGGCAATAGCCAGCAAGGAGCTGTGGGATTACCCAAGGTTTTGCTGGCACTTGCACTAGCACCTGAAGGCAAGCCTTCCCAAGGATCTGAGCTGGAGAAACCCTCCCCACTCATAGAGCTGGGAAGGAGGACTTCCAAATGACACATTAAAACAAGAACACATAGTAAAAGATTTTTTTAATCTTATTATTGGAGCAAAAATGTATCCTGTGTGCTTCTCATGCCATGCTGCTTCAGCTGTAACAGTGGCTTCAATCCCAGCCTCAGCCCGGACACGCTGGAGATGCCGAGGAATTCCTGGTGGGAGCAGCATCAAGTGCCAGCAGTTCTGCTCAGCTCCAGAAGCACAGTGCCTGGTACAACTACAAAACATGCTGGGTGTCTTTTTAATGGCAAAATAAAACTCAGGATGGCAGGAACATTGAGAAAGAAGCTTAAGGAGAAATTTCAATGCAAGATTTTAGTGAAGGAAACGGCTGATGATCCTGGTCCTTCTTACTTATCACTCCTACAAACCCCACATTTCACAGTCATGCTGTTACACTGCCCCAGCATGGTGCCTTTGTGAACGGCCAATTTGATTTTAAAATACACTTTGGACTCTAGCTGTCTGCCTCAACAACACATTGCCCTGAAATATGGCTAAAAAAAGAGCCATCCAGCTCCCCACCACTTGTCTCTATGGCTCATCTTGTCTTCAGTATTCACTCTCATTCACAGTTACTAATTTAAATGCCTGTAGGAAAGAAAAGTCTGGCAGAAAAACTAATCCTGAGTATCTGCCGTGGGAACTGCAGGAAGAGCCAGAAGACATCCCAATAGGTATCACCAATGGGATAAACCCAGTACAGCAACCAAAAGCTCAGCCAGCCTAATCATGGTGAAAGGTTAGGAATTAATTATGCTGGAATGACAGCTCAGTGGTTTGGGCATCAGCTTCCAAATAACTGGACTTGTTGGGAACTCAACAGTTGAATTCCAGCCAAGGGAGGGCCAGATATTATTAGTGTTTTGAAAAATACATCATTTAATGGCAAAACACAACTTTTTCCACCTCTTCTTTAAAGAAATTGAAAAGAAAAGGATTTTTCTACCTGGGTCTTCCTGTCTGATACATGACTGACATATTTGGTAGCTGCAGATTTTTATTCCTTTTCTCAAGGCATATAACAAGACAACCACTCCACTGTGAATATCAGGAATGACTTAAGGAAATAATTTTTATTTCTCATTATATGGAAGATAACCTGAGCAGTTGCTATTATTATTGTTGTTGTTATTATTATTATTATTATTGGCAATTAGCACCAGACAGCAATTTATAATTTCCAAACACAGATACAAACATTAACAATTTGCCAAGAGAAAGCCATGTGTTATTTCCATTGCATGGGAAACAAATGATAGAATTCAAGTGATTTGTGCCTTTACAACTGACCTGGGAAGCTTATACGAGAGTTATCATGCAAATAGGACATTGGGGATACTTTCAGTAGCCTACAAATTATTCTGAGTCTCTGACTCTCAAACAAAATAGTCTGAAATCTCTTACACACAGACTTTGCTACAAAGGAAGAAAAGCTTAAGAAACCACTCAGAAGAATAATAAAATTTTATAAAGAAAAATTACTTGTAAAACCATCATTATTAAGAATTATACTTGGACTCTAGGCGGAGAACTCAGCTCATGTAAGACTATCCTAATGCCATTTAATTGAGTTATAGAGATGTAAACCGCAAAAGAATCTGCTCCCAAGCCTACCAGGAAAACAATCCCTGCTCACATTCTCCGCAAATGCTGGTCACTATAAATACAGAATAAATATGTAAGGATGAGCCACACATGCAGGGATTTGGATGGACTATTATGTGCTCATAAGGACAGATATAATGCTTGGAGCAATGAATTTATCTTTGTATCATGGGAAACCAGCTTGCCCATATGAGTCACATTTCTAACCTCCCCATAAGGCCAAGAGAAGAGCAGATAAGAGTCTGGGTTTGGGAATGCTTTAGAAGTGGAAATAAACACTGATTTCCCAAAACCTCTGCAAGAATCCACGCTGGGGCTGAAGGCACACCTCAAACACCACCAGCCTTGGCTGAGCAGACCCATGTGGGCTCATCCTCCTCACTGAAGTTTGGCTCTCCAGCACAGCCGACAGCAGACCCACAGAGGAGCCACTCGTGGGCTTGCGATGCAACTCATGCTCCTGAGCTGATGCAGCACCACAGCACCCACAGGCCTTCTCCTGGTGCTTCTCCTCTGTCAGAGAGCAGCAGCTTCCCAGGAAGGTGGGAAAAGTTGCTCTTTTAACAATAATTGACCGTGGTACTTCCAGTAAGTGACAACTTAAACGATACTTTTCAGACAGAAGCAAAACATCTGACATTTTGTCTCCTTGAATCCCTAGCAAAAAGCTGAATTTTGGAGTACAGACAAGTTACAAACTGAACCATTGAAGAGTAGTAAGGAAAAAGTCTGTCCAAGGGATTTCTCAGCAGAAGAATGATATACTAGACAAAAATAAAAGGATATACCATATGTTGAGTAATAAAATTGGCAAACCTAGTAAGGTTCAAATACTGCTATTATACACATCTGGGCAAAACAGGGAGGAAAGAGATCATTAAGCAATCTGAGAACCCCCAAACAAAGAAACTGTAAAATTCTGAACTGTAAAGCAAAGGAAACACACTTAATCCCTCAGGAGTTTAAGTATGTATTTCAACTGGGTTATACCATCCCTCACAAGGACATGGAAGCACACAAAAACCTAGAGACACAATATAGCCACTGTGCGCTGCCGGCACAAAGCCAACTGGCTGCAGTACCCACCAACCCTGGCACCTGTTGGGTTTATCATCGGCAAATGTATTACCTCCTTGGGGCACCCAGGAAAGAAAAAGGCTCAACCAAGTGCCCATTTTCCAGCAAAACGCAGGACTGTGTACTGATGCTATTTTAAAAATCAGGATTTCCAGCTGCAAAGAAGCCACCCCTCAACACTGAAATCATTTGTGCATTTCAAAGCAGCAAGCAGCAATACAGAACCAAGCAGTAAATAGTATCACCCTGGCCTCCTGGAGCTGTTTCATCTCTAAGTGCAGATGTAACCTCTTCCCAGCCTCCCCTGAGGCTAATTTATTTATGAATGTTCCTATTAAAAATAGGACTACTTGTGTAGTAGCTTAGTCTGCAGGGCAAGTAGGGGAGGCAGGATAAACACAGTTTAATGAATAAATGTCTTGGGACAAGGTATATCTTTTTATGGGTATATAAGGGTCTGGGTTCACCCTGCCAGGCTGCTATGGGGTGCCCCACTAATGCTCCCAAGCACGCCATGTAGGCTGGGTATTTTGGGGGCCTTTCCTTGGTTTTTTTTTCAACTCAAAAGTCCTGTGCCTATATCATAAGCTTAAAAGGAAACTGCACACTGGGAGCCAGCTACTACTGCCTTGGATTATGACGTAAAGAATAATATATATTTCTAATGCTACATCAACACAAACTGCTTTTTTTAATTTTTATTTTTTGACAAAGTGGTTTATAAACTAATCCCGTGACTCTTGGCAACATGCAAAGGTTTGTAATTGTCAGCATTCTGCTTGCTATTAAAAAGGAGGAGGAGGGCTTTGCCCTAACAGGCAAAACAGGGTAAGCCAAAATGGGAGCAGGATATGGGGGAATGTTATAGCTCCCTTCAAATTGTACTTTGAGAAAAGGGAGTCTGGGGAGACATGGGGAAATGGGGGAAAAGAGAAAGAGTGTGGCTGTCCAATAGCACTGGGGAAGCTTTCCAGAACATAAGAGATGGCATGAGATAAACAACAGAGAAGCAAACTTTGGTAATGTGATGTAAAGGGACCTACAAGGGTGGCTCTGAACAATGCCAGGGTGTGTGGGGATGAGACAGGGTTAAGATGCCTTTGAATGTCGAAGGCACAAAAGGGAAAACCTCTGCCATGCTTTTCATCCCCACAAACAGCAACTTCTTTTCAAGGCTTCTGAAAAAGCACATAGTGGATTTGGAAAAGTCTCCAGCCACAGAGAAAGACCATAACAGAAGATCTTCATTTAGGGGATGAGCTGGCAAGATCCTGACAGCTTTCGGCAGCTGTACTCAGAGTCCCACCGCCCGCCTGCGGCCGCCCGCACTCCCCTGCCTGTCATTCTCAGCCCGTATCAAATGATAGAGAGATGGGGCAACCTTGGCAGCCTGCGTGACAGACGGGCAGGACTGGGACCACAGGAGGAGCTGCTGAAAGGTCTGAAATTGCTGATGTGTCCCACAGCATGAAGGACACTTGCCATGCATAATGGATAGGATGCCGAGTATTTTCCCAGTATTCCAGTTGGCCTGTGTACTACTTGATGCTTGCTTCTCAAAAAAGAAGGAAAAGAAGAAAAAAAAAAATCCCTGTGAAATTCTGAGACATGATATCAGAACAGCTTCTGTGTTTTGAAAGAGTCAGTTGTGTGTTGCCATCTTCCAGAATGATAAGAAAAGAAGAGGGAGGGCAGGGGAAGGTTGTTCCATTTGCAGTGGGACCTGCCCAAGAAAGTGATGCACCAGTCCTGGTGCCACTGGCATGGAACAGATCTTGGGGTCACATGCTGAGCTTTTTAGTGCCTCAAAATAAGGCATAACCACTTTTTATTTAATACCATGTATAAGAATTAAAATACAAACAGTGCCTAAAACAATCAACAGAATTAGCAGCAGCAGCAAGCAGCTTACTGCCTGAAATCCAATATCCAAAACAACTTTAAGAATCCATGAGTTTTCATAGACAGTTCAGGATCTGTGCAACACCAATAGAACAACATAAAGCTTTTCAGATTCTCATAATGGATTGGAAAAGAAGTTAAATAAAGAAACAAATCAAACAAACAAAACTGAAATCAGCTTTTCAAGGAGAGTACTGGTATTTGCACGTCCCAACCCAATAGCCCCATCCGAGTTGCAGTAACCCTTTCCCTGCCATTCCCAAATAACGCAAATCATGATCGGAAAAATCTGGGGACCAGCTTTCACATTCAAGATTCCAAATATTTGATTCAAACATTTCTGCTGGAACTGGAAAAGCTGCTGTCAGCCATGCGTGGCTGTGCTCTTGGCTACACGCTGCCGCGTCTCTGCCCCATCCTCTGCTACGATGAAGACAGGCAAAAACACCAGGTTAAAGGTTCAGTGGGATTTTAGGAAGTCTCCTTGTGTACCATGGCAGTTTGGATAAGGAGCAGAAACTGCGAAAAATTGATTATCCTCTGTTTCCACAAGTGAGGAAACCAGGGGTTTTTAAACCAAATTAAGCCCAAATGTAACTAAATCCATAAAAGCTATAAGGAAATTGAGTCTGTATCACATACTAACGCTTAAACTTATAAGCAGTAGAAAAAAATACACAGGAAAAAACGTATTAAATCCTATATATTAGTGCAACAAAATAAAGAAGGGAGCTGCTTAATAAGTTATGCTTTTCATGTCATCCAGTTACCCAAAACAATATTTAGGACACTAGTTTTTCAAATCTAAATTAAAAAAACAAAAACACAAGAGTGAGTTTTAGGTTGGATCAGTGCCACTATGTGGAAGGAAGGAGAGCAGAACAGATTTTGAGAGTGATAAAATACTAAAAATAAATGAAATTCATGTGCACTACCACTCAAGTTTGAAAAGTGAACTAAAAAGCAGAGTAAACCTGCACCAGACAAATATAGGAGATTCAGGATTCTAACAATAATGTTTCTTGATGATGCAGAAGGGAAAACTGATTGAATTCACAATCCCTTTTTGTGAAAGCTCATTCCGTCAGGAAAAAATGATATGTTTATGATATAGAAAATACGATGTTGAATTTTTTTCCTTATTACAGACCCACAATTTCCCATGTCTTGAAATGAAGTACCACACACTCTTAAATTCACTCCTGTGCATTCAAAACAATCTCATCTTATGGATGAGACTTGGGAGATTGAACACAGTCTGGTGTTCAATCATTGAGATGATGATTAAAGACATTTTAAAGGACATCTCATCAGTTGTTCAGCCAAAACAAAGACTTCTTCGGCACTTATTTTCCTAAAATGCTTCACCTAAGATGTTTGACTCTGCATAATCTCGTTGATCTCATTAAGTTTTCCAAGAGGTGATGCTTCACTCCCAGAGATAATCTCAAAGTTGAATACTTTATATTACTTTTCTTCTTATTTTCTCCATTTTATTTTTTCCCTTTCTCATTTTGAAAGACTTAAGAAAAATGCAAAGAGCACGTGATGTTAAGCAACAGGAATCTTCAGAAGACTGCTAAAATATTTGATGACTGTGTCCAGAAGCTGCTGCAAATATTTTTAGTATATTATTAGCAGGTACTATAGTGAGAGAAAAGCACTATTATTTGATTCAAGTGCTGAAGATTACTTAATGCAAAGCTCTATAGGTATTTCATTAAAGACAATAATAAAATACAATTATTATTGTGCTCATCAGATTCCCAATTTTCAACAGCAGTGAAGAAAGGCTCATAAAATTTCCAGTATCACATACAAGACCCTAAAAAATCTCATATATAAAGACAATTTGCTAAGTGATTTTTGTTTTACTCCATGACATTTTTCAAGGATACTTTGGACAGCTATTTCCTACACATCCTATGCAATAGAGGAAAGCAAAGGAAACAAAGATTTTAAGATAAAGAGGGAGCACTATCTCTGAACCCAATCCCTACTAGCACTTCCCTCAAACTGGAAGCACATGAAATCTGCTCAGTCGAGAAACCGGAGTTGTGGAGTGCCTTGCAAGAGCACATAAGAGCAAACAAACAGTTATCTGATGGCTTCAGGAAAAGGAACGTGTAGGAGGAGGAAATCATATTAGTTACCCTGCAAGTACCATTCGCATTCAGAGTAAGAGCAACTGTGAAAGGAAATATTGCAGCTTTAGAGGTCCCCAAAGGATTATAAATCTTCTGGCCCAAGGGAGCAGGTAAAAAAAGTATTTCAATCACTAAATAATGAAGAACAGTGCTGAAACCCTCCTGGTGATGGCATGCACGATCAGGTGTTGGCCAGACGGATGGAAAGTGATTTACAGCCAAGGCTCTGGTGAGGAAGGAGAGTTCTCTTTGTAAATACAAGAAGATGGATCTAATTTAGGAGTATTAAAAATCAACATGTAGATTTGGATAAATTTACTAATCTTGCAATGAATTTTATCATTCTGAAGTTCTTGGCCAAGTCTTTGTGGTTTCTTAAATAGTTTTATGAGGCGAGAGAAATGGATGAATGAAATTTTTCAGTTGTAGGAACTGCAATAGTTTTAAAACTTGGTTTCAAGCTAAAAAGGGATTATGTTAAACATGGAACACCCCAAAGAAAAAACTGGTCATTGCAAGAAATAATATGGGAAAACCACAGCAGCTTATACATTACGTAATTCTTTCTTGTAGTCAACTGGAAACAGTTACAAACTGCCAATGAAATGACGTAGAACAAAGAGTTATCAATAATATATGATCTTTTATAAAAGAATTCAAAGCTAACAGGAGTCAATTAAAATATCAGTTCAAAAGTAAATTAAAAGATCACTCTGGACTCCACTTGAATTGAGATTTATGCCTTACAACACTATTACAAAACCTAGAAACGCAAACCCCCTTCACTTCTGCACCACGTAGCACCTTCACAGTATAATCCCCTGCATACAATCATTACAGTGAAATAAAAATATACAGACATAAGAAATTATTTATAACACAGCAGGGCATGTGAAATATTAAGTGGCAGGTGTTAAACAGGAACAGTCGATTTTCATGTATTTTTGAGAAACGCTGCAAGTTGCTGACAGAGAAGATACAGAACAAAATTCTCCTGCTAGCTAATGGAATTCCCAGAGCTCTTGCTCAACAGAAAGGGTTTGGTTTACTTAAAAAAACTTCAGTTAAAGACATTTTTCATACAAGCACATACACTAAGGAGCTAATAATGAATTCTAATTTCGACCAAATTATTTACAATTCTAATTAAATTACACTGTAATATAGGATTTTGGCTATTGATTTAACTCATCCAAAGCTGCATGACAGATGATTCGACTGCAGGCAACAAAAACTCTTGATTTCAAGAGCTTTGTACACTCAAAGAACCCAAGCCTTAAAATTAAACTTTGTTCACAGTTTTCAATCACTGCCTAGAAGAGACAGCAGTAGTAATCTTCCCCTCAGTAAAATAATTTCACTTGCAATCTGGTAATGTTTCTGGGTTGAACTGAATTGATTTTTCAAGATTATAAATTTTACAGATATCACTGACGTAGCAAATATGTTTATGCCCCCTCACATCCATGCTTTCTTCCTGGAATTTCTTAAGCTATGCCTTGATAGAAAAGAGAGAAGTAGAAAAACAGATTACACAAAAGGTGCTGCTGAAGTTACATGATTGGCTTTTTTGCCCTGAGATACAGAAACTATAATTTTCAAGTTTTGTATTAGTGAAAACCGATAGAAATAATCCCATATTAGCCAGACCGGGAAGGTAGCTTAAGCAATTTTATTCATTACCTAGTTTCTTATGCACACTTCTGGGAATCAAACATGAAAAGACATATTTGCATTTTCTAGGTGTTCGTAAAACATCAGAATAAATGATGAGTAGTAAAACCTAAAGGAAACCTCACATATAAGAGCATGTGTGAGTAAAAGACATATTTAACTTCTAAATAAAAACCACCAAAACTTGATGGGATCTAATAGTGGCTTAATAGCATTACCTTTGCAGAACTCTATCCTGCAAGCACTCAGCGATGAGCAAGCAGAGCTGTTTCCTGCAGGCAGGGTTACCCTCTGCTGGGACCCGGCTGACAAGTCCTCAGCACTGAAAAGATAGTCCTACAACGCTATCGTACGCGAAAAAACCCCAACATTTTGTGTGTATGAAATTGCTGCGCTTCCATAAAACCTCCTGTTAGATTTACTCTCCTCTCAATACATCTTACTTACAAAATGTTAATGCAGGCTCTTTCTGCAGCAATTAGCACTATTACACAGGGGGGACCTCTCATCTTTGCAAACTATGATTAAGGGCCAGAAATTGTATTGATTTTTCTGTTAGTTTGATTGCCTGCAGCCATCTCACCATCCAGAATGGTGCTCCTTACCTTGCTCACTACCTAAGGAACCTCAGCTTCTCCAGGAATATTTGTTTATACAACACGAAGTTGTGCTGCCATCAGTTCCTTGCAGAAATCCAGAAGTTAAATTTATGCTGTTCATTTAGGTGTTTATTGCTAGAAATGGGCACCAGCACTGGCAGCAGCAGGTCTAGACAATATCGCCATCGAAAGCAGGACCTTCACTGCTCTCCCCAATAAAATTACAGCCACATTTTGGAACTGATTTTGAAGCTAAGCCATCAGTGTAAAAGCTTAGTGTGCCACAAAAGGCAGGATCAAGTCATACTAATGCAGAGCTCAAAACTCGGTAGGCATTTAATAAACAACAGCTTATGCCCCATCCCTAATCGAGTCCAAGCCCTGGATAACACTACTAAGAACTGATTTTTTTCCCTAGTATCTCCCATTCCAAATGAGAGGAATTCTTTTACAAGCCACATAGTGGATTTAACTGAAAATATGGTGATTTCACGTCTCCACAGGCAATCACAGCTACGGGTGAAAGAAAGAAAAACCCTTCATGTGCATCACCTAGGTCCCAAAAATCTAGTCAAATCAGCAAAACCAGATAAAGAAATTTTAAAAGTAACCACTGCATTTTTGTCTATTGAAGTCACCAGGCAAACAACACTACAACCAAAGTTATTGAACTCTCCTGAGCAATGCGAACAATTATCAATATTATGTGTTTTCTTAACCAATCCTATTTTATCTTTCTCAAAGAAAAGCATGAGAAAACAAAGCAAGCAAGAGAGAGAAAAATATGAAAGTTGTGTCAGACATATTAACAAAACTTTTAAGCAGAATGGAGCAAACTGACAACAGAAAGAAAGCTCTGATTTCCACAACTCACATTTCTTTTAAAAAACTAACCCACATTTATTGTAAAAAAATATTTAAAACTTTGTGCATTACAAAATGCTCTTACTGAACCTCCACCCACAGAAACATATTTCTCCTCTTCTGTCAAGCTTAATTTTTCCTACTGAATCTAGATCCTCACTAAGCCAAATACTTTTTTGAAATTTATCTCTACTTGCCTCCAAAAATGCATGATTCTCTGAAAAGACCCTAATGTTCTTATGAGGGCAAAGATGCTGAATAAACACCAGCTTGGTTTTTATTTATATGAATGTTTTAAATAGCTCTTAAAACATTCTAGGAGAGATCATTTTTATTTATAGCTTAGATTTTTATGTGTCACATTTTTAAACAAAGGGGGGAAGGGAGCAAAGCTCTGCTGTTCACATTTGGTGTCAGGCGGGCATCAGAAAGGTGTGCCATATCAGGATAGGAAAGACCAAATTATAATGTTGTATTTGCTGTGCTCCTGACTTCTCTCTCTACTATTACAGCTGAAATCCTGTGTTGTGGTGCAGGTTTTTCAGAGCAACACACACGGCTGAGAAATTCTCCCGAAATCTTCCCGGCACCACAGCAGCTCAGAATAAGGAATTAGAAAATGTGACATTTGACAGGCAGCAGATAACAAGGTGCAAAAACTGCAAAGTTCCCGTAGGTAGGAAGAAAGCAAAGCAATGTAGCGGAAGAAAAAATTCATAACAGCTCTGACACTCAGGACCTATTTTTCTCCTCAATGCACATGTAGTTCTCCTACGAGTATAATGAGAGTTACGCACATGTGGTGAGGAGGAAAGGTTACTCCACACAGCCAATTGTCCAGCCACTCTGCTTTACAAATATTATGGCAAAGAAAGTATAAAGATGTTTTTAGTAGCTTTTTGAGGCAACTAACCTGTTTGGGAAACCCTCTAGGTCACTTCAAAGAAGAAGTAGGAAAAGGTAAATGTTTATAACGTTGCGGTGAATGTCTAATGCCTAAAATCAATCACTTGTCTACGCAAAAGATAACTCCTCCACTTCCAGTACCCAAAGTAACAGCTACATCAATCCAACAGAAAGCAAGGATAAGATGATTGATTGCAAAAATTGAGATTTCAGTGATTAAATAGTATTGTTGAATAGCTGAATTACTCATATGCCTCCATTTAATGTCATCAATGTATTACTTCAGGAATGGAGATAAAAATTCCTTATTACTCCAGAGCAGTAACAGAAGCTTCCAAAGAGAATAATTGAAACACAATAGCATATTAGCTGTGATTAAAATACTTGTACCTAAAACTGCAGAGAGGCTCAGGTACGGCTGTGCGTTACTTCAGGCGTGATAAACACATCTGGGCTAACAAACCAGGGCTGCCACGGCAGCTTTGTGACTCAGACTCTTCTCTTTTACCCAGGTCACAGCTATAGGGTTAGAATATTAAATTATGAAATGCTAGTAGCTGATGAACATGATTATCTGGATTTTAGGCAGCTTTTCCTCCTGAATGACAAAAAAGCCACTCTTCTTTCCTCTGCAGAGCAGTACAGGTCCCTCAGCACTACACATTTTACACCCCAGAAACGTAAAACTACTTCAGCCATCAAATTGCCACTGAGAACATACTTTTCCACGCTTAAGCTGCAGGTGATTATATTCAGAGCTGGTTTTCAGAGCTTTAAGTTTGTTGAGTTTTTTAAACCCAAGAGGTTCCACAAACTCGATGTCCTCCTGGGTGCAGCAGCATCCCTTTTCCAGGGCTAAACGCATCTGTGGCACACAGAAAGCAAACTCAGGCTCCTTGCAGAGCCCCACTGTGCTCGGAAACCACGTCTGGGAGGGGAATTGGCTTTTCATCCCCATTGCTGGAGAGCCAACAAACACTTTTTCAACACCACTCCCTCTCAGAAACCTTCAGCTCACACTTGCCTGCACACACACGATGGGGCATGACAAAGGAGATGCTCTCCAAGCTCCCTGAAGCCCAGCAGGATTTCCATCCCCAATTTTCAATGGGCCACAGACCAAGTATGAAAAAGGCTCCTGTCTGGTGGACATGTGGAAGCTGGGCATCCAGTGCTAGGTCAGCACTCTGAAAATTCAGAAGCTGTTCTGCGTAACTGACCTTGGCACTACTTAATCGAGGGGAAATACAAGACCTGTGGTTGTTCACCATAGGACTGCTCAAAGCAAGACCCCTCATGTTCAAATCTTACTTCTTATAAACCTTCAGCAGGAGACTGCAAAAACAACACGACCTCCCAGCCTATGGCTGCAGAAGAACAAAATCCATTTTCCAGATATATGTTTATAGAGAATAGAGCTGAGGTTGATTAAATGTCATTTCTGTATATTTTACAGATGCCAGAACCTCACGTCTCCATACAGCATTCTAAGTAATAGGATGCATCTTTTACATTTTACATTAATTAAAAATGCTATAATGCCATCCTCTTTAAAAAACTAACTTATATTCACACATTTTTTAAGCTAATTCTTAGCAACATTTCTCAGCTTAAATGCGATTTCATGCTTAACAAATGATTCTTCCCAAACGAGGAAAAAAATCACCAAGGGAGAAAACCCACTCTATGGTGAGCAACACAATCCAGATAATTGCCTCCTTGCCAAGAAGATGTGAGCTTAGTTTATGAAGTTCTTTAAAATGTGAAGCAAATTCATTCTTAAAGCAATTATTAAAATGTAAACTAAATAAACATTAACTTCACCAATCCCTACACATTCTCTCTGCAGAGCTTTCCCATAAATAGATTTGTTTTCTCACTAGAAATTACGCAAAGCAGAGATAGAGGTTTCATTGTCCACAACCCAGAGACATCAAGCCAGGGTGTGAAAGAGAGTTAAGGGAAAAAGCAAAAATACAGTAGAAGTTACTTAAAATGGTAAAGTTTTCTAAAGGATTTGTTTCAAAATTGTCACTGGCCATTCTGGACTTCAGTGTTGAACCACACCCATGAAACTTCAAGGTTGTTTTGAAAATTGTGCAATAAACCCCACGTTATTTAATATTCTCCCTTTGTACAAATAGGTGGGTAAAGTTCATGTTGGCACAACACATGAGAAGTTGGGACAGGCTCCAGGGAGCACATGTGGAAGGACCTCAACTCCTGCCACCACTGCCCTTCCAAGTCAGTCATGACTGACTCTGCCTGTGCAGCCCTAAAATCTAAAATATTTTCCAGACAGGATTCAATTTCCCAGTCCAGACAATCCCTTAGAAGAGCTGATACGAAGGAAAGAAGATGAACAGTCACCAGCAGTCTGGTCCTTCAGTAGGCACGTGAATGCGTGTTCACCCAAAGCCAACTGGAAACCTGGTCCTGTATCCCACACGTATGGACTTCCAACGACACATACCCAAGTATTTACACAGACACATCCTGCTCCCTTAAAATCCCCTTTAAACCATTTTCAGAATTTCTCCTTTCCTCTTGCAATTAAATGGCTGAATCCCTAAATATTTGCAAATCAAAACTCAAAAGGATTTAATAAACTGAGCTGCTATAAGGATATAAACAAGGTGGTCTGTTTTTAATCCTACACCATAGCTGTTGTAAAGAAACGTGGGTGAGTACCCAGCTCTCATTTAAAATTCAGTCCTACTTCAGCAAGCACCCAGCGAAGCAAAACCACAGAAGCCTGAATGATAAATACTTTGGTGCATCTTGTATGCATTAAAATACTATCTCTCACATAAGAAAATGAACTTTATAAAAGAAGTCAGAGCACAGACGAAAGAACTTTCTCTTCTGAAGTTGATAATTAACATTGTTAATTTGAAGCCGTGCACTTCATTCTGTATGGAGCTACCTATGATTTAAGGGTTTGCTGTAATCTGTCCCTCCCAGCAGTCCCAAAAACACACACAAAGACTGGTCAAATTAACCATTCGAAATAGTCAGAGTCAGTGTAGAAATCCTGGCTCTTACGAAAAGTACCGACTAATTCATAATCCATAATATCCTGTATAACATAACAGTCAAAACTGCTATATTACTGGAAAATGAGAAAATGGTACCATATGTGAAGATGAGCACTTCTATAAACTAAAACAGAAAAATAAAGTCCTGTAAGCAATATATGCCAGTGTGGTCTAAATATAACTTTGCAACTGTCATGCACAAACCCTGTTAACTTCAATTAAAAGATGACACCACCCAACAGCAGGATAATTGCCCGCACCAGCGTGTCTCGCTCACGTTCCCCCTCGCCCACAGCCCAGCATTCCCCAGCACACATTCCCTGTGCCTCCGGCCCCTGGCCCTGCCAGGACACTGGAGGTGTAGGACACAGGCATTATCACCCTGCAGAGCAACAGCTTTGGTATTCTAACCCAGCCAGCTCATGATTTTCATTCTCCAGTGCTCACTCAGAGATTTAAAACAGTGACTGGTATCAAAGTGCACACGAGAAAGGGTGATTTGTGCAGACGTCACTGCTGCCACAAAAGGAGAAGGGGCTGCCAAAGAAAAATACACAAGAATGGATTCAACATTACACGTTGCTAGAGCAAAATATCCCTGAACCCATCCTGACACTGGTGTCTGCCCTGCTGCAAGCTCGGCAAGAGATATCTGGGATGGGAGAGGACAAATTCCGAGGGTTGGATACTGCAGCTTCCCCCTCAGTATGGGCTCCATGGGGATCACAGCAGTGCCAGCATCAGGTACCACAGCAAGAGAAAACAAAGTTCACCTGCTAAGTACAGCTCTGCCATAGTCTTAAGAAGCCACTATATACATGAAAAAAAGCACTTCTAAAATTAATTTATTAATAAAAATAAATTTAAGACTTAAAACAAAAAAAATCTTCGTAAGAGTTTTCTAAATGTGTAGTGTCCGACATGCCAAGTTCTCCTGATCAGGTAACAACTTCTACTTCTTACTGCTGAAACAATAAAGTCACGCTTCCTTTTCCAGCAATCGGAGGCTTTCCAGCAGCACAGGATGAAGTTTAAGCAGTAGCTACAGGCTTTCCCTGAAGCAGCAACTGTTACTTTCACAAAAATATTTCTGAAATGTACCTTTAGTTTTAAAATGTATTGAGAAACCCCAGACATTAAATACTCAGCAAAGCATTTCTGGCAGTGTGTGTAGAATGTGTTTGGGCATTTTAACACGAACAGGGAAAACCCTGCCAGAAGCCCTGACTTTTCTCATTCTGCATTTTGGATGCAGGGCAGTTTTCTCAGTTTGAAACAAGCTCTAGCCTAGATCCAGCTTGTGCAAGCACAACATGCATCTCCCAGCTCCAGACACCAATAGGTGTGTGGGCACCTCCACAAACCTCTGCACACTTACGGCGCAGGTAATAGTAGACAACACATCCCAGCGACTTACAATAGTTATTTAACCAAGTTTTCCAAACTATTCAGGAAATCACTTCTTCCTTCACCACATTCCACAACCTAGATTTTGATCCTAAGTTACTTTGACAGAATCCTTTTAAAGTTCTCCATTGTAGAAAACGAGGGAAGCCAGTCAGCTTTACACCCAGGAACTGCAGGATCTGGGCTGGGAGCTTTTTGTCTTTGTGGTTTGCTGCTGTAGTTCCAAAACCACACACAGTGCCGGAGCTCTAGACCACTATTAGAAATGTGACTTTGGAATAAATTAAGAACACTCATGGGAAGGGGAACCGAACTTTCATGTGGTTTCCTGGAGGCTGTTCTGGCACTGGAGAAAAATCAGACACTATACAGTAGTGGATTGGTAATAAACTAACCCGGAGCAGGACTTGCAGCCACTGTCAGACATGTGGTGCCATGGACCGAAAAAACACATAGGATGAAATCACAGCCCCACGTCATTCCATGGCACAAAGCAGTTTTTTCAGTGTGGGCATAAACATTCAGAAACATACAGCTGTATGTGTCCATGTTACTGGGGAGGAAAATTGTTAAGAGCTTTAGAGCAGGTCTTTGATTTGCATCTTTCTCCCTATTATCATTTATTGCACTGAAGATAACTGTTCATTTTACAAGCCCCCATATTCCCTAGAATGAATGTGTAGTTATTCCGATAAGAAATGCAGAGCATAGGCATAATGCAAATTGTAAATCTGTGAGACAAAGCAGAATCGTTTGGGTTTTCAAAACCAGGAAGCGCTTGGTGTTTACCAGGCGTAAAAATCCAAGCATTCCAAAATACTTTTTTATAACTAAAAGCTCTATCTCTAGCAATTACCACACAGTTTTCACAAGTTTTCCATCTTCTTGGACAAGCAATGATTTAATTCACGTTTTAATTACGCTACAGAGAGATTATTATCCTGTAACAAATAAATAGCATTAAGTCAGTTAAAAGTTATTTCAGGCATTACAAAATAACTGAGACTCCCTGCTAGCATGTTTCCTTTCTTTTCCAACTTTTCTCCATCCCCTACTAATGTAAGAAAGGCCTACACAATCAAATGGAAAATGCAGTACATGCTTCTCAACAGGAAACCGAAACTGGCTACACACCAAGCACATCAGTATTCAGAGATTCTAAAAAAAAAAAAAAAAAAAAAAAAAAATATCTTGACTGTCTCCTAGCACTTTTGATTACTCCAATTATAAAATCAAAGCCATTCCCATGTTTCAGTGATGCCAATGGGTGGATGAATTAAATATGCTTTCACTATTAGATGTCTCCTTTTGAGGTTCACTACCCTCCTGTTTTCTAGCAACACATAAAAATATTCATATTTAGCTCTGTAGGATCAATCCTACGCCTGTTAAAGGCAGCATAAATCTACCACTGATTTCTGTCCAAACAGACTTTGGCTAAAGCAAATGCAAATACAATGAACTGACACACTACTCTATGCAAGAGAACAGAGCACAGCACTACACAAGGCATAAATAAACTTCAAACATCAAAAAAAAAAAATCAATCATTTTCTCAGACCTTTCACATGATACAATCCAATGCATAGCTTACTTTTTTTATTAAAATCTTATTTTGCTAATTAAAAGTGTTTCTTTTATATTCCCCCTCTCCAAATCATTCCAAAGAGCATCTGAAAGCTCAGACATGTGCTATTCAAAGGATTTAAAAGTCAATGCTAGAATTTATCTAGTTTCTAAAATATTATCCTACTTGTTGGCAGAAAGCTGTTCCAGGCATGGAGGCAATTAGTTCTGATAGCACACTTCAGAAAGGCTGGAGAATCCCATGAGATTTCTAGGGAGAAATGGGAACGCTAAGGGCATGTTGTTCAATGCGATCCCCCCCCCGCCAAACGCAGATGTCCGATTAAAAGGCCAATTAAAGGAACATTAACCTTTAACCAAAAATATAACAGTAGTTTAAATTAGTCAAGAAAGCCAGAGCAGAATGTTATTTCAAACTCCTTTTCCTCTGCAGACCTTCTTTAAAGTGTTATCCATTCGTTTTTGTTTTATGAGGGCAACACTGCCCATAAAACTAACATTTTTGAGGTTAACACTTGGCTAACTTGGAGAAACAATGTTGTCACAGGAATGTAAAGAAAGAAAAGAAAATCACAAACACCAGACTGCACCACATATCTGCAACATACATTTTACGCCTTTTGAGAGTTAAGGTCGGGATGAAAGTTTAAACCAGGATTCGCTTTGGAGTAAATTCATCAGTATAGTACCCACATGTTCATGTAGCACAGTCTGACACACATTTTTAACACTCAGTCCTGTAATACTAAATTTTGATTTCAAAAAACAACCATAAATGCTCAGATCCCAAGGTTATACTGACATTTAATGGTTAAACAGAGGGCCTACAACAATTTATTGCATTAAGTGATTAAAAGACATACTGCTTAAAGTAAACTTGGAGTAACATCTACAACGGAGATGAAATACCAAAATGCACTGAAGTTGCTTAAAATCAAAAAAGCAAAGTGGTGAGAGATGCACAAAATACAGGGAGTGGGAAAAAACCCACCTAGCCAGGAATCAAGAGAAGCACCTCCATTTAACTGCAGTGCCCCAGCATCGGCGTTTTTCTAATTGACACCAAATTAGTATTTACTAGCCCAGAGCCCAGCGTGGCAAACACTTGAATGGGGGCTCCTTGACGGCTTGGCTCCTGCTCGAGGTGTAACCAACAAGATTTAGGGAGCTCCAGGCTGGGCCGGCGCTGGCAGAGAGCTGCACGCCCTGCCCTGCGCCCCAGCCCCGCACCCTAAAACAATGCATCAATTCTGCATTCACCCGGCCTTCGGAGACTGTGCTTAACATGATTAGTGCTGCTGTCTACCCAACTTAAGTGCTGACCATGCTTTAAAAGCTGAAAGTAGAGCAGATGTCTTCTGCTACTCAGAACATTGGAGCTGAAGTCTTCTCAGAGGGCAGAGAATAAAGATGAAATCTTTTCACAGGAGGTATAAAAGAAATGCCAGTATTCCTGCACACACTCCCTGTAGTACAGCTCTGCCTTGTTTTCTGCTGGGTTGGCTTTTTTTTTTCCTTTACTATAACCAGCAACAAAAGCTATTTTCCTGCAATTTTTTTAATCAAAATTATTTTATGGCTTTGTGTCTCGCTGACTCTGCCTACGTGTACCATCTTATATATTTTCTCTAGCTTCCCAAGTTAGTTTTCCTAAAAATAGTTTAAGAATAGTAACCAACATTTGCTTTTTAGACTGTATAAGCAGAAAAAAAGAGTAAGTCATTAAATTAATGACTTGAAAATACTTACTGTAAGTAAAAGGATTAAAAAAAAGTATAAAAATGGCCTTTAAAATTATTTTGACAGTATTTTTGTATTTAATACTGTACTTACTACCACGGCTGTTTTAAATATCTGTCAAAGGAATGTTTTATTTGTGGGCATTTGCTTGAAACTAATTGCTGAGGAGACTCTAAAGATGAAGCTAAATGTTCATTAAGGTTAGCTTTCCAGAAAACAAATTCTACAAACATCTCAGGAGTAATTTAATAATCTGATTTTTTTGAATCTGTGATCTGCAGCAATAAAGGCCACTAGTACAGCCGATGACATTAAACTTCAAAGGGAAAACTTGATGTTCCCAATTTTTTTAATAAAAAGAAAAAGGCCGCTTCAAAAGTTAGTTTTATTAATTGTATACAGGATCCTTGAACGGCTCCTTGGCCACACGCTCTGTCTGGTGCTATCTTACATGATAA
This sequence comes from Callaeas wilsoni, assembly GCA_013398955.1. Taxonomy (NCBI): domain Eukaryota; kingdom Metazoa; phylum Chordata; class Aves; order Passeriformes; family Callaeidae; genus Callaeas; species Callaeas wilsoni. The sequence goes on along the minus strand of VWPU01003559.1, from coordinate 96,565 downwards.
ATCTGTGCCGCTGAGCCCCATGCTGACGAGATCCGCCCTGCGTACATTGATTACGGCTTTGGAAAGACCACCCAGAAAGAAAACCCCATTGAACACCTCTCCTTCAGCAGCACCAGCTAACAGGGAATATACAGGCCAAATACAGTGCTTGAAAAATTAAATCCTTGCAAACAATTTCAAGCAGAAATCTACCTATTGCAAAAAGACAAACAAAACCCACTTACTGCTCAGTGCTGTCAGATGCTCACACTACGCCAGTCCACCAGCAAATCTGTTTCTGTCCCAGTTCAAAAGGTCTTTGGCAAAACTAATATTCCAGAGTGAGAAAGTTGCCTTTTACATGCATAAAAACATATCCATGCCTTGGATAAGCAGTGAAGCTGTTTTCTGGTTGCTACACATTTCCACTGAAGGAAAAGCCTATATGGTGAGTGGTCCCATCTTCCATGATATTTATGCTTTGTTTTCACTGCATCTGTTTTAAAATATCCCAGAAACTTGGTGTTGAAAGCAACAGACCATACGAACACCCTGCTCTCTCCACATTTAAGTTTCAACTATGTTTTTCACGCAGACTTATGCTGAAGGGTCTTTAACAGCTCCCCAGTCCCAGGAACATGCTGGTCTTTGTCTGTGCTCCTCAGGGCATCACTCACAACCCTTAAGTTTCCCAACCCAATGCCTACATAAAAGCAGAAAAGTTGAAACAGATCACTGTGCACTTCCAGTACCTGCAGCTGTTACTTTGGAGCACAAAGACTAAAATTTCAGCAACCAGGTCCTTCTTCCATCCAACTGCTGGATCCTGCAGGACGCTGAGCCACAAAAGCACCAATGGGAGAGCGCAAGAAAAACATCCTGGACACATATGGTTTGACTTAACATTAACTGATTAAAGGTATTTTGACTAGTTCCACAGCTAAATTACATGCACCTGTTACACACATTAGTAGCACCTACATCCTACTCCAAACACAAGGATGTGGGCCTGCAGATGTAAGACTCAAGAAGATTACATTTCACATGTTTAGCACTGGAACAGAGTAGATTTATTTATCAATTTCACAGTTTCCTTGAAATAAACCATTTACATTAAAATAATTCCACCTAATATGCCATAAAGTAACACTTCAATACCCTAACTTATACCTTTTTATATAAATTTACTGTTAATTTTATGATCTGTGTAAAAATCATTTATCAGCATCCAGTTTGTAGTATGGATTTTCAGGGCCAAAACAAATGAATCATGAGAGAAAGACGTTCCTGCCTTTCTAATACCTTTAATTTCAGTAATTAACCATAACAAATAGAGCCAGTCTATCTAACATGTCTAATCTTTTTTGATGCTTTCATTATTTTGCTCTGTCAGCAGGGTCATCAATGGATATGCTATTTTTCTGCCTAGAACATGGCTGGTCCATTGGTTCACACACTATCCTGACACTGATTCGGCTTCAGTTTTGGGTCTGTTTGGGGTAAATAAAGAGATAAAAGGATATGGTGAACACAAAAATGGTAAACCATGTACTGGAGGTACAACAGTACAAGGTAGCTAGGACACATTTCTAAAATTCTCTTTGCCTCCAGGCTACTACAGAATAGCAGACAGGAAAAAAAAAATCAAAAAAAATTTATTGGAACAAATCCTATAGTTCAGGGAGATGAAAAAAAGGGAGCACACCCAATCTGAAACAGATGCAACTGTTCACCTGAGCTGGGCATGGGAGGAGAGACATTTCCTCTTTGAGCCTCGTGAGAAAAGTCAACATGGGTGTAAGAAAGACAGAGTGAGAGCAGTAACACTCTGGAAGGCAGCTAAAATGTGCATATTTCCTCCAGCAAATAAAAAACATTCTGGAATGGGCACTAAGGACCAAGAAAAAGGCTGCAGTGAAGCCATTCTTTGAGCCAACCACACAGAGCACATTTTGGATCCCTTAGATGATGGATTAACCTTGAAGTCACCACACTGAAACCTACTGAACCTACCTCTTTCCCTCCACACAGCAGCTGAACATCTGACTTCACAAAAATTATTTCAAAAAAGAAGTAAAATCATTGTTCCCACGTGTCAAAACCAACATTTCAGTCACTTTTGAGCAGCAAAAGTAAGGAACAACACCCTCATTAGGATAAGGCTGCCCAAAGTTGTCCGTATCTTCTGCAGCAGACTTGGCCTCACACCTCCCAGTTGGCTCTGCTTAAACTCAGCACAAACTGCACATGCTCAGCCCATGTAAATCAGATCTTTTACTGGCATGATCACATCAAGAATGCGGGCTATCTAGATGTGTTATTCATGCCTAATTTTAAAATATATGGCTCATAATGCATAAAGTACAGGTTTGAACAATGTTCCTAAATGCTTCTGTGATACATAAGAAATTCCAGACCTTTAAGGGTGGAAGGTGATAGTGAAGAATTCCAGAAGTACCTTAGATACCAACTGAGAGGCAGAAACTGGTGTGTAGGTATACATGTCAATGCTCTGTTACCCGTGAAAAAGAAAACAATCAACTCTGACTTTTTTCCTGGAGAAGGGCACCAGAAGGTAAGAATAGATGGGTCTATGGAAGAGTCAGTCACTATTCAGAAATTATTTTAAAAAAGAAAAGAAAAACAAAAGCTACAGGCACTGTACCAGATTGTTGATTGCTGTGATTGACTGCTGTCCCAAGAGATCTTATTATATTTTAATTATTCTGGGGATTTGATTAATCAAATTTGCTGTTCTCAGTTGCACTCACTAACAGTGTGCGTGTGTGTGTGTGTGTGTACACATGGATGTGCCTGTTGAGGAAGGGATGCTGCCCTGCACATACACAACCACTCTGTAAATCCCTCCTGCACCATCCTGTATCTGGGCCTCCACTCTCCAGGGTTGCAGTTTGTGTCCACCTTTCCCAAAGAGAAGCTCACAAACCAAGCAAAGATGAAGACAAGCACTGGTACAGAACAGCTCCATATAGGAGAACCAAGATGGAGCAGCTTTCCTCAGCCTGGAAAAGGACAAGAGAGGAATAATTCAAGAGATGTCCATAAAATCATAAAGGCATGGAGTACCAACTGGGAGGTGACTGGCCATTGCCTCACCCAGTGCTAAAAAGGGGTATTGGACAAATCCACGGAGGGAAGTTTGCACGGATACAGGCACCATCGTTGCCTCTGACAAAAAGCCTGCTGGAAAGTCTTCTGGAGACTTATCCCCTCATGTCCCTACACACCTTAAGATTAAGTATCTACTACCATACAATTTTGTTACAGAATTTCCCCTTCTAAAGAAAAATACCCTTTTCCATATCCACTCCAAATGAGCATTGCAGGGTAAGCTCAAGGGACAATGAAAAGGAGAAGGAACCTCAACAGTGCAGAAGTGGGGAAGAGCTGGAGGCACCAACCAGCCTTTTCCAAGCTCTCACTCCCCAGGAATTCCCACCATCCCTGCAGGCACCCAAGGAGTGGGTGGGAGCTGCCCAGTTATGCTTCGTGGAGAACAAGAAGATACTCTCAGCTCCTAGGAACTCCCAAGCCCAGCATTCTCCTCCCAGTGCTGCCAACAGGCAACAGGGCCAGGAAGAGATTAATGAGAAGACTCAATGGGTCCGAGACAGAGGGTCATCCATGAATCCTGCTGAATAAAGAATCCTTGCATCAGACAGCCTTTGGCTTGACCATCCCTGGGATGGTCTTTCTTATGTGAGAAACTAAGAAAACAAAGCTTGCTTATAATTTAAAACAAGTGAGGAAGGCTTTTTGCAGTTACCTGTAGAAGTGCTGTTTATGCTCAGTGCTGAACAGGCACCAAGAAGTTGAGCTTTCCCTAATTTTTCTTACGGAACATTAGGCAAATCAGCCCTACCACTCCCCATGTCCCAGCTGTGACAATGACAGATTCTCAGCTTCAGAGATGCTCTGTGGACTCTGGAGTCAATGCTAGTGGTACCTGAAGCCATTAAAAGAAAGTTATGGACAGTCACTGGAGCACTCTGCATCCTGCCATTCAGAACAACTCAGCAGCTGCCCTCAAATGTAAAAAACTGTTCATAAATAAGTTGTAATCCATCACAATTAAGTTACTTTCAGTATTGCAGATCATAATCGAAATCAAAGAGATGATTTACTCTGAAGATTTCAAGTGACATCTGCTGAAATAAAAATATAGTTTGGAAAAAGATTGTAAGAAGATGACTACGTTACTACCAATGACTTTTACATCTGTCATTAATTTTCACTTGGTTTTATCTTCTCTCACAGTCTGCATCCAATTTCACATTGACTTGTGTTTTATTACAATCCCAATGCAGATCCCATCAACTAAAAAGACTAATAATTGCCTATGAAATGCCTATGAAATGCAGCAAATAGCATGGATATTGTTTCCCTTTCCTTAGCAAAGCACAGTGTCCTGAGGCGACTGGCACAAAGGAGGATTGACAGCCTTGAAACAGTCTCTTTCCAGAACGTAAAGCAGCTACAAATACGTATGTGTAGACCAAAATGCTTCCCCCCAAATCTGGAAAGAGTTAATCAAGTTACATTGCCTGAATACGTTAGTGAATGACGTTGAAATGGCACAGGAACACTCTCTAGCCCGGCATATCCTCGACAAACTTCCCCCAGTGACCATAATTTAAGGCACCATTTTAAAAGAGACCTTTAAATCTCAACGCTACAGAGAACTGCTGAGGCCTGTAACAGAATCTCTCTTGCCTTCCTCCCCTGAGAACACGTGGAGCTCAAAAGTATATGTTTAAGATCCAAGGGTCCTACCTGTCTTGAAGGAATTTTTATAAAGTAGATGGGTACCTCGGGCTATTTAAGTACTTTGTAGTAAGACATCAATGGCATGTATAGAGATATTCCTTTGATCATTATACCAGTGAAAAAAATAAGAAAACAACCCCTAAATCTTCACCATATAAATTTATGCTTGCAACTCACCGACGTAAGAATCATCATACCACAAAACCACAAATAGAATTCAATTTAGTCTCTGTGTTCTCACTTATGTGATGGCCTTTGATATTCCCCATGATGAAAAATTAATACATTTTACTACAAAGATGATTTGTGAACAAAGCCCTTTTTATTTTTGTTTCCTATCGAAGAACAAGATATCTAAAGTTAAAGGGGGAAACCCTTTTCTTTTTCGTAATTTCTACCAGCACATTTCAAAACTTTCTTTTTATTGTTCTGTTTCTTAGTTCAAAATTCAAATTATCATTAATATGAGGCAGAATTTAAACTGTTTTCATTTTCGTTGCCTGCACTGAAGATAAAGAACCGTCTTCCTTTTGCTGTACAACTAAGCCTCACCAAATTAAATCTTACACAAGTTTTATTTTAAGGGCTGCTCTTGAAGAAAGAGAGGATGTGAACATCTATGAAAAACAAGTGCAGAAAGAAGACTAAGATATGTAGATAAATCATTAGTTATATTAAGATATGAAACAGGCACCCAAAGAATGGCATAAAATGTAAATGAACTTTGGGATCTGGTCTCTTAATTTGACAGCTGTTTGACAACTGCAAAATGGAAAACTGACCTCAGACAACTGTGTATAAATGAGACTATTAAGCAGAAGAATTTCATATGGAATGATACAATATACATTGCAGTAACTCCTCACATGGGAATAGATAAATGTAGACTGGAATTTTTATTGTCTTTGAAGGTGGTGATGTTAAAAAGACTTGAATTTCACAAAGAGGAGCTCTATGCTACATTACCACAATTAATGCCACTTTCTGAAATACAATGACTGCTGCCTGCAGAAAGAATGCTCACACAGAACTCATAAGCATTTAAAAAATCATATCCAAGGATGAGTCCGGTATATGTCCAGTGTCTGGAGACACAGAAGAAAACGTCTTCTGCAGTTGAGCTGCAAATCCAAAGTGAGCAAAATTATACAATGAAGAGGTCATGGGATAACTTATTTGAGGGGTTTCTTTGGAAGTGTTGCAGGCAGTCACAATTACACATGGAATCTGTATCACCGAAACGGCACCAGAACAGACACTGATCCATGGAGAAAGTGGCTTAAGGAAATACTCTGCAATTTTGGCCCCTATGAGCAGATCTTCTTGGAAAGAGTGGCAAAGCAGCAAGGGGGAAGTTTCTACCATGACTGCCTGAAGCACAGTTAAAATTTTATATTCTCAGCAGTAACAGAGAATTAAACGTGAAACAGAGAGAAAGCCTACTTTTAGAGGTAACCAACCATTTCTACTCATCGTTCTGCTCTAGATCTCACTGAAAAGGGCAGATCTTCCAAAAGTATCCCCAAGCACCACTTCTTCACATTCTCCAGCAACGTAAAGAGCCCTTTGTGATGTTTCATTCCAAAGCAGTTAAGCACTTGGCTATTTGTTCTATTTCTCTCTTTAGGACAAATACTTTAAATCAGCCTTTCCTACCTCTCTTTTTAACCACAAAAAAACCCACAGAAGTTGCACAACCTGTAATAGAAGAGACAAAAAAACCCACCCAAGCACTTGCAGCAAAATCCAGACGTAAAAAGAAAGGTTACAGCTTTCCAAGCTAACCTATCAAAAGGTTAGCAGTGACAGCAGCAGAAGCAAAGATTTTGAGAGTCAAGTGAATCCAACAGCTGGACTTTTGGATAGAAAAGCAATTTGCTGTCCACTACCTTTAATTTTCACTAGCAACTTGTTAGGGGTGGGATTTGTTGGGGGTTTCAGTTTTTGGTTGTTTGGGATTTTGTTTCTAGACCTTGTGTTCAGTTCTTATGTCTCAGTGTAATTCAAGTGGCCAGTAACGAAATTGAAACTGAAAAAGAAACAAAGCAAATCCCAAAGACATCAAATGAGACATGAGCACCATCACCAAAACCTTGAACATCCAAACCTCTCGGAGCAAGGAGTCGCACTGTAACTGCATACTGTCTGAAGAATCACACTCACAGAATATCCTGAGTCGGAAGGGACCCACAAGAATCACGGAGCCCTGGCCCTGCACAAACACCCCAACAATCCCACTCTGTGCCTGAGACGTTGTCCAAACACTCCTGGAGCTCTGGCAGCCTCGGGGCCGTGACCATTCCCTGGGCAGCCTGTTCAGTGCCCAACCACACTCTTTTGTTCATTTCTAACCTGCCTTTTGCTAAATGTTCTCATTCTTGTTTTCAAGAGACACCAAACAGCCATCTCCTAAACATCTTCTTCCAGCCAGTTGTGTTTTTACAGACCTTCATGACACTCTGCCTCACTATCACCTACTTAATGCTACTTGGAAACTAATTATGACATTGTAGTAATACCACTGATTTATTCTTACGCAATCCTGGCACAAAACCAACTCTTACTCAACTCTACTCCAAGTTAATCCTAGACATGACCAGAGCTATGGAATCACATCTGCATGACAATTTGAAGAAAGTCTGTGCTTTATAGGTTATCTATTTTCTCTGACTCGAGCAGTAATTCTAACAAAATACTTGAAATCTCCCTACAAAACTTGAACTGCTCATAAGCCTCTGCATCACCTCTTGGCCTCACTTCAAAAGAAACTTTAGAAACATCCAGATTAGTAGGGAGTTGAAGTCAACCGTCATTTTACAGGGGAGGCACGAATGACTTCCACCAGGAGTGGTCCTTGCCCTGAAGACTTTAATCAGGGATGAAAATATGAACTCAACACACAAATCACAGTTCAGCATCTCCCCATTACAGCTGGAACTCTGCCAGGTGATATTCTCCATTTGTCCCTTGCAGACATAGCTCTGCTACCTACCCTCACACCAACAGCAACTTTCCTCATTGAGGAAAACTCAGCTGAGCAGAAGGAGCCTGCCTGAAGCAGGGCTGGCTCTGCTGCACACTCCCACTGCCATGAAGAGTCCAAGAATAATGGTAAAAAATCTTTGGGAATCAGGCTGTAACCAGCACAAGTAGCAAGGGAAACAGCAGAGATCTCCCTTCATTGTAACTTTACTTTCTATTCTCAATTCTGCTGCCTAAGGCCATTTCAGATAAACACTTATAACGGATGGCCTTCAAAGATAATATTTTGCTTTTAATGTCCTTTAATAAACACAAGGCATTCCAAGTCTCTAAGCAGCTTGTAAAAGGTTATTATTTTTAAAAGTATCTAATTTCAGAACATAAAAATGAGTCTGAGGCCGAACTATCCAGCCTGCTCTCAAATGCCAGCACCTTTATAGTACTCTCTGAAGTTACAACGGATTGTCATGTCTCTGTTGGGAGCACCAACATAAATCTCAACTGTAATAAGAAGTCTTAAAAGGAGAATTATAGGGACAGATTTTCATCTTCTAGAAGTCTGGTTTACTTCAAAAATTTACATAATCTATACAGATCCAGGCAGAGTTAGCCTTTAGTGACCTGAGAATACCAAACTGCCGAGATTTGCAGACACGTCTGGTTTAGAGTCAAAACTTATATTGTTAAGCTGCTGTAACTCTTACATCTCCATCCACGTGTCCCATTTTATTTCTTGTCTTAGTTTAATGATACTTCCAACATGCCCTGTGCTTTTTAATCTGGATGATGTACCTAATGATTTTGGTACTGAAAACTAACCTACTCCTTCAGTTTCCACACAGATCTCATAAAAGCCAGAAGAAATGGATTACTGCCCAGAGCTGTGGTTTACTTGTTCATTAAACAGCTTACACTTAGAATCCTATTAAAAAGTCACTTAATGGCAAATGGCTATTCAACACTACAAATAAAAATTTTCTAAAAAAATTTACTACAGCTTTCTATTCACACTGGGTTATAATCCCACTGGGGATACTCCTGAATTTTTTTGTGCAATTTGGATGGCCATTTCCCATCAGAACCCAAGAAATTGTGGTGTAAGATAGAGAGATATATATCTAGATATGTACATATAGATATAGATACAGATATAGATATCTATAATCTACAACCTTCCTAAGGAGTGTGTCATGAATGATGAATTTTAAAACAAATAATCCAGCCGTTACCTACTGTAGGTCAAGAGATCTTTTTAGGACAACTGAGAAATGCCCCAAGAGTTGGCAACATGGATGTGGTACATGCCATGTGTGCTCATCCTACCATAAATTAGGTAGATCACATATTGGAAAGCTCTTGCACAGCGTAGGCACGAATCCAAGATTCAAGATACCTTGCTAGTGTCTACAGCAACATGCAACCCAATCCGTGAGCAGCAATACGGGGAAAAATTAAAAAACATTCTATGAGTAAGAATATTAATCAGCATAAATCAGCTCTCAGTGAGCTTCTTGTTTCTTCTAGGATGTGACGTGTGTTGATTTTCAGTCAACTCTCAGCTGCACTAGTCAGTAACTATACCAACACTCACAAGCTTCGACAAATCCTAGTACTTCCTGCAGCACTTCCACGGTTTAGTTAAGTCATGTCCAGAAAGAAGATGGATGGTCCTTGAGTTCTTACATGCTTAAAGCAGCTTGTTCCCATTCAAGACTACATCTATCACAACAATAACTACCTTCTTTGATTTTCACAGACTAATCAACTCAGTTTTCAATCTTCTCTCTATGCTCCCCTGAAAAACTGAAGTGTGTGACTCACACAGAAGTGTTTTGGTTTTTAGAGTGAAACCCACATACTTTCACACTGTAACTTCCCAGATTGCAAACTCTGCAGGACACACATCATTGCCTTCTTATGCTGGAAAACCACCAGACTCTCAAGACACTATTGCAATACAGATAATAAGAAAATTCAGTTCTACCACCACAGACATCAAAGGAAGGCTCCTCTGTTACCTGTAGCTGCTGTGACCCACAGACTCTACTTCAAAGACCTGTTACAGTGCCTTCAAAAATGTTTAAATGAGCAGTGGCAGAGGAGCAGACAACTGGTATTGCACATGACAGGGAGTTTTCCAGACTGGAACCAAACTCACCCATCGGTGCATCCCTTCTGTCAGAAAGCACCTTATCACGCTCTCCATGACCTGCCAACCTGACAACCCTAGAAGGGCTTTTCCAACAAACTACTTATGGAGTTTGAAGGAAAAATCAAAATAATTACATCACTGTGGTATCTGTGCCAAACTACCAGGACAGTGAAATTCTATATAAAGATAAAAAAGGATCAATGGGTCAAAAGAAAGAAGAATTGAAATAATTAAGTACTTCATACTAGTGTCATCACACTTTCTAAGCCAGGGGAGGTTTAGGTTAGATATCTGGAAAACGTTTTTCTTCCAGAGGGTGGTCAGGCACTGAACAGGCTCCCCAGGGAATAGTCCCAGCCTCAAGGCTGCCAGACCTCAAGGTGCATTTGGACAAAGCTCTCTCTCAGGCACAGGATGGGACTGTTGGGGTGTCCAGTTGTTGCAGTTTGACACTGGCCAAACGCCAGGCATCCAGGAGAGTCACTCACTCTCCCTCTCCTGCCACAGCTGCGCAGAGGAGAGAGAAATTTAATGAAGGCTTCATGAGCTGAGATACAGACCGGGAGAACACACTCCAAGGGCAAAACAGGCTCAACTTGGAGTTACAAAGTGAATTTATTACTAACAAAATCAGAGGAGGATAATGAGAAGTAAAATAAGCCCTTAAAAACACCTTTTCTTCCCCCCAAACCCTCCCACCTTCCCACCAACAGCGCAGGGAGACAGGGCATGGGAGGTTTGGTCACCCAAGCTCTTCTGCTGCTCAGGGAGAGGAGTCGTTCCCCTGTGAGACCGCGGGATCCCTCCCACAGGAGACAGTTCTCTGTGAACTTCTCCAGCGTGGGTCCAATCTCACAAGCAGAAGTCCTCCCAAACCTGCTGCAACATGAACTGCCCCCACGGGCAAACAGTCCTCCCAAAACTGCTGCAGCGTGGGTCACTCTTCCACGAGGTGCAGGCCTCCAAGGACAGGCTGCTCCAGCCTGGAAGCAGGGCCCCCTCTCTCCACTGGGTCTTCCACTGGATCACAGCCTCCTCCAGGCATCCACCCATGCTCAAGCATGGGCACCTCCCCCATGGGCTGCGGGTGGATCTCTGCATCCCCCATGGATCCCCACGGGCTGCGGGTGGATCTCTGCATTCCCCATGGATCCCCACAGGCTGCAGGGGCACAGCTGCTTCACCATGGCCATCACCACAGCCTACGGAGGAATCTCAGCTCCGGCATCTGGAGCATCTCCTCCTCCTTCTCCACTGACCTTGGTGTCTCCATGTTGTTTCCCTCACATGTTCTCACCTCCTTCTCTTCTCTGGCTAGAAAAAAAACTGTGCCCCACTTTGTCTCGAGTTTTTTCTTAAATATGTTATCACAGAGGCATTACCACCATCCCTAACTGGCCCGGCCTTGGCCAGCAGCACATCCATCTTCAGAGCCATCAGGGATTGGCTCTGCCAGACATGGTGGAAGCTTCCAGCAGCTTCTCACTGAAGCCACCTCTGTGGCCCAGAGGACCTACCAATAACCAGGCTGTGCAAAACCAACACACCCGTATAGGACTTCATGATCCTGATGAGTCCCTTCCAACTTGCGATATTCTACAAATCTATGATTCTGTGACTACTGCATGGGCTACAGAGACATTTACCCACATACTACACCAGACCCTGACAGAAAACTGAAATGGTCACTCTGAGTTTCCTCACATGAAAGATGCTTAGAAAACAAAGAGTTTCATTTTTTTAACCTCACAGTTCCAGCAGTCCCAGCAACTGTGCAAGAAAGATCCTTTCCCCTTTCAGTGGAGAACATTCATACCATTTGGTCTTTTACTCTTTCCGAGCAAAAGGTGTGCCAGGACCCTCTCTGCCCCTTTTCTCATATCCTAGAGGTACCTCTTCTTCCTTCTCTCTATTACAAGGTACAGCAGAGAAAGGGATGATTCCCTTGGGACACTCGCCTGTCCCAAGCTGTGGCAGATCAGGTCAGAAAAGCCAACATTGTACTACACCTTTCTGTAAAGCCTTGCAGCTTTGGAAAAAATAAGTCAAAAGCCAAACAAGGTAACTGAACTTCTTGCAGCCCATACAAACAGGAGCATTCAAGTGTTTGCTCCCGCCCAGACTTGCAGCAAAGCACAATCAGCTCTCTCCCAGGCAGGTGAATTCTTCACAGGCAGTTGACAACTAGAGTGGAACAAAGTCAAAAGCCAAAGCAGAATGAAACTTTACCTTAACAGAGACAAGAGTCATGGAAAATTAAGGCAAGAGGACTTTTACTCGGTTTTACTGCACATAAATCCTTCCCAATGCTAAGACAACAAAGTAGAATCTGAACTCGTGGCATTTATGTAGTATTTTTAAACAATGGAAATTTGAAGAGAACCCTAAAATAATTCAAAAGGAAAGGGACTGCAAGAATGCTCTGGATTTGTGTTTCAATGAGCTATTCCCCAAAGAAATGGGATCAGTAGGCTGTTTCAGGGAACCAGGAAATAATTTTCCTTAACCCTTCTGAGTCGTACTTTGCCATATTGTTGCTATTCTTCATACAGCACAGTACATAAGGTCCTGTATTGCTGTTTCTGAAACTGTCAGGAGTCTAATTCAAGGCAATAAACAGGTTGAATATGGCATCACTTAAATTAAAAAACGTAAGTGACATTTCACTACTTATCTAATAAGGTTAGAATTTAATACTTGCACTGCTGAAGGAATTCTGAGCTATTTGGAAATGTCAAAACATACTGAAAGACTGACAAAAAAGAATAGTTATTTTCACTCTTCCTTTCCTAAGCTTAGAAAGGCAATACCCCTATGGATCAAAAGGCCAGATAAATCTTATTAAGTACTAGGTTTTCCCTTTTGTCTAGTCCTCTCTTCACATTCCATCATTTCAACCCTTTTGAAATTCCTTTGTTCTGCCTGTGATCAGGGTTTCTGGGGAAAATCTGGCATTGGATCTAAAGGGAACCCCACATCACTGAAGTATTCCTGACAATTCATCACTTGGTAAATTATTTCTTTCTTACCCCCTACCTTGCTTGTACCCAATACTTCCACAGAACCTGTGAGCGTGGTGATAATGAGACAAAACTTCCTATTGCATACAAATGCATCATCTCGAGGATCTCTGTATGCACAGAACTTAAGGGGCTTCTGCAGTTGCACCCAAAAGCTTCTGTCCATCACATTGGTATTTCAGAATAACAGGAATCTGTCTTCACTCCCAGCCCATGTCTATCACCAATGCCTGTGCAGATGAAAGGACAGTTTCAGCTGGAAAGAAAACAGAGGACCACAAAGCCGTTTCCCTTGCTCTGTCCCAGCAGGACGAAGGGGGCTGCAGTCCCCACGCTGACATCTCCAAAAATTCCCCTTTACCACCCTACCACCTTGCCTGTGTTCATTTAGGAATCAGCTGCTCATCAACAATGCAACCAGGGAGAGAAAGTGAGTCTGCCCTGTTAACAATGGCACATACTTACTTCGTGCATCCACAGAAAACCATCTTTATCAAATCAGGAAGCAGGATGATCCATAAAAAGGGAGCACAACAATAAATTCATTTTTTTATCCACTGCTTATGTCATTGTTGGATTTTAATATATATGAGATGCAACACAAGAGTAAGAATCAAATCAAAACATTTTGACTTAAACTCTCCCAGAATCTGAAGCCTTATGCTAAGAGTGAGAGCCACAGAGGGCAGGAAAGTAGTAACAAAGGTGTCACTATTCTCATTTTCATTGTCTTTGCTGAACATCACAGTGGTGACTGGGGTCTAAGTCCCTAAGGGTTATGTGAATCCATCCACTTTAAGACTCTTTGCCTACCATACTCACACAATATGCATGCGCGCAAAGAGAATTTCTTCCAACAACAATATGCATTAACTTAGAGCATTTTTCCAAGACCCTTTATCAAGCTTCAGTTGTAGGTCAAATAATTCATGCTTTGCAAAGATAATCTTTGCATTTAAAATTTATCGGTCCTTCAGAGGTTGGTTCTCATTAGTGCTCATCATTTTCACTGCTCCTGAAATACATCCTAACAAGCTGAGCTAGTCCTACTCCGTATCAATAATTCCACCATACTAACTTGATCCAACTGTTGCAGTTATGAATCATCTGTTGGAGCCATAAGTTATGATCTTCAATGACCACTAATGAAGGCTGCCTAGCAGTTAAAATATCAAAGCAGCATATATCAACACACTTTAGAGCACGAGATAGACTTCCAGTGTTGCACTTTTCTTATATTTATTATCCACTGTAAATTACATCCCAGGCTGCCTCTGCCACTGACAGTCCTGAAGTGTGCAGTTCAACACCAGGTTTTAATAACTCCTCCTGCCAGTTGTTTGATCGCAGGCAGGAATGGGGGGGGGGAGTGGCAGATGAAAGGCCAGGCGGCTGCTGCAGGCGATCAGTTCAGTCAAAACAAAGGGACTTCAGAGAGAGACAGAGATGCATCAGGTGTGAATCCCAAATGAGCAACTGGGAGTGTGGCCTGACTGAGCTGACTGACACTCGCCACTCCCCAGAAAAGGGTAAGTGTCTGCCAGTGGGATCATTCCAGAGGCAGGAGGGGAAAGGTGCTATTAGCTAGGTGTGACTTATTCTGATCTGGAAAGCCAAAACCTTGGAAAGTCATTTTAGACTATTTCTAAATCACTTCAATCATATCAGTGTATTTTTACATACACTGTATGGAGCAAATCTTGTTAGCATTTAAAATGAGTTCTCTCATTCCAGCATGACAGTGCAGTTATCTGTGAGGAGAAGCAGCAAAAAAAGAAATTTTCAGAGATTTCAAAAATGAGCAAGAAAGAACTTTGAGGAGTTTACTCGGCAAAAACTTCCTGCACTGAGTGGAAGTGGGTTGCATGATCTGACAGAGGTCAGCTCCTCCAACTTGGAGCAGAGCATATTAAGAACATTAGCATCAAAATAAAAAGTTCCCACTCCACGGACATTCAGTAAAACACTTCTTTGGTAGGAGAAGTTTAGGCATGGAGGTAACACCAAAAACACAGCTAGTTTTGAGGAACAGAACTATTGCTGTTCTCTTTTGTGTTGAATTTTTTTACTGGGATTAAAGAGAAAGGGGACAGAGTGCCTACCAGGATCATGCTTTTTTTATTTTCCACTTCATCAATAACCCAGGCATCTATCACTAGCCACCACTTTCCATGTATTACTTTAACCCTTGGGATGGCGGGGTTTTTTCCTATCCTTGTAACAGAGTTCTTTAAACGCAGGCAGGAATTTTTTTTTTCTTTTTTCTTTTTTTTTTTTTTTTGTGGGCAGCAGGTCAACGGGGGGATTCTGCCCTCCTGCTCTGCTCAGGTAAGACACCAGCTGCCGAGCTGTCTCCAGCTCTGGGGTCCCAGCACAGGAAGGATGTGGAGCTGCTGCTGGAGCAAGTCCAGAGGAGGCCATGGAGATGCTCTGAGGGCTGGAACACCTCTGCTCTGGAGACAAGCTAGGAAAGGTGGTGGTGTTCACCTGGAGAAGAGAAGGCTCATTGCAGCCTTTCAGTACTTAAAGAAGCCTTGTAAGATGAGGACAGACTTTTTTAGCAAGGCCTATTGTGACAGGACAAGGGGTAATGGTTTCAAAACTCAAGATCTAGACTAGATAAAAGAAGACCAGACATTTTTTACCATGAGGATAATCCAATAAGTGGACTGACAACTGGAGGAAAGGCTGCTCTATTTTAACTTTATTCAGCCTGGTGCAGCATCCAAATGACCTCATAGTTTATCTTACACCAAAGATGACATACAGGTTCCCTGGGCTGGTAATTGAACTCAAACTCTGAATTTCACTCCATTATTTTAACAATAACCCATCCCTCCCACTCCTTACAGGTACATTTCTAAGGAATCACCGCTGTCAGGAGAGGATGAGACTTTAACAGCAAAACAGCCATCAGATCAGACCCTGAAGGGACAGGGATCTTAACTTACATTTGTTCTCTCATGCTGGTTAACATATTTACGGTATTCCTCATTTTCAGCTCTCTAACTTCAGCTAAGACATTCAGCCCAGTGTACTTCCTTGTCAAGGTACCATCAGTCAAATTCAAGCACATCATTTTATCTCTCAGTTACTAAATTCAAACCACTTTAAATGTTCCGCTTTCATCTTTATAGTCCTCTCCCACTTTTTAACCATGCTGCAGTTACAGAAGAATGTACTTGACATATAAAATGTGCATGTGATTCCTTTAACATTTTAATGCCGTGTATTGTGTTGTAAACATCTCTTCATGTTTTATCTCCTTCTCCATAAATCAGAGGTGACTATCTTAGAAGTCTCAAAAATGACATGTTTTCTCTCTAATATAAATGTAAGCCTCCACTCCTTGAAACTTGAGTGAGCTTTGAAAAATCATCAAAAACCAGAGCTATGAAAAAGCAACAGACTATTAACTAACTTAATATGATTTTCTCTCACTCCATTTCTATGACAGCCTGGAGTATGGGGAAAAAGAAGTTACAAAATTACTCTTCACTAATCAAAAAACCAAGGGTTTATTTAATTTATTTGTAACTTGTAAGGAACAATACTGAAGTAAAATATCTTCTTGTGTATCCATACCATTACACAGCACAGAAAGAGCCAGGAAAGCAGACAGTATGAAAATGATACGCTAGCAGCATTTATTTGTTCGATTCAAGATTAACATGCAGTGTTTACAAGTCGATACCGCAGAATATATTTCCATTTCCTTACCATAACTGCAACTAATAAGACTGATCCCTTCTTAGGAGATTTTCTGGAGGTTTTGGCTAGCTTAGTAATGTTACAGATACAATGTGTCTCAATCCAGTCCTTGGTAAATGCATTAAGTGATTTTTTTTTTTAAATTAAAACCCGCTGTAAAATAATGGTTTTTTCAAAAGACAGAACGCCAATAAAGAACACCTGTCCAAAATAATTTTAAGTTACTTCAACGATGGAAAAAAGAAAGAATGCAGTTAGAAAGAGAGGGAAAAAAAGACTAAAGCCGTTTTAGCAGGTGGGACTGAGAAGTGGTGACATGTTGTAGTACAATTCCGAAGGGCCGGAGGACATAACGTGGTGTTGGATGATGTGGAAGAGAACCAGGGAGCACTGGCTCTCGGAGCCACTGCGATGCTGGATTAGGTGTGAGGTACAACTCTGAAGTATTGTGATAGGAGGGAGTGAGGCAGAGGCAGAAAAACTGGTGGAGGACAAGAGAAAGAAAACGCTATCTGTTCTCTGGCACCTTCCCACAGGACTTTCCTCCCTTCACAGCCCACAGACCCAACACACTCCACAGGAAAACCCAAGGACCCTCTGATATTTATCCAGATCCCCAGAATTCATAACATTTTCCACCAGCCTGAGTTAGTTTCTCTAAAACTTCTGTCTGACATAAATTATTCCAAGATACTTTTCTTGATATTTTCTAAACAAATGTCTCTCAAATGACCTTGCTGTACTGCAGGCACCACATTTCCCTTGTGTATTTTTTGTCTGTATTTTCCAATACAACTTTTTCACTCTCAAGTCACAAAATAATAAGTCACTAACTTCTTAAAAATCATTGTCCAATTCCACAGAATCACCATCAAAACGCGTTCTTTCTATCTGCCTTGGAAAGCACTGATAGAATTTTGAATTTGTGGATTGTGAAACCTTTTTCTAAACACACATCTGGATATATATCCAGACTGTACTTCTATAAACAATGAAAAAATACAAAGTTGTCGATTTGCATCAGGTTTTCTTATTGCTTTCCTGTTAAAAACAGTGAAAGTGGGGCAAGAATCTCCACTTAAGTACATTTTTGTAACTTTCTGGCTCTTGCAGCCAGGAAAAAATAAGTTTAAAGTATGACATACAACCATCTGAAAAAAAGGAGAAAGTGATAATTAGAATATTGTTTCAGACCAACTTTGTAAAGAAATAAAACACAATGTTTTGGTGTCTGTGTACTACTTAGCACAGGCCTGGCTCCCGCCCCAGTACTTAAGTCAACTTAAATAGCTAATTCAGCTTAATTCACTGGGGGTAAAACCATCTCCGCTCTTACTGGATCGCTAAAATCAAGGAGCTGAGAGAAGGAAAAAAAAACCTCAAACCTCAGAAACAGAAAAAAACCAGTTACAAGCTTCTATCAGTACTTCCATTAATTTTACAGAATCTTCATTACATTTTCACAGGACCAGGCTCCTCACATCCTGTCCTAAATCACAGGGAAGAATCTTAGACAATTCACACTTCACCTTCCCACGACATATGGGGGGATTGTAAATTGTGAACATAGATTTATCAGGGAAACGAGGAGTGGGAAAGATGAGTTGCCCTTAAGATGTACAGATTTATAGCAATATGGGAAGCGGAAAGACGGTTATCATAGAAAAAGGTCCTTAAGGGATAGCGAGGAGCAACAGGGGAAACATGAGTCATGAGCTGCCAGAGAAGTGGATGCGTATGGGGAGCAATGGACAGAGCAAAGTAGCAATAACGGAAGTTCCAAGTCAAATGTGCTCCTTCCCAAAGGTCAAGACGGATACCCAAGCTTAAAGTATTTATGGAAAATTACATTCCCAGCCATTTCAGACACAGTAGCACTGGGAAAACGAGTCAAGGACGGATAGTATCCATTGATAAACAACAGATCACCAACCACAGCTCTTTCCTTTTGCTTTGTCACCAACTCTGCTCCTGTATTTCTTTTCGTAGGAGTAATCTGCCTTCAAGATCTCTCCACACAGGCAAGTGGCTCAACATGAGCGAGTGTGAAAACTGAAAGTGTTCAGCTGAAATTGTGAAAGGCAGCTTGACACACCGTGAGGCTGGAGTAACTTGCAGTGAGTAAAGAGTGAATTACAAGCCCTAGCACAAAGTTACTGTAGTCCTCCTGTCTCCCCTTTCCTATCCCAAGTGTCCAACTCCAAATTACAGCACATAATTCCTGTACTCCTAAGTAATTCACGAGTTTAAAACACGGCTTCCAAGAGTTCAAAAAGTGCCTACCTTTTGGGACAAAATACAATGAACAATACATGGAAGCTGAAGACAAAGAAAACCAGTTATCTGTGTGCGAATGTCGCTTCCCAGAAGATCTAGCAAAGTCTCAAGACAAATTGCACAGGAGTCTCTAAATAAGCAATCATTAATTCTCTTAGTCCAGTAGTATTCACATCAAAAGTGAAGGTATGTATCACAGTAAATATTTCAAAGGATATCCCATAAATTTAATTTTTAATATTAAGAAGGTAGCAAAGGAAAACAGGGAGGAATAAAGGGTACATCTAAAATGGTATCAAAACCCAAAAAAATTTCACCTTAGTTATGACAGCCTTTCGACGCAGCCTTTGTGTGAAAAATATGTACATGATAACTAAATGTATTTTTCAGAAAACAGCGTGACTTACTTAAAATTATTTTTCAGGGCTATCTATGTATTTCCAAGTTAGGCGGGCTACCTGAACATTTCCAAGCAATTAAAAATCATGCATCAACCTTCCCATTTTGTAGAGAAAACAGAATTAGCTGCCTGCCCCAGTTTTAAGCTCAGTGAAACAAACACTAAAACCTGTAAAAACAGTAAATAGGACTTACTTGAGGCTGAGCAAAATGTGTGCTGATGGGTGCAATCCCAAAAAAACACATCACATGCCTACAACTGAGGTGTTACAAGGTGTAAATATCAAAGAGCCCAACTTAACCAAGGTGACTCCAGGGTGTGGATCACAGGAAACCTCCACTAGTGAAGTCCTAGGACTCACAAGTGATTGCTGAAACCACGAAGTGCTGTCAAATGTGGCACTGCTGCTGCTCCTTCTTTTTCCAGGCCACATTTACAACCAAAAGTGACCATGGCTACTACACTCTGCAACTCCGTTCAGCACCGCAGGTCTTATTACCTGTTCACTAGTTAGGCTTTCCTTTGGCATGTAGGGAGAGCCCAAGAGCCACTGTGCTTCACAATTGACTGCACGAGAGCCAAGATCAGCGTCAAGCTCCACATGCATGTTGACACATGCAGGGAAGCTCAAGCACAAGCACCTGGAACAACCTCCATACAATGGAGGTTCTCAGTACGTTCTGCAGATGTGCAGGAGATATCATGATCCCAGCCTGGACAAAACCCCACTGAAGTCCCACTACAGATGTTCAGAGTGGCTCTGAGCCACTCTTAAGACAGATCCAACAAGATCATACGATAACACAACTGAAGAATCCAGCCCATAAGACTGGAGCCCCACTGGCTATTCCTACACTCCAATTACCCAGTTCTTCCTGTCATTTCCAGGGACCCAGGCTTGGGTATTACCAAGATAAACATTATTACTGGGAGGCTTAAAACCTCATCAACTCCATTCTATATAAACACACTTGTGCCTAGCAACTCCGCATGAATTCTCAGGCATATATTGCTTTTGCGGTGTCAGTTTTAGCAGCTCAGACCTCACGCAGCAGCTGAAGGCACGGCACTCCCAGCAATTCAGTCATGCTCCTGGCAGCGTTTCGGAAACCAGGACGACACCAGTTGGCTGTACAGGTGAAGAGATGGACTGACCTGATTGATGGAGTTGGCAGCACAGGATGCCAGGCCAGTTCCAAGGGAGGCGAGCAGGAAACAGGTGAGCTCGAAAGGGACCGGGGCCATGGCAAAGCCAGCGGATGTGGTGCTGACGACCAGAGCTGCAAGACAAGTGAGAGCACAGTTCACAGCATCAACAAGAAACCATCTTTGTACATAACATTAGAGTTATGGCTTTTAAACCCTGAAAGAATTCTTGTGGAGATTAACTTTTTGCTATTTTTATGGTTCACAGTAGCTCCAGGAACTGGGTACAATTAATACGAACACTCTACATATAGAAATCAAAAATGAGAAGGAGAACTACCAGCGATGAAATAAGAAACCCAAAAGCAGCAATGCATTAGCAGAAGACGTGAGGATACAACTTGTGTCCCTGTACTCCCTATTTTATGGATTTGCTACAGGACCAAACTGCCCCACACAACATGCACAGGACAGATATTTGCTCCAGTAACTCACACATCACTACAAAGTCTAATGCAGAAGAAAAACAGTAAGAAAAAATCCCACACTGAGATATATGCTTTATATCAAATTATAGCAGGAATTTAAGCAGTGCAAAGTTAAAAAGAGACTTGGGGCATGCAGCTACAGTAATTTCACTGCACAATCTCTGTTCCCACTGCTCCTTTTTGACATGCCCACTTTGGGCTGAAAGTACAATCACATCATCACAGAGACCCAACAACACTTAATGGCCTCAAAATTTGAGGGGGTTTATAAAAATCCATTTCAGTTTTGTCATGTAAAATTGTAACTTTAGTACAGTACTGCAAGTCACATCCTTACAATAAAAACTACCCAAGTTTCAATCCTAATATTGTAAGTAGCCAAATAGGTCTCAAAAACCTCACTTTTGGCAAGAAATAGTATGACATGACAAATTTCTTATACTATAAAAGTTAACACACTTATGGAACATCTTGCTCATGACCTCAAACCTTACAATCTGAAATTATTAGTTATTAAACAGAAGGTATTTAAATTATATTCTGCATGTAGTTACATGTTTCAGACCTCAGCCACCTTAAGTCAAAGCATCAAAGTAGTCTCATCTTCCAGATTCCTACAAAGTCTCCTTTTTGTCTGAAGTTAAATGACAAATAAATGATCTTTGCTGACTGAAAATACCTGGATTATCTATTAAGCAGCACTGCTTGAGATGAAAAACTAAATGTCATGGCAGAGACCTGCCAGCAAGGATGCACATGTGAAGTGCTCATTTCAAGAACTGTGCCTGCATAAGAACCTTAGGATTTAATCCTGAAAAGACAGTGGAGAAAACTTGCTGCTCATCAAAACTTATTTCTAAGTATTAAAATCCATTGCTGGCTGAATATTATTAATAATAACATGCATCATATTTTAGTAAGTATTAATTATTTAGCCTTTTTACGGATTCACAGGCTACTTCTATAATACAGTGGGTCTGTGACAGAGCTTTACCCTTCTGAGCAGCTCTGAAACAACCACAGACTCTGCCGGCTCCCCAGAAAAATGAACGTGAAGGTACTGATCATTCTGAAAGACTGGATCTTATTTACTATATAAATACAACACCATGTTAGTTTCCAAACTCTTGGATCCTCCTTAGGAATGCACAAGAAAACATGAAATGCATTGGTACAACTGAAAGAGTTAAAAAAATGCACTGAAAGTGACAGTGAACAGTGGCATTTGCATTTCCAAGAGTGATTACATTCTTTTTTTTTTGCATAATAAATTACACGCTCACTTCTAGACAAGAATTTAATTAAAACTTATCTTAAGAGAGCACTTTACACCAATTTATTATGGGAAAACACCAACTCATTTACTGGAGAAGAAAGATGGAATGGATTGGCAAACAGTCAGTGTAACATCACCACTACCCTGACCCCAAAGAAATTCTAACACTGTACAGCTACAGCACTAATTAAAGTCCCCATTGATTTCTCCAGATTAATTTTAGCCAGTTATTTCAGCATGACTTATCAAGATCTCATTTAAAAAGGCTGCACTACATCCTTTCCCATATCCCATTAAGGCAGGTGTTTTTTCTTGTTTGGGCAGGGTTTGCACACCAGACATCCCCTGCTTCCCTCACTGCCCAGATATTCCAATACAACACATTAGCAGTAAATAGGAAAATGCTCCCTTTGGATTGGGAAGTTTATTTTCTTTAACTGTGGAAGCAATAATTTACTCTTCAACTTCCCTCACGGAGGCAAAGTATATTTAATTGAGATCACATCAAGGGAATGAGGTCATTGACTCTGTTTGTTTTTAATCCCTGTTAGTTTAGCGCATTAGGGGCCAAATTAACTTCACCTTACTGCATAATAGATGGAATCGATCCTTTCAGGACTTGTTGATGGGAGCTGGCATTATACACGCTCGTCAAAAAAAAGCCAAGATTTAAACTTATGATCTCAGCCTAAGCCTTATTTTCAGTCTTTTAAACACTTTCAGCTTTAACAAAAATTAACAGAGGACATTTGTCTCCCATTTCAATGTAGATGAAAAAGAAAATGCTAATGGATTGGTGACAAAGAGTGAATTATAATGTTTCTGGCATAAAAATACAGTCCAAAAGTTTAGTGTGTTCTTTACATTCCTTTTCCACTTCATCACAATGTGCTCTGCCTTTATAAATCCTCTGTATTTACAGCATGTGAATCATTATGCTATATTTTGTTTACCTCCTACTAAAAAGCAGTCAAGCCAAAATAAAAGCACAGAAAGCCAAAGCAAATCAATCCTGCTCTAGAATTCTCTTCTACTCCTGTACTGGTGATATATCAGTACACAAGGAAGGAGAAAAGCAAATGCATTTGTACTTTTTTTCAAGAAACAATTTCAGTGCTTTACTGCAAATGTTTATATAGCCCTTAAAGGAAAGTAGTTTTCCAAAAGCTGAAGAAATATTCCTTCCTGAGTTTTTGCACTTTGGTTTCCGGAAGGCCAACTGTATCAGCAGTATTTAGTGCTACCCACCTGACCAATATGTCCTTTGTAAACTCAGGTTTGTTGGGGCACATCAAAGTTTTGATACAAATTATAACCTGCACACTAATAAAGGCCAAGTTCCTGAAGCAAACTTGAATTTGGGACAACGATTGGAAAAAAGTCTGCATCAAATCACGCAAAATCCAAGTGCAATATTACAAACAGGGCAGATAATCTCTTCTTACCATCAAACAATTTTAAAATACTTTGCTAAAAATGAACTGTAATAATGTTTTATTTTTATTTCATTCATTTTTTCTTGTAGTATGGAAAACAAATTGTCAGAAAGCTACCACTATTCAGCTTTTGTTTCTTTGATGGGATAATAGTTACTGGTTTAATAATCACAAAAGAAGAACTACTTTGACAAGTATATGAAATACACTTCGAACTGTTAATAAATGTAGACTAGTAATAATCAGAACAATAACTACCAATACATAACAGACAAGAGATGAAGCAGGATGGTCACATCTTCAATTAGTACCAAATATCTCAGGCTTCTGATTTCAGGTTCAGCACCATTTGTGCTAAAGGATCACTACTCCACAGACACAAATCCGTACAGAAGCAATACATCCAATAAATTCTAGCTGTTTCGTAGTACACACAACAGAACTCTTTTCTTATAACAAGACATATGAAAAGAACCCTCTAGTTTAGTCTTCAAAACTGAAAATGCTTAGAAATTATCATATTTGTCCACCCATGTTGATCCACTTCTCAGACAGGTACTATATAATCACAGATTCAAGTAGGTTGGAAAAGACCTCCGAGATCATCAAGTCCAACCTTTGACTGGTTACCAACTTGTCAATCCGACCAGAGCACTGAGTGCCATGTTCTTTTGTTAAAGACACAGGGTGCTGTACATCACAGAATCACTGAATCACTGAATGGTCTGGGTTGCAAAGGACCTTGAGGATCATCTACTTCGAACTCCCTGCCACGGGCAGGGACACCTTCCACTATCCCAGGTTGCTCCAATCCCCGTCAAACCTGGCCTTGAACACTTCCAGGGATGGGACAGCCTGTTCCAACTTAGCTGCTTGCCCTCACAGAAAGACCAGCATGCTACAGGAGCAAGAACAAGGAAATGTTCACAAACCCTAGAGAGCTATCTAAGGGAATATTCAGCATTTTTCATATCATGCTTTCATCAGTTTGCCCAAAATAAAAACTGAACTTTGATTTTCCTGTGGTTTTACATACAGTTCATCTGAGTTTTCATCTGTAATCCTTGGAGAAAACATTACTTAAATCTAAACTTGAAGTTAAATTTAGGAAGACAACACAACCTGAAATTATTAGTGTGGGTACACATCATAAATCGCTAGAATTTCCTCCTATTCTCATATCTTCCCTTGTCTCTCTCCTACTCTCAGTTACACACCAACTTTAGGATCAAGTTGAAAACAAAGCATTTATAATTCTGAAAACCTATCAGACAGATGCATTAGCTTTCCAAGTGCCTGGATGGTAGGATACAGCTGTTCAGAGACCAGCCAACATAAAACACCACAGAGATGGGAATGGATGGAAATTGAACCCAAAAAGGTAGATTATGTGACATTTAATTAAAAGTTCCCTAATTGTTTTCTATGGCAAAAGAATATAAACAAAAATCTATTCCTGTTTTTAAGGCAGAGCTTCTAATGGCAAAATCACAAAAGTTGCAGTTTACATGAAGCAAGAGGGTATGGAAACAGCAAAACTCATTTCCTTTCCAAGGTGAAGTACAGTTCATACTACAAACAAAAAAATCTCTTTCCAGCAGGAGCGGGAAAAGAACAGAGCATAAGGAAGTCCCATTTTAGCATCATGCAGAGTTTGTTTTTGTGTTATTTCATACTCTTAAAAGTATAAACAAAGTGTCTGCAAAAAAACCCACACAAAATACAAGATCTATCAGAACTTCACAGGCGAAAGGAACTGAGTTGTATGACATTTGCAACTTAAAAACTGACCTCAGAGAATTTATTCTTCTTTAAAAAAAATAAAATCAAAAAACTACAACACCATACTCTTTACGGAATACATCATTTGTGTAAATGATTACACAAGTTGAAAAAAATTTTCCTTGCTCCACGTATTATACACCGTATTATTCCTGCTCATCTCCTACACTATCCCATGACCAATAAAGACCAACAATACAACTCCCCTCCTACAAAGTCCTCTTCATCCAACTTACTCTTTTACACTTTTCACTTCCAAAAAATCTGCACATGAAACACACAGAGATCACAACGAGAAAAGAGGTTTTTTTCTGTATCTCTCTATACCTGCTCAATAGGTAAAGTTTACCACACTTACCTTGGATCAAGAACTCTTCCAGGCACAGCAGAGAGAGAGATAAGCTAAAAATCACAGTCCCTTTCCCAAGAGGCTTGCAAGCTGAACTAAAAATTGTACAGCTGTTCAGAAATTAGCAGTCAAGCTTACACCTCAAAAGGCACTCTCATCCAAAACAGCAGTCCTGAAGGGAATGAAATTCCTTAACCTTTGCCTTCCATACCCTATTTTAAATCCAGAGTGGTGCTTGCCTAGTTAAAAGAGCCTACCAGAAACTGTTGAAGAGTTTTGCAGCAACTCTGAGACTACACAAAAAAGTATTACATTAAATTGTTTTCTCTTGAAAATAACACACTCACATCTTGCTAAAGTTGTTGAAACTCCCATTTTGAGGAGCACCAGTAACACTGAGATGTGGTATGAGCACTGAGCTTACCCATCAGCAAACACAAAAAAAACTGTTTCAAGTGCTTTAGTTTTCTCTCTCTCTCTGGTCCCTTAATCATAGCATTGTAAGTTTTTATTTCTGGATCTAGTGAAATTTTTTAACTTAGTTCTACTTCAACAGCTAGTACAGCATTCAATTTCATGTAACAGACACTTCAATAAAATCACCTTAATGAAAGTATGCCAGAAGAGCTAATTGTTCACACAGCACTTCCCAAGTTACTGGTGGTGAGCCCTACAGAAACAAAGTATTACTAAAACTGAACAGCATGGGGGAGAAAAAGGCAAAACCTATACAAGAAGGAAAGAAAGATGAGGCAATAATTGAGGCTGTATGTACCACAAAGTTGCTGCAAATAATACTGATAATTGTTGAATGTGCTAGTGAGAGCTTCATATAACCTGAGTTTGAAATTTCCAAGTCTAATATGTTAAAGTGACACAGTAAAATATCAAAAGACATGTTTTCATGTCATCAAACTCTTTACCAGCACAAAATAAATGCCCTCAGGCTTTCTAAAACCAATGAGGAAGAAAATTCGGATGTGCAAACAAGATCAGTTGTGCCAAATCCAAAACACAAGATGTATCATCAACACTGAGATTAAAAGGTAAATAACCATTATACACTCTATGTGGTCAGCAAGATTTTTCCACAGAAAAACAAACAATGAAAACTTATATATTGCAAGACAAAAAACTTCTTTTAAAAGTAAACTGAATTCAGGACATTCATTATAACAAATTTTTATGGCAAAGAACAGTCTTGTTATCAGGAGTTCACTGGACCCACTGGAGAGCACCCAGGCAGGACTTAGGAAAATACATTTCTGTTCTTGGACTTTATACCATAGACAAAATGTAAGGCTTTGGTCCGATCATTAGAGCTTCCTTAGAAATAAAAGTATACATAACACTGCCTATCGGCAAAGGTTAATTTATAGTTGTTCCTCTTGGCAAAGGAGTAACTTATAGCTGTTAAGTATTACTACTAGAACAAAGCAAAATGTAGTTAAGGCTACAAGGCAATTGCTTAACAAATTACTGGTTTGAAGAGACAACACTATCACTGACTGAAAAGTAAATTAGATCTTCCTTTATAAAATTCAATTGGTCAAACGGATACATTTTCCCTTCTAATATAGGAAGCTATTTGGATTATCTCATGTTGGGACTTCTAGTGCTAATTTCACAACCAGCAGTACTACAGTGAAAGGCATGTAAGTAAGACAGAACACTGGTAAACTTTAGCAAGACAACTTCAAATACTGCACACATTATTTGTAAATTCACTTCCTTACTCAGTTTCACTGTAGTCTGTGTACTAACACTTGCTTATTTCCCAAAAACTAGCTGACAACAGGATGCAAGCTCCTCTTATTCTTTTTAAACAAATTTAACGGGAAAACTATTAAATGCCTCTATAAAACAATTTTCCTAGCACATACTTTATGAAATTGATCCAACTCAGCATCAGTGAAGTGGGAATTATCACATGCTGTCTTAGAGTGATTCTAAGACAAACCTAAACCATAACAGTAAGATCCCAAAGAATTCTGCTGTCAAGCAGAATGCAGAGAAATGAGGGAAAAATGACCAGTAATACCTGTAAGCTTGATTTTGGACAAGCGTGCCAAAATTCCTGGCAAATCATCCAGCCGTAGCTTCATTTCTTTCCATTGTCTGTCTTCTTTGGATTCGGCTCCCACTGGTATGACTGAGTCTGAACTTTCTGCAGCTGATTTTGCTTCTCTCAACTCATTTCTGCTCAATGTCTCAGACCACGACTGATGAACAGGTGAAACTGGGCTAATTTTGTGTACAGCCTTTTTTTCCTGATCCAATTGCTGAAGCTCATGAAAAGGAGACACAATTGAATCGGGCTTGGGTTTGGCTCGTTGGCTGAGGTCTCTGTTGCACTGTGTT
The DNA here is from genome assembly GCA_013398955.1 of Callaeas wilsoni. Lineage (NCBI taxonomy): Eukaryota > Metazoa > Chordata > Aves > Passeriformes > Callaeidae > Callaeas > Callaeas wilsoni. The sequence goes on along the minus strand of VWPU01003559.1, from coordinate 68,418 downwards.
ACATACTAAATACAATGAGAAATGTTAAAACAGATAAAGATATTTCTGTCCATTTCACTTTATTAACGTCAACAATATTATTGCTATTTTATTCTTGCTAGGAGAATTACTTCCATGACACAACTGAGTTAGTCTGAATTTCAGACACTTATTTCACACACAGAAAGGCTTCTGAAGTTGGCTTAGATACTACAAAAGCAGCTTTACAACTCACAGCTGAATCAATAATGTTTATGTAAGCTTGGAGAATTGTATTTGAATAAGTTTACTTCCTCCCCCATAGCTACAACAGCAAACTCTTCGTTCATATTCGAAACCACCAGGTAATATAACTTGACTTACAACTAATCAATTCCACAGAATAATAAAGGTTGGAACAACCTCCAGGATCATTCAGTCCAACCTTTCACCAAACAAAATTCACCTTTAAACAGAGAAATATACAAATGCCCATACAACTTCAGTTTCCAAATATGAGTACTAAACTTGTGCATATTTCAGAAATGAAAAAATTAAAAATATGCCAAAAAACACAATCTACCACCTATGATATAAAACCATCTCCTACATTAGTCTATTATTATTTACGCCAAAGTTTTTGTTAATTAATTAGACGGCAAATTTCAAAGGAACACATATTGAACAACAAATTAGGAGAGAGGTGTTTTCTCTCTTTTAGAGCTCTCAGAATAAACATAGAATAAGAAAAAGAGCACTTAGATTCTCCTTCATATTTTTTTCCCCAAAATTTTCTACATACTTCAAGCACCAGAGGCATAAAAAGACAGAACGTTCAACTAATCCTGATTTCAAGTACACAGTAGCAATTACAATGAGGAAGAGTGGTCTGCAACTCTGAATAAGCAATGTGAATATAGTTTAAATCAGCAGCTCAATTTTAAAAACACTACTACCATCCACTTACATGTGATACAACTGGTCAAAGAAGAAGATGCGATTTCAAGGGTTTGAATAATTACAGCTCTTTTAATACCTAAAACTAACAGCACACTGTAAATGTAACCCATTAACTTAACAAGCTCAGGAATTTTGACTCAAATAAACTGATTAACTCAGAACACACCACCTCCACAAGCAAGTTCCATCTACCACTCGTAGGACTGCTAGCCAAGATGTGACTTTATTGGCATTTTTATAAATAATGATTTTTAAATAGTCTTATGTCATGTTTCTCAACAGGAGATGAGTGCTCTATTTCAAAGGCACAGAAGCCACCTGTCAAGCAGAGGAGACTTTGCAGCACAAGGCACTGTCCCTGCTACAAAAGGTTTCCTCCAGCCTCAGATGTTTTAGGACACCAAGTACTTTAATCCTGATTTAGTGAAAAATGGAGATGCTTAGAATTGCCTGATTTTGGCTGACAAGAAAAACATTACTTTTATCAACTCATCTCCATTTTGACTTATCGCATAGGATGAATAAGAAACATGGATAAATACACTCCTTGACTTACCATTCGTTTAAGAAAGTTAGAGTATTGAAAGGTAATCAACCTGTCGCTGGCTACATGGTAAAGGTGCACAAACCGGCATGGCATCTGCTGTGTGCCAGTGTTCCTCAGACGCCAAACAAATAATCCTGTTTAAAGGAAAACAAGAAAAAAATATAACAGTAGATTCCAACTTCTTCTCTGCCACTGAGTTTGCTACTAATTAAGACTACAGTGTCTGTTGTCAGCTGTGACACAGGACACACCAACAAATGGGAACTAGGGTCAGGTGAGGGAAAATGTTTGCTGCTCCAGGTGAAAGACCTGACAGTGCAGAATCATGGAATCATTAAAGACGGAAAATATATTTGGGATTAACTCTGACTATTAACCCAGCACTGCCAGGTCCACCACTGAACCATGTTCCTAAGTACCACATCCACATGTTTTTTGAACCCTTACAGGGATGGTGACTCCATCACTGCCCTGGGTCGCTTGTGTCAGTGCCTGACCACCCCTTCAGTGAAGAAATTTTCCCCAATATCCAATATAAACCTCCCCTGGCACAGCTTCTGGCCGTTTCCTCTTGTCCTGTCCTTTGTTCCCCGGGAGTAGAGCCTGACTCCCACTTGGCTGCACACTCCTTTCAGGGAATTGTGGAGAATAGCAAGTTCTCCTGAGCCTCCTTTTTTTCAGGCTGAGACCCCCCAGCTCCCTCGGCTGCTTCTGCTGCTCCAGACCCTTCACCAGCTCCATTCCCTTCCCCGGACACATTTCAACGTCTCCTTTTCTTTCTTATCCCGAGGAGCCCAAAACTGAACTGCAGGCACATCCTAATAATTTTGGGTGTTTCTTCCAAATTCCTAAGCTCCAATAAGACGCATTTTCACAGAATATCCTGAGCTGGAAGAGACCAACAAGGATCGTTGAATTCAATCCTTGGCCCTCCACAGGACACTCCAACAACCCCACACTGACCTTGAAAGCGCTGTCCAAACGCTGCTTGAGCTCAGGCAACCCTGGTGATGGAGTATCGTAGAACAGTATTGTCCCACTACTATATACACTATCGACAAGATTATCTTGTCAAAGCAGCACTGAAAGGAAGCAGCTGCCATAGGACAGCACCAAAGTCAAACAAATGTGGAGGACACACAGCAGTGTGGCACATGGGAAGGCCCCGCACACGGGGATGCCCCGCACACCCAGCCGCGCAGACTGCAGGGACCGCTCCGCAGCGCAGCCCCGGCCCGCCCCGGCCCTGCCCGCACACTGGCCCTCTCGCCCTACGGCTCCGCGGTACCTGCGAGCGCCCGGGGCGGGCGGCAGCAGCGGGCGCCGCTCATGGCCGCGGCTGCTGTGCCGCTCTCCTCTCACCGCCTGGGCGCCGCCATCTTGCCGACGCGACCTCCAAACGCTTTCCGGGTCGGCGCCACGGCGGAGGCGGAGCGGCCATTTCGGGGCTGTCCCTACGAGAGGGGCGGTTGTGTGGAGAGTATGCAGGGTCTCTGCCAGGGCTGGTCTCTCGTGAGAGGTGGCCGTGCCCCGAGCTAGTGAGAGTTTTTTATACCGAAGTTTGTAATTCCCCAGGCTAATATATAAAAGCGGCGTGGAAGGAGTCAAAAGGCTTTTCACCTCTCTACCAGTACAAAATAAACGACCTGAAATAACAGAATCACAGAATCGTTTGGGTTGGAGGGGACCTCTGGAGATCACCCGGTCCAGCCCCCTGCCAAGGCAGGGATCACGCAGAGCTGGTGAGACAGGAACCCATCCGGGCGGGATTGGGATGTCTGCAGAGGGGGAGACTCCAGGCCTCCCTGGGCAGCTGCTCCAGTGCTCTGGCCACCCTCTATGGAAAGAAGTTCTTCATGTTGAGGTGGAATTTCATGTGTTTTGGTTCATGGCTATTGCTCCTTGTCCTGTCACTGGGCACCACTGAGAAGCGTCTGGCACCATCCTCTTGGCATCCTTGGCATTAACGAGATCCTTTCTCAGTCTTCCCCAAACTAAACAGGCTCAGCTCCCACAGTCTCTCCTCATATGGAGATGCTCCAGACCCCTCATCATCTTTGTTGTCTCCATTGGATCCTCTCCAGTAGTTTGTCTTTCTTCTACTGATGAGCCCAGAACTGGACATAGCACTCCAGATAATGAGAAAGAAAATCTGGATGTACAAACAAGATCAGTTGTGCAAGTCCAAAACATGAGATGTATCATCAACACTGAGATGAAAATGTAAATGTCCATTATGCACTCTATGTGGTCAGCACAGCTTTTCCATGGAGAAACAATGAAACAAAAAGTTTCAAAAACTAAACTGAATTAAGGACTTTTATTGGATCAAGTCCTTACGGCAAAGAACAACAGTTCTTAGGGGCAGATGTGGGTGAGATTGTTCCTGCAGAGCAAGTGCCAGAGCAGTTTCCCACCCAGCGAACCAACCAGTGACCCTGAGGGAAGAACTAGGATGTCATTTTTGGGGTGCAGGAACAGGGGACAGCGTTCAGGTGGGAGCTGGGGCCAGATGGAAGACCTCGGTCACCTTTCCCACAAGGAAGTGCCCTGAGCCCTGCCTGGAGCATCCTCACGGCCTCTGCCAGGCACTGGGGCTGTTCTCTCTGCTGCATCCCCAGGCTCATCCCCAGGGAACAGCAGTGGCCAGGATGTGGTGTCTGACACAGCAAGAGGGTGACCAGGAGTGCATGGGGACATTGCAAAATGCTTGTAAAGGGAGTCAAGGGAGGTCTAATAAAAAATGAATCAATTCTATAATTCTGTGGAGTCTCATTCTCAAAAGGACCTGAGCTTTAAAGAGCCAAATGCTTGGTAAAAAAAAAAATTAAAAAAAATTGAAATCTGCATTTAGTTTCTAAAGACATTTTTGAAACTGAAAGTTTGGTTTCTATACTCCTTGGGTAAAAATATGCATTTCAGGGGGTCACACTGAAGAGCCGATGCAGCTGTCACCTCATCCTGCCCTCATACACCATCTGGAGGTTGCTCGATCCTTTGCTAAGCTGATTCAACATACTGACCTGAAAGGGATAAATTGCTAATTTTGCTGGTTATACTGTTTGAACTGTCCCTGCACAGGCACTGATAGGTTAAAAGCTAAAGCAGGGCACAGAGGAAGGGCCTTGGAGCAGAGTCTGAACAAAAAGGGAAGGGAATGGTTAGGACTGCTCCAGCTGCAAGGCATAATTGCACCCCCAGGCATCTTTAAAATGTTTTCTCTTAAGAGTTTAAGTTCAGAAGATGTAGGCTATAAGTCACTTAAATGCTTTTGAAAGTCATTCTCAATACTTTTTCATGGAAATCTTCCTCAGAACCATCTTCCACCCCGGCTTTCATTTCTTTATAGTGCTTAAATTCATGCAAAAGTCATCTTAAATCATTATTAGGAAGATAAAATGAAAACTCTCACTCTAATTCACTGAGAATATCCTACTTCAAAGCATTTCTTTCCACTCTCCCTCTGTTTGGGGAGCTGGGGGGAAATTAGGACTTCACATTTCTTATGGTTAATATCCGGTTTTACTCTGAGTTCTCATCACTGAGCATATATCACTTAGCAGTTCCTGTTTGCATCTCTACTTTTTGCCCTTTTTTTCTGCCCTCAAATTTACACCTGCAAAAATAAAACAAACATCACGCAGCAAACACACACAATGGTTGCATAGAGGGCCGGAATGGTTCGTTGGTTTTAAGGCAGTTTGCGTCAGAGAGGAAAATGTTGAAGTGGTCAAGTGTTCAGTGTCACGGCTGAGATTCAAGGTTTAATGATTTTCATTGCCTTTCACTTGGGCAATAAATTGCACCCCTGGAGAGAGGGGATATAACATTACTTTTCTAATTAAAGAGAATGTTATCCATGGACCTCAAGACAGAGCAATACCTCCTTGTGAAACAACAGTGAGGATGTAGGGCACACAAAATGCCACATACCCATTTGGTTTGAACCACTAAAGCTGCTCCTAGAGAGAAAATAAATGGTCTTAGGATTTTTTGTGGACTCAAGTATCCAAATATCAGAGTTGTATTTTAGCCCAAAAGGGCTACACAGGCTTTGGATCTTGTTACTGAAGGTTTGGCTCTGCGCAGCGCTGATTCCACAGGAGCTGGCCCCACGAAATACTCTGGAAAGCACCAGGAACTCCAGAGTACAGAAGGGGAGCACAGACCTTCCAGGGAGCTCCTAGCACTCTCTCCACTCAGCTCCCACCATCTAACTCATAAAGGCCCAGTACCTCTGTCACAGGACCACGGGGAGGCTTGCTGGAGACTCATTTTTGTCACAGGGCTCCAAGGTCACCGTTGTGGGTCAGAATAATTCCTGAAGCATCTCTAACATTTTGCTAGTTGCTAAGATGGGCAGTTTCTCAGCATCTATGGTGCTTCCCCTGGTTATAAACTTTGCACCTACAGGTTTGGTCTCAGGGTGATGCAAGGGGCAGTTAACCACACAACTGCCATCAATGTTAATTATAGAGCACATTATTAACAGCTTTATACGATCTTTTTTCCTATTAGCACTATCATAAATCTGATTGGTGGGACTTAATTGGATCTCAGCAACAGAATGCAATAGTTTGATACACAAAAAGACAAATTTGTGGAGATGGCAAACTATTATTATACTTTAATGTCAAAATCTCACTCATAACACCAACAAGGCTTCTTGTAAGATTGATTTGTTGTCAGAAAATGATTTAAAGACCTACTGTAAAAATATTATATTTTTCTTACTTCACAGAATGTGGCATTGATGTTAGAGCTCCACAGAGACTTGATGTACTTTCAGATAGGGAACTCTGAAAGCCAAGTGCAAAATAAGATGGCATCCTGATGTTATTGTGGTAGCCTTTGCAGATCGTTTCAGAACTGATGACTGGTGTTTAGTTTAGTAATCCACCACGGGGGAAGCTGGAGCTTAGAGCAATGGGTTGGTGAAGCCCAACTGTATTTGATTTTGGGGACCCAGGATGTAAAGTAAGAAATGGTGTCCAAAGTGAAGGGTACTAGGACATATCAGAAACACAGAAATAACAGATAGAAAGAGCTAAGGAAGTATTAAAGGCCAGGCCAAACTCTAGTAATAGAAAGTTGATTGTCTGCTTAAGGCATCTAGATTGAGCCGATGATCTGTGCTCAATACCTCAGTTACACCCCTCCTGAGATCTTGAGTCAGGGCTTGTCGCAGCTTCTGTCACTGAGAGACTCCCAGTGATCCTGATGATCAGTTAAGTAGTTCTTTGAGTCACTTGTATTGCCATGGATTTGGGGTTTTCGGGGATTTTCTACAATTCAGCATTGTAATGCACTGATGCTTTTACATCAATCCAATATTGAAGCATAGGAAGGACCCAAGCCCAGGTTGGACAGGGCTTGGAGCAATCTGGTCTAATGAAAGATGTCTCTGCCTATGGCAGGGGGCGAAACGAGATGAGCTTTGAAGTCCCTTCCAACCCAAACCACCGTGTGATTCTGTGTATTGTATAAAGTCTGGTCTTCAATAAAGAAATCTCACAACCAGGAGGAAAATCTACTGATACCAACCAAGAGCTTGAAACATGCCACTCCCGTGTTAATCAATACTTGCCCTCAGCAAATAAATCTGAGTGAAAATTAACAGGTAAGAAAACCCAAACATCAAAAACATCAAAACCCCCAAACCTTCCCACCATCCTGATTCCAGTGTTTTGGAGTACTTAAAGCTTCCAAGAACAAGTGAAGTAGTACTTCTGGTAGATCAGGGCTCAGTCACTGTTCTGAAGTGGTATGCCAGACTGATTTCTTTCCCAAAGCAGAGGTCAAATATACCATAGGAAATCAGCAGAAGCTAAAAACTGCTGCCTCTTCTGACCTGTCCAAGGTGGCCTTGTGCTGACCCTGGGGATGTAATTTTTTGGCAAGTCCTGTGTTTCTTGTTTGCCTCCTGCAATGGACTACGAGCTATAATCACTCACTTCAAGTGAAAAACTTCCAGCCTTTCCTTAGGTAAAGCTTTGCCGAGTAAATTCAGCTGCAATCAGATTTGGAGTTGATGTCAAATCTGGTACAAACATGTTGGTGATGGAGAGTAAACAGCAAGGTGGCTGGGGATGAATCCTACTGAAGGCAGCGTGAGGGGAATTGCTCCTAATAAATGGCAAAACCTTCCTTACAGCAGCAGCAACCAGCCACAGAGATCCAGCAAGGAGCTACTTAACCCACTGCAATGCCCCATCACATCAGCCAGCCCTTTTTAACTCACCCTTACATTGCTGCTTCTGACAAGAAAGGATACCTTTTATCCCTAAAGTTCTCAGCCAGAGTCAACAATAGATATTTCCAGAAGCCCTTTGCCCTTAAAATTACTTTCTGAAGAAAAGGACCTGTGTCCTGTGCTCCTTCAGCTGAGAATTGCTGCCTGAATATCTCCAGAACCCCTTTCTCTTTTTTTCATGCTTTCTTTCAAAGATCTTTCTTTTCCTGGAAAATCTGTGTGACGTTCCCAAGCTGCTTAGGACTCAGAAGATCTAATAAAAATAAGATTTATTAAGAGCAGAGGGAGGAAATCAGATTAAAACTGAAGAAATGGCTTGCACAACTGATCTCCTATACTCAGCAACTGCTCAGGAAGTGCTCGGTACACACGCATTAACTATTTTGAGGAAGTGCCTTTCCGCCTGAAATCATTTCTTGCAATAATTTCTTTACTCACCTACCTCACCGGTGAGCACAGCCTTCCGAATGGGAGATGGAGGACTGTCTGGTTTCCCTCTTGCTCCTGGGTGTAAAACTAGATGAGTCCTCATGGGAGAAGAGTGAGAAACTCCAGTGTTTCTTCTTGCTGTGAAGGGAGGAATGTTTTCTATTTTCTGATTTGTGAGAGAATCAATTTAGTTTCTGAGGGAAAAAATGTCACATAAGAGAAACAGACCAGAGTTCGTAACAGGAGGTGCAGCACAGACCCCTCAGCCCTACTGCTGTTAGCAGTAATCTGTGTCCTTCCCCAGCATCTTACAGCCCGGGATGCTACATGGGCAAAGTAAATTAGTGCCTTGCTTGTGTTTCCAGTCACAAAATACATCCAAGACATGGCAAGTTCATTTTTTTAAAGAAATACCATATGTGCCCTATTGACTGCAAACTCTACAAGCTGTTTCTGGCCTGCAGGCTGCAGATCCAAGCCCCTAAGCAAGCTGATTCCAGAAGGCTATTATGGGCAGGACAATTCATCTGCCTGCAGACTGTTCCCACCAGGTCCTCAGGTAAGGGAGAGCCTGTGGCTGGAATAACACGTGGGGGAGGCTGCAAGGATGCAGGCTGAGCAGCCCTGCCCCAGGCAGCATAGTTGTTGTAGAGCACCTTCACCTTTGAGCCTCCATGGAAGAGTATCTTGCGGAGATGTTGTCAGGCTGCGCAAAAACCCCTCAACAGGGGAGGGCGTTTATGTGCCAGGCAAGTTACATCATTCAGAGGCTGCCTGTTAGGACTTCTGGCTGCTGCAGTGGGTCCACGTCCCTCAAAAATATGTGAGGATACTACTCATTCCAACTGGAGCCCATGGAGTACATCATCCTGAGAGACAAACCAGGTCCAGCACACCCTTCTCAGCTTAAACAAACGAGGCTGAAGGTTTCCTCATCATAGAAAAACAGAACACACATTCTCCTTATTTATGGATGTTTAGGGCAGAGTTGTTACAAATCATTCAGCCAAGCAGTCATTTTTTGACGCTCTCACATCCCAGCCCAACTAACTCATAGTAGCCTCAGCAGCTGACAACCACAGCAAAGATCTTGGAGAAAGGATAGTATTTATGAACATATCAAAATGATTCATAATGGGCTATTAAAAATAGCAAGAGATGAAAGAGACAGCCTACAGAGAAGCCATTCTGAGATCCTCAGTAATTCAGAACAGTTTTTAAGTCAAGTTTTAGCTATCACAGATCTGTCCCTGCTGCTCTGCAGATAACAGAGTAGGCTGTTCTGCTCAGGATGAGGGCTCTCTTCCACCTAGGGCTCTTTATTTCACTCTGGCAGCTATCACATCCACACTGAAACAAGCTCAATGTAACTCACACCCACCCTCATCTCCTGAACATTCCCAGAGAGACAAGCCTTAGCACACATCGAATTCAGCTTTATTTTCCCTGGACTGGCTCCGCTCAGTGCTGCCATGTTCCAAGGGTTAATTTTGGCAAACAAGGGTAGTTGGTCAAGTACAGCGTGTGCACCCCCCCAGGAAGTTTTCACAGTCTGTCAGGCACTTGTTAACACACTACCCCATTCAGGTTGTGATGAATTTGTGGCATGTTGGAAACGAGCCAGAGGCTGAGCTGGGAACAATATTTATTTATATCTACGCACAATATTTCATGTCTGCCCAAATCATGCACTTTCCCTAATCCACAGTATTTGAAAACATTTGCAGTTCTCTCAACTGATTAGCATCAGCTTTGCTTGGCCTGACCTAGCGGAAAGAAACGTAAGACAGTAAATGCAGCTGAATGTTTTAATTCACTGATCAAGGCTGACGTTTCTTCCCTGCCTGGTCTACCAGTCCATAATTTAAAGATTCTTATAAGGTGTAAAAAGCTGTGTTTTGTGCCATGACGAGCAATATGGAATGTCCAGGCCTTGTTCTGTTAGAGGGGTCTCACCAAATCCCCATCTGAACAAGGGGATGGTGGTTTTGTGGGCCACTGAAACAAAGCAAGAGCCTGCAAAATTGCTTCTTGAGAGCTATTTTCTCAAAGTGACTCACTACTTGCATTCTGTAAGGAGGGACTTGATGGACCCTACCTCATCGGTGTGAGGAATCACAAAGTTTTCATCGTATTGGTTTCCAGCTTGTGTGCTGAGCAGCATGAAACATAAAACACAATATTTGGGCTGAAGAACGCACAGCAGTATAGGAAGCTACTGAAGATATCAAAAGTATCCTCCATTCCTTCTCAGTGTAAGAGGGAGGAAAAAGAAGATGGAAAAGATTAAAAAACAAAAAATTCAGAGGTTTGTTGGTCGTTTGGAGAAAAATGGAGCCAGGATGCAACTAGGTTTAGTGTCCATTAAAATTAGAAAGAGACAAGCCTGCTGAAAACAACTGAATTTGTGTGTGAGCACAACATGATATGGTACCTGTTGATGTGGAGAAATTGGTGACTGTGCAATAAGAAAAACTGACACAGCACATTTGTCTCAGAGCTCTGAGTTCAGTGTGATCAGCCCGGTCACACAGAGAGGGAAATTAAGCTCAGACTCAACCAAAATACCATGAAGAACCCTCAGCACTCTGCCCATTAGACCATTTCCCATATGTATAACTACCCTGGTTTTAAGAACTAGTAATCACTGAGTTGCCCTATCTGAACCTCTGAGAAAGAGACAGGAAGGGGACAGCCACACTTCACAGTGGGCAATCACACAGGTCAGAGGTGGAACAAAAAGACGAAGGTTTTTATATATGAAAAACTATTTCCCACTTATTTGTACTGAATACGGAGACTGAGTGAAACCAGTCTGGCCATCACCACTTATTAACCAGTGCTGCATCATGTTGTCACGGTATTCTTCGTTTTCAAAACATGCCAGCATGACTTATTTATATGTGATGGTGGCCCAGGTCTTTTTGGTTCACATATTCACCTTCAGGAGACCTTTGTAATTTTCCGTGCCATCCAAACAGTTTGTCTTTGGTATTTACTGACCAATTCTTTTCTATTTCTGCAAAAATAAGTGACGTTTAAGCCTGATTTTGTTACATGGAGAAACTTGAAGGAGTTGCATCATTAACATTAGCAACTTTAGCAATCTGACCTGAATTTGGCTACTGCATAACTTAAATCCCTTAAGGCACCTTCATTACTACAGCATTAAGGAAGCTTTCTGGGTTTTTAAAATTCTCATAAATGTTCTTTTAAAGCTACTCTATAAATTCATCTTTTTATCATAAACTTTCCCTTCCTAAATAATAAAAAACAACCCTCTAAAGCGATTTCTATTTCATGACAGTGTTTTAAAATACTTTTCAGTACTCATGAAATGCACTGCAAATCCAACTTGGGTGCCTGTGGGCTGTGTCGGGGAGGGAATGTTCTGACTTTGGCCAGGGCTTTTTTTATTCTCACTATATATTAGCTGAATTAAGTTTGCTAGCCAAGATCAAGATCACATGGCATTAAATGTTCTATAAATACAGTGTAAGATGCAGCCCAGGCCACAGATAAGTAAAATCAAGCAGATAAAACCAAGGGAAGAGGGAAGTGCTGTTATGGCCCCTTTACAGATGGGGAGCAAGGGCACAGAGAAAGCACTGTTCAGACTAAATAACTTCAGGCACAAAACACAGGAGCCCAAGCACAGAAGACAGGTTTCCTCCACCCTTAGTGAGGTTTTTCCAGGGGCTGCTCACATCAGTCAGAGGTTGGGAGCTGAAGGAGGGGATGTAAGGGAGGAGATCCCAGTGAGGGTCTGACTCTGCTCCTTGCAGTGGTGGCGGGATGGAGCCCACCACCCTGACTGCGGTGTTGTCGCATTACGTCACTGAAACCTCCAAAGATCCATCGTTATCGTTCTTATAAACATCATGCTGGGCTTCAACCTGTAAGAAATAATAATTTAGCTCATGAAAACGCTCCTGCCAACTATGTGTGTTAGCGTAGAGGTGGATGCAGAATACAAGGGTCAGTGTAAGACATGCTTCACAAACACAGACATGCCCATGAGACCTGGAGAGATGGGGATTGTGAAGATAAGGATTTCTTAATTAGCCAGCTCAGGAGATAGTCTGGAATATCTGCATCTCCAGGGAAGTGAAACAATCCCTATTCCAGTTAAAGGCAGTCCAGCCCATCGCCTCCATAATCACAGAATCATTTAGTTTGAAAAAGATCTGAAGATCATCAAGTCCAACCATTACTTCAGCACTACTGTAAATGCCACTAAACCATATGCCCAAGTGCCACATCCACGTGCCTTTTGAATGCTTCCAGGGATGGTGATGCCACCATTTCCCCGGGGCAATACAGAAATTGCTGTTTCAGGGAGGAGACCCACGTGGGCTTCTGAAGGACTTCAAAGAGGATCAAAGTATAACAGCAAATGTATCCTACTACAAAAGAGGGTCTTGGAGGTCCCCCCTGCAGGGTAGAAATGCAGAATCACTGTCCTGCACTGTTCCGAGTGTCCTGGCACCTTTATGGGTGCCAAGCACACTCAGAAAATGACATCAGGACAGGACAACATCCCTACAGCTGGATAGGGAAGAGAAACCTTTCTGATTTGTCCTATAAAGAGTTTAGTCAGAGCTTTCTTTTGACTTTTTAAGAGAGAGAGGATTGCTAGGTGCCACAGCTCAACAGGCTCTCAGAAGGGGAACTCCAAACTCATTGTACAATACTGCTTTCCCTTATTTTTCTTGTTTATGGCTGATTTTTAAAAAGAGAGTTCAGTTGCTCTGCCATTTCAGAGTCACCATTAATTTAATCTTTCTCCTTATTTATTCACAGAGCTACTTTGTCTCTTGTCTTTTGTGTTCCTGTGATACATTTCTAAAAACCTTCCTGATGCCTCCAGCAGCAGTCACTCATCCGGCTGCCGTTGCCATCTCCCTGAAAACCTCCCCTCCTTGGCAAGGCACACGCTTACTTCAGCATCCATTCCTTCTTCTTGCCAGAAAACTTTGTGCTATTTCCAACTTCCTCATCATCTCTTTTTTTTGCTGCCCCTTAGCTGTTGTATTTTCCTCTTTCCACATAAAAATTTCCCTAAAGATGGGAATGGAATGGCTACTGGAAGTGTAGCCCCTTCCCCTTGCAGGGATTTGGGCTACCAGACAGCAGCTCTGCATCTGTCCTACTTTCTTCTGGACCATCACTCACCTTTGTTCTAAAAAGTTTTTCATTCCCAGCACAGACTGTTCACCGGAATCCCTAAACCACCTGTCCATGATCTAATTCTCCTATGCCTCTATCACAGAACTGTACCCATTGCAGTAATTTAGTATTAATTAGCCATCCTGTAATTTAGTTCAGTCCTTACAGACCTCATAGTGGCCCAGATCTGATGTGGGTGGCACAGACAAAGCAGGAGACAGTACCCATTCTAAAGCATTTACAGCTACAGATGAGCCAGAAGGGAAATATCTTTTTCCCAATATACCAAGGTAAAGCAAGAAGGGGTTTGTGGGCAAGTTCAAATCACCTTTAATGACTGACCTCCCACACAGAGCTGAGTTCATGGCAGTGCCTTTGCTAATCCTCCTTAGGTGAGCTGGCTTGGGTCACAGAGGGGCTGGCAGAGCCCTTCGGCCCATGTGCAGGTACCGCATGTCCCAAGCCACCTCCGCTCTCCCTCTGCCAGCCCTGGTGGCAGATCCAGCCTTTTGTTTCTGCTTTGTTAATTTCTGAAATGCCAGGAAGGTTGCAGTTTGCTAAAGTTTTGGATTCCTCATCTGGATCCACTCCTCATCCTGCTGAATTATTTTGTCCCTTCCTAAACAAATGGCCTTTCAGCATGATGACTTTCTATTAGGCCAAGGTATCCTGTGGCTGCTCAGAAATCCCAGTAGCAAACTGATAGTTGCTGAATTTCTCTTTACTGTGCAAAGATAAGCTGCAAGCCAGAGCCAGAGAATATTAGTACCTGCTCCAGAAGGAATAAAAGGTTGTTTCTTAACCGAGTTAAAATGGGTTGAAACGTGTGAGTGTGTGACCAGATGGGCTGAGTGTGTTAGAAGCACACACTTGCTATAGAAAATTAAGTATTTTCTTTGAGAAGCAGCAACTACTCATTTAACAAAATAATGCTATGAGGTTTTTGAATATAAACAGGAACAAAGAATGGTAAATAATGATTCAGAACCTCCCAGCAATAGGGAAGTGCCTCTGCAGCGCTCAGTCTCACATGGCACATCCCCACGTGAATGCCCATGGCCAGGAGCCAGCACTGTGAGACAGCGTCTATGTGCGACCTTTGATTCTTCCATGTCTTTGTGAGTGAGAATTTTTTATGGTGGTGCTTCTAATGGGAGATAGATAAGGGGTCTGGCCCCCTGGCTGGAAAACTCTTGTGCTGCGCGGCAGAGAGGGACCACTCCCTGCTTCCCCACTGTACAGTGGGCTGGGATGAAGATGACTCCCACTTCCATACAAAGTGTTAGGAAAGCTTCCATTGCAGCCCAATATGAATGAAATATGAATTCAGAAGTCTCAGGAATTGCTGGCACTTCCAGGAATATGCAAACCCCTGATGTGGGGAGTATCTGGTTCTCTGAGCTTCTCATGTACAAGGAGGATTCGTGTCCCCCTGGATGAGCATGAGCAACTGATAGGGGCATAAAATGCCAGTGAATTTAGGCTGGGTCTGATCTCCATAATGTAAATTAGAAGACACTTTTGCTGAGGTCAGTAGAGCCGCGGTGGGAGAAAGCCGCCAGTGTAAAGCCCATCACAGTCATTTGCACAGGGATGAGAAGGTGTGTGAAAGACTTCCCTGCAAATACACCCTGTAGTTCCTCAGGGTTGATGGATCCCTTTACACCTGCATAAGGAAGATAAGTAAAACAGCATCAACCTCAAAGTGGTAACTTGATATACTGTCTCTGCAGTAGAGTCAGTGTCACAAAGAAAATTCAGGAAATCTGGCTGGAGCCATTTGTCAGTGGTTTATTGCATTGTCGAGGCTAAGCTTGGAGCAATAAAAACAGGGAACTCCAGAGTTCATGGCAATGCACATCAAGAACTGGGTGGTACTTGGACTTCCTGAGTTTGTTTGATGTCCTTTTGTTGTTCGACTTGCAAATTAGGCTGTGAGTTTGGGAGCCTGACTTTAAATACTTATTTTTAAAAAGACTGATCTGAATTTCTAACAGAAAAAAAAGAAATTGCCTCCCCTGGAAAACAGCCATTCCAAAACAATTTCCCCTAATATTGTCACTAGGGGTGATGAAAATCCACAGCAAAAGCGGGGGGGGGGGGTTCACGGGAAGGGAGGGGAAGAAACAAGATGATTTAATGCTCTTTTAAAGAACTTTTTACAACTGATTTCTAATGAGGAATGGCCAATGCTGTTAACATGCAAATGGACCGTCTTGAAGTCCTGGGATGACTGGTGAATAGACAAACTCCAGGGCTGGAGACAAACACTGCCTTCCTCTCCTACAACTCATCACTTCTTCCACGACTACTTAAACCTCCACCAGAAATGACTCGACTCTATACTAGTAGTTTAATTAAAAGTATCCATATGCAGGTTGCCTTTGGTCTCCCCAGCTTCTGAATGAGGAAATTAAAAGCATAGCAATAGGGAAAGGCTTTGAGCTGGTTTTATGAGGAGAGCTGCTAACCCACTGCCCTGGTGTTTCAAACACACCAACTGTGCTATAACTGGCCTGGAAGACCAAGGCTGTGCCTACATAAAGCAGCTCTCTATAAGCTCACCTGCAAATAAACATATTTTTTTTTTATCCTAAGATGTTGCAACAAACTATAGAAAAAAGAGTGGTATTACCAGCAGGAACCGCTCTTTTTAAAAAGTCATCTGTGTCTGCAGATCAGATGTCACTTGCGCTTTAGAGACAAGGCAAGGGGGAAGAGTTTTAAACTAAAAGAGGAGAAATTTAAATGAGTATTAGGAAGAAATTCTTCCCTGGGAGGGTGGTGAGGCCCTGACACAGATTGCCTAGAGACACTGTGGCTGCCCCATCCCTGAAAGTGTCCCAAGGCCAGGTTAGACAGGGCTTGGAGCAACCTGGTCTAGTGGAAGGTGTCATTGTCCATGACAGAGGGTTTGCAATGAGATGATCTTAACTTTCCCGTCCAACCCAAACTATTCTGTGATTCTGTGCTTCTTTTGGGGGAAAAGACTAAAGGTTTTACCAATTCACGTGGAAGGGGGACCTCACTTCTTTCTAGGACTGAAGCTCAGTGCTCCACATGCTCGTACAAGTACATGCAGGGACAGCTCCAGTTCCCAGCACTCAAAACCAAGCTCTTGGCTGGAAGTAACCAAAGCCTGAGTTTATAGCTTGCTCTTCTCAGCCAATCCACCAAAAATGTGTGGCTGCGCAATGCTCTGTTCAGCTTCCTCTAGGAAAAAAAAAGCTCATTTTAGGCACTGTAACAAAAGCGAGTGAAATGCAAATCCAGCTTCAAAGAAGTGTGGGAAACAGAGAATTGGTTTACCAGCATCTTGAGTGTTGGGATTGCTCACAAGGGATGTGAGCAGCCGTAGCTCATGTGTCCTGTGTGTCAGGGGGAACATGTGCTGTGTAATCCCCTCCCAGGGCAGTCCAAAACATGAGACCCACGGAGTCAGTCTCATCCTTTTGGCTCTTGTCTCAGTGACCAGGTAAATAGTTTGTACTAAGTGGAACTGGTGCCACTGATAGGATGGATGGAGCTTGCATGAACATGCATAAATGGTCTGCTTGTTGGAGTTCTTTTGTGGGAGAAAAGAGTTCAAATTGTAACCAGGCAGTTGTGGGAACTGAACTTAATCTCCCACGTTCCCGACCTGCTGCAGGGAAATGGGAGATTCCCCATCCTTCACTTAGATGTTCAGGCACATTCTATTTCTTTTCTATGAAGAAATGTTTGAATTCTGGGAACACAGCTGAAGCCACAGAGCTTTTGTAGGGCTTTTTTGAGAATTGCTCACTAACTAAAAGATCAGTTATCCACAGAAGTTAACCTGGCCCAGTATTGTGTGGGCAGAGGGGTGAGGAGGGTTGTGATTCAGGGCTGAGGACAGGCAGCTCCTGGTGATACACGGTTGGAGCTGCACAGTCAGTGTTTTGTCACTGAGACCAGCCCATGGAGCTGAGCCCTGGGTGTCCATGTAGGACCACTCTGCAGTGTGGGGACAACACAGCCCCTGCCTCCTTGAGGGAGAGGTCAAACCATCTCCTGGGTAAGGACCTCACTCTTACCTCTCTTAGCCTTAATCCCTTCTAGGGAAATGCCTTCCCCTCCTATTCCCTGCCTCAAAGCATGGGGCATTCCACTTCTGCAGTCTGCAGTTGAAAACTGTACCAGGACCCTAGCTGTGACAAGGAAAACCCTTGAATTAAAAAGCTGTGACCTCCCTGCAGTGAGCTCAGAGATCTTAGGTAAGCACCCTTCTCACCAGCGCTCTCTCTGCTCTTCTGCCACAGCCTGGGGATGATGGAGACCTGTGGATATGGAGGTGGTTGATCTGGAGCTGATCATGCCCGTGGAAAGGAGGGCTTCTCTGTTGCCTTCAGCAGCTTCTCTGCTCCAGACCCATCTTTGCTTGTCGAGACATTTCAGAACTGTAATTTTCGATGTGAGTGGCTGAAATGTTTATATTCTGTTCAAGAACAGGTTACCAGTGTTCCCCAAGGGGCAGGGATCCACCTTACTGGCATATTACACTGTGGCAGAATCAGTGGAAGCACAGTGTCACCAAAAGCGTGTCTTGACTGTAGGGTCAGCAGGGAGATGCTGGAAGGAACCTAGAGTTTGCCTTGCCTTGCCTTCTCCCTTTGAACACTGGGTACAAATAGACGAAGTGTTCAGAGTTTGCAATAACAGCAGCTTTGTCCTCATCCCTAACCAGGGAAACCAGTACAGATACTCAGGCAAGGCCTCCAGGCTCTCCTATGGACCATTTTGGGTACTGGCTCAGGCTGAGAGTGATCACCAAGCACTGTCTGGTGGTGACCAGTCTCTCTTCAAAGATGTCTGTGTGGCTGTGTCCTGGTACAAGGTGACACCTGGCAGAGACAGGGCTCAGTGGGATCACTAATGCCAAGAGGAGAGGAAAAGCAGGCTGTTTGTTTCAGTTCATAACTGGGGATTTAAGATTCCCACAGGCAGCCCGTTTCCAAACTCTTAGTGTGTCGCACTATCAACCATGCACCTTTTATGGGGATTCATTTCAAAAAGTCATCTGGGTGGAAAAAAATTATGTATATATAAACATGATATAAAGAGTGAGCACATTACAAATGGGAGCTGGGTCAAAAAAACTCCTACTGCAGTGCTTAGAGACCATTCTAAATAGATTCACTCAAAGCTTTGCTATTTCATAAAACATTAAAGGATTAAACTGACTTTAAATACATCTGTAGAAATAGAGGCCATATTTTATTAAAGGTGTCAGGTCTGTCTAATCTCTCCTGTGTAAGATATTCATTTTGCAGTAGCAAAGGCACAGAGATCATTAAGTCCATCTCCAGTGCTAGCACATACAGCCTTTGCCAGATACCAAACTCTTCCCTCATTAATATTTTAACATTTGAGGTTACACTGAGAAACCACCCTTTGTCACAGACACCAGAGAGATTAGTAGTAAATCTTTTCAAAGAGAAGTACTGCATCCTTAGTATCCAAGGATTAGAATTTAAAATTGAACTACAGCCAGTGCGAAGTGCAGAGCAAAAACAGCACTGCAGCAGGACAGAGCCACCAAATGTGTTCATATTGCTGGCGAGACTGGGGGGATGGGAGTTGCTGGCCTATAAATGTTGATTTTGGGGTTTCTTGCAACTCCAAAGCCTTCAGTGACAGACAGGATGCTAGGGCTAGACGGATTCCTGTCTGATCCAACACAGTAATATTTGCAGTTCTGGAAAACAGCAAGGTAAAGACCTGAATACAGGCAGGGCACAGAGGAGCCCTAAGGACTGATCAGGGACAGGCACCTTCTGTTAGGGATAAAACTGACCTGGTGCCCACAAAAAATTAGCAGCAAAACCTTCAGCTGTAAAGGTAGACATAGAAGCAGAAGAGAATTGCAGAGAAGAGTGAGAGTGTCAAAATCTGGAGGGTATTTCAGAGGTATAATGATAAAATCAGAACAGCAGGCCTAGGGAGCTGCATAGGAATGGACTCTCTGGGCATCAGTGGCATCTGACAGGGCATCAACAAAGGCACAAGGGCCTGGGATGGGAGAGAGAGAGAAGGAAGATAGGGTCCTTGTTCAAGTCCAGCTCCCAAAAGGCTCAGGAGAGATTTGTGCCCAACCATCCCTGTGCCTCTCTTGCAGGGACCAACAACAATGTGCCACCATGGAGCTGCAAATGTGGGAGCATTGGGGCACTGCACAGTGCTGCTCTCATTCACCTGTGGGCACCAGCTCCTCCAAACAGCAGGGCTGGCTCCTGTGTCGCCCTGGAGCACCCTCTGAAGCAGTTCAAGACATTTTGAGGGAAAGGTACTGTAGGAATTAACTACTTGACAAGGCAAGAGCAGACCTCAAAGAAAGCAGCGCAGAGGGAAAACTAAAAATCAGTTGAAAGGGTCTGTGAAAGACAAACCAACACCCTGCTGCCAGGATAACACAACACTGGGACTGTCTGGCACAGCTGCACAAGATGGAAGGAGGATTTGGAGATGAGGAAATAAAAAATGGTGGAAAGAATAGAACAGAACAGAATAAAATAGGCTAAAATAGAATAGAACTGTTTCAGTTGGAAAGGACCTTCAGTGATCATTAAGTCCAACTGCCTGAACATTCAGGGTTGGCCAAAAGTTAAAGAATATTATTAATGGCATTATCCAAATGCCTCTTAAACACTCACAGGCTTGGAGCATCGACCACCTGTCTGGGAAGCCTGTTCCCAGGAAGCCAGGGTTTGACCACTCTCCCAGTAAAGAAATATTTAGTGGTCCTATAAATGATTCTGGTCCCATTTCTGATGGCCACAGGCACCTCATGGCTGATACAGGGGAAATCCCTTCCAGCACCTCAAATTTTCTATCTCTAACACGGAAATATCAATTCTTCTCCCAAATTCATGCCGCAAACACATGTAAGGTGTCTGCACAGAAGGTGACATGGAAGAAAACAGTGTTGCTCATGTTGAAGTTGCCTCAATAGGCCTACATGGCACTTTTGGGCAAGGTACTGTACCAAGGCTTGAAAAGTCTGTCCATGTTAATGTTAAATGGACAATTTAGACAAAAGAAAATAATGCAAATATTTTTCATTTGGAGTTTAGAGAGGAAGGGCTGAGTAGCAAAGGGCCTGACGATGAGCACCAGCAAAACCCAACCTCCCTTTCCCTTCAGTGACTCTTCAGGAACACATGCGGTGTTCATGTGCAAATGAATTTATGTGAAGGGAAAGACTAAATGATTCCGCGGGGTCCTACAAGACTGTGGGTACCTGAGCCAGCGCCCGTATGTAGGTAGGTGTCCCAATTGCAATGTCAGTGTTTTTTCCAGCACACCATGCACCATCACTAAGATATCACCTTTATTGCACTGATGATGAATGAGTCAAACAAAGGTCTTGAAATAGGACAAATTGGTGCCAGTGATTGGTGCAAAACTCAGGGAAGACTGAAGGATCACAGAGGATACCAGAGACAGGAACATCTGCATGATGCAGGATGCTCTTGAGAGATGCCAAAGCCATGGGAGGACAGTTAGTAATAAGACAACAGATGTCCTACCACAAGGACAACGGAGGGGACAAAAACAGCAATTGCATGCAAAGATAGCACTGCAGTGCTTGCATGTGTGGCTTTAAAAAAAAAAAAAATCCAGATCTGAAATGTTTTGGCATATGATCTTGTGATGACTTTCCTCGCCATGCATGTTTTATGACCTAGTTCATTTGCTGCTGGTGAGCTGCAGCTAATGAGCACATGCTGCTGCTGTGGGGCAGGGCACGGTGTGGGAGAGGAGGAAGCAAAAAACCCAAACTCAAAGCAGTCTGAAAAGCATCTGAGTGAGGCAAAATATGTAAATGGGGAAAGTGAGCAAGGAAGCTTGCAGACTGTCAATGAGGAGCTCTAGGAAGTACGCAGGAAAGAGGTGTGGAAATACAACCACCACCAACAGTGAATAGCAGCAGCATTTTGGAAGTGTTGCTGAGGTCCTGCATGGGCTCTGCATGAGTGAATAGCCCATGGAGAGAGATAGCTGCCATTCAACAGGGCATAGAACCACTGTTTCAAGACTTAGAGGACAGTTATATGGCTTTATTTTCCCAGCCTAGAGGGTCAGCCTGTCAGATGAATGATTTTATACTGCCCTAAAGTGAATGGTATTGGCATTTGGCCACCAATTCAGTATCAGCCTTGAACTCTGCCTTCTCTTCCACTTCCAGTGAAGCAGATTTATTCTCAACTAGCCACAGATTTGCAATTCAGTATTTATTTGTAGGATGCCTGGTTCCTTGGGCAGTGACGCTGGGATCACCAGAGGTTTGTTTTGGATCCCACATTGATTCCAAAGGAAGGGTTGGTTGTGTCCAGTTCCTTGTGGTCACATTTGCTATGTGGTATACACAAGAACTGTCTGTTAGGAGTCAATGAAAATACCACTGAGGTTGCATTAACATAGCTAATAGCTGTGTTAATAAATGCCAATAATAAAATAAGAAGAAACATTTTCAGCCAGGTCTATGTAGCTATGTAAAAAATGCATTTGATTAATGAAATCCATTTCTGACTGAATGGGACTGTTATAATCAACTGAAAATCCATCTGTGTCCTATTCCCGAAGGGCAAGTATTTGCGGCTCAGCTTTTTGGGATGTATCTGACAAGATCTGCTCTCTGGTTGGCCTTTTTCATAAGTGGCTTGAAGATGCTGGAGGCCACTTGCAGCCTTTCATCCCCTTTGGAGATGGGAACAACATAGAAAGTCACCCAGCAGTTGATGCAAGGTGTGCACAGAGTTTGCTCCACCCATGCTAGAACGCAATTCAAATACCAGAGGAAATACACAGTACACGGAAGTAGATGAGATACCTTTTTCTTTTCACTGTGAGGAAATAGTATTCACAGAACCATACATGGAGAGTATTTGGTGCTGCCATTTACCCCGTCTGACACCTTTTGCTGGAAGCACAGGGAACTCTGGGGTAACGCCCCTGTCTAGCAGCACTGGGATCCTTTGATCTCTTTGATGAACCCATGGCAGTCCCACTGAAGAGGACAAAGACATTAACTGGAAACACACTGAGCATCCTACCACCAGGGTCTGTAGTCCTCCCTAATGAAAGAACACTAAGCATCATCCACATCCCCATTTTTTTTCCGTTTCCATATGCTAATATCAGATGCATAACTGTCTCAAAACTACCTGCCATCCACACAGGGACTGCTTCTCTATCTGTGCCTTTTAAATGATCAGGCTCATTACTGTGTTACAGCGTTTTTCCAATCTGACAGCCATGATCTTATTCATCAGCCAGCAAGAGTACTAATTGCTTTAGTACCAAATTATATTTTCCGGAATTGCCAAGGTGGGATAGGGATGTAACCAATAGCAAATGGACAGAAGGCCTTGGATTTAGAAACATCACAGAAAGTTTTGGGTTGGAAGAGACCTTAAAGATCATCTCATTCCAACCCTGGCATGGGCAGGGACACCTTGCGCTATTCCAGGTTGCTCCAAGTCCTGTCCAACCTGGCCTTGAACACTTCCAGGGGTCCAGGGGCAGCCACAGCTTCTCTGGGCAACCTGTGCCAGGGCTCCCTCACAGGGGAGAATTTCTTCCAGATATCTAATCTAAATCCCCAACTTGCTAAATAAATTTGATTCGATGACCCTCTTGGGTTCCTTCCCAACACAGGATATTTTATATTCTCTGAATTCTAACAGGGGAAATGCATGGAAAGCACGTTTATGATATAAATGCGTAATTGGGATTCTGCAGTGATGTCTTTTCAGAAGGTTAAGTTGAATTGCATAACCTGTCCTGTGATATAAGAATCAGCCGAACTGTGTTGTCCTGCAGGCGGCTGACGGTGCAGGGAGGAGGTTTTTTGGTGCTTGTGTTAAATTACCATATGTTAGCCAGATGCTTTTCTTGGAGCACCAGTGAATCAGTGCTGCTGTGATCTGCTAATTGTTTTGACACCATGGGAGTTGAAAAGCACTTGGTTCCACTGAACACTTGGCTCCACTGAAATGTGTGTTTTAGTTAAATGACCCCAGGGACGGTCAGAGTCAATATTCCTTCCTATGTCTGCTGCCCTGGCACTTGAGGTGGTTCTGGTCAGTGCTATAGAAAACAAGCGAGTATTTAGTTAGCTCTCTCTGCCTTAGACGCAAAGAATAGGAGAGCCTTTTCAAAGCTGGAGGCTCTAGCTCAAGGAGCCACTTAAACACCAGCCCTAATGAGGACAGCACTTGAGTGGATCCATGCTTATCTGTAAAGCAGGTGCTTGAGTTTCACTAGTCTGCATGGGGTTCACACCCAGGTTTAAGCATCAGCACATACTGAAATTCTTTTCCAGGACGTTTTCCAGAACCACAGTCTAAGTGAGAAAAATGAGTGTGTCATTTAGCCACATTTGAATAGATTGCTGCTGTCTTTGCAACTGCAAGGAAATCCTGATGAACTTTGTTTCCGTGCAGGTCTGATAAATTACTTTCCACCTATCCCTCTGCTGTCTTCTCAGATAACCAAGGAAGGAAAGGACTTTTGCTGTGGCAGACAACCTCCATTCCCTGCTCCTTCAGGTTTGGGTTGAAGGAGCAGGGAATGTTGGCTCTTGGAAAGAATTTGTTTCAGACACGTCCATTAAGATCAGTGTGTTGCTACTTCCACGGTTGACTTGTAATGACTCCCAGGAGTTTCTCTCCCAGAAGCAAGGTCAAATGACTTTTCTTTCTTTCCTCACAGCTTTTCAGCACTGGACAAATGATTGTTTTGATAATTAAACTTTCGCTAATGGAAGGCACAGTGATCATAAGGAAAGACACTGTCTCTATCCCTACTTGATTGCAGCCTGTTGGTTAGAAGGTATTCATTGTGAGTGGAAAAGTGTTAATTAGGGACGTTTTCAGTTTAAAGACAAAACTGGGTAATTAATGAACCTACCCTGCCTAGTATGCTACCCTGTTTTGACTTTTGTTGGGCTACGTTTTTTGGTAGTCAGAATCAGCTGTTTCTTACACTGGATAAGGTAATACGGTGGAAATTAGTGCATGGGGAAGTCTTCCACCAGATCAAGGGAATGAATTGTCCAGGATTCAAATCAAAGGTGAATTAACATCAGCCTGAGATAGTACAGTAAAGAGTAGGGAAAACAAGGATTTAGAAGGGATATTGCTTCTTACAGTGGTAATGTATATGTCAACAAATTACAGGAGTGTTTAGAAAGAACTTCCCTTCTGGTGCAGCTGTGAGACACCTGGATGCAACCATTGCAGGTGGAATCCATGTGTATTATCATAGGACCCAGGGCTATCTTGCACTGAAGATAAAATGCAAGAAGTTCCCTTTCTGCTCTTGCCTCTGTTACTCGGCCTTGGCACAGCGAGGTTGGGGCCAGCCCAGCGTGTGCAAGTGTTCAGGTACTGGTAAGCATGCACCAAGAGTCCACAGAAACCGTATGTACTGGGAAACTGCTGCTCCCATCTGCCTTGTGAGATCAGTGCAGCTCTTTTCAGTCTTGTTTCCAGTCTACAAACCTTGGAAGTTTTCTGCATCTGTGTGATCAACAACCTGGACTCTCTCTGTGTCCTTGCATCCCTCTCTGAAGCACTTGGTGTCCCTGGGAGTGCTCTAGCTGGGATGGGGAGCGGATGGGAGTCCTTCAGCTGCTCTTGGCCATACGTACCCTGCTTTCAAGTGCTAAGATAGAAACACCTTTACCCAGCAGCTGCAGGCAGGACTCACCATGAACTAGGAGCACAGGCAACGTCATTTACTGAATCCCAGCCCAATTTCCTCCATTACTCTCTCTCTCCTGACACACAGCATGCTAGCACAAGCCCTCGCTGCATCCCCTTACAGAGATATTCAGTTCTGACCCCTTCTTTCATGATAACCACAGCTCAGTCACCCTCCATCCAAAGCTGTGTGCCAGAGTCCCTCAAGCCAGGAAATCTCTGCTTCTCTCTCCAGGAGGACTACCTCCTCCTGCAGAGACTTAACCTTTTATAAACCCATCCATCATCTTAATTGGGCCTCTCAAGGGGAGGTTACCTGACCAGTATGACTCGTTTCAACCTCTTCGACCTGGTGGTGGTAGAAAATCTTCTCAGCCAGAGTTATCCTAAGACATTTATCAGTACTCTCCTCAGATGGCCTAAAAGCTGAAACAAAAGAAAATATAGACTATAACCAAGATGATTTTTTTTTAATATTTCTAGCAGTGACTGTAATTAATTATTGGAAGAATTTTCAAAAGTTAAGGTGGATTTTCCTGTCACTGGAATTTCTGAGGTCCAGATGGGATGCTTTTCCATGCTGCAGTTCTAACATCAATGAGTCCAGAGAAGTCCTGGATAATCCTAATGACTCCTTAATGCTTATAAAACCACATCAGTACTGACCATCGGAGGATGCACCGATCTGGATTTGACTCCAGAAGATGGGCTCTGAAGTTGTGAGATGCTGCTGCATGAGGCTCACAGAGACAGGGGCTCCAGGGGAAATGTGGCAGAAGAACGTGTCCTGTTCAACGTTTGGACCTTTGTAAGTCTGTTGAGGGTATCTCCAGACCCTTAGAACCAGATAGGTTCCTGGAAGACCCACATGCCAGCAGCAGTGATCCTAATTAGAGTTTTTCAATATGCCAACGAGCCTCTTATGCTTAGGCCTATCTAGCATTTGCATTTACTGATTTACTTCAGGTCTTTCTTTTCAGGAGGTTAAAGAGGCAAAGCATTTTCTTCCTGGTCCCAAGCAGACCTCCTGTCTCTTTCTCTGTCATACATACCCACAGTGCTTGGGTTTCTAGCTGCTAATTTCATCAGGAAGTAGTGAAAGCCTGACGTTATTACCTAAGAGTAGGAAGAATTGAAACACAGAGCTGTGGGAGGGGATGACTCAGGGGCTGGTTTACCAGTAGTTACAGTAAACATGTGTTTACAGACACTCCTTTCAACCTGCGGGTTTTCTTGGCATGATGGAAGGTGACACGAAATGAAAGAGTCTCAGTTGCAAGACCTCTTCTGATGCAGGGACAGATTAAAAGAAAGAACCCACGTTGTCCAAGCAGGATATCATTTACGGGGAGAGCAAACTGCTATAAATGAATGAGGACACCTTGTTCTGCATGAATCACATCTCTGTTTCCACTTTGCTGCCTCTCTTCTCCGACCCCCTGGAAACATTTTTCCTTAAAGACCTCTTGACATTGTCAGCAGCTCTGCAGATTGCTCGTGTTTTGTACATGGGAAAAGTCACTTTTGGAGGAGCAGTTGGGTGAAAGTAGATAGACTTTTCTACACTGAGGAATAACTTCTCATAAATCTGCCGGAGCACATTCATTTGTCTTGCAAGCTCTCCTCAAGCCCCCTGTATCTATGCTCATCAAGGTCACATCTGCTTAAACATGCACGGGGAGGCTGAGCCAGTCACTGAGGAAACACTGATTTGTGATCCTGTATTGCAATAGCCTGAGAAATTAATATGACCAAAAAACCCCTTTCCCTGTCATTATTATAGACATTGTAATATTTATTTCATTACTAAGGACCTAAAAGTTGCAAGGGATAGCAGCAGCTCTACATACAGCTGCAGGTGGGAGAATCGTCGCTTGTCTCATCTGCCTCCACGCCCCAAAATGAAGAGCAGTTCTGACAGCAGGGGCAGATGGATATTTCAGTAAAGTCTTAAGTATCTATTGTTACTTTTCATCTGAAGCATAGATGATAAAGGCCAGGGCTTCAGGCCAGCTGCTCTTGCACAGACCAAGAACATAGAAACACACTATTATGAAACCTGGGTGTGGCTGGTATCCTGATTGCCTTCTCTCTGACTTTACTTTCCCAATATTTTCAATCTGGGAGCAGCATTACCCCAGCAAAAGATTTGGCTTTGAGATGACTAACAGTCTCAGCTCCTTCACTCTCCAGCAGGACTGTGAGGAGAACCATCGTCTGGGATACCTCCATAGACCAGCATCTATCATTTCTAGTGGTGCACAGTGACAAATGCCCTTAGCAAAGTAAGTCTAATAAATTTAACCCCTTTCTATCCCTTTTCTAAGTATCATCCTGATCCAATGAATCATCCAGCACCTCCTTTCATCCTCAAGGCTTGTCTGGCTGGCTCTTTTTCTGAGCAAAGCAATATGAGTGAAAGCAAACGGAAAGGAAGTGTAGTTAGCATTCATTCATTCATTGCTTATGTACAGGCTGCCAAAACGAATGAAATTTTATAACAGATGGGCAGCGATCAGCTTCTTGGTGTTATTTATCTTTCTCGCTCCTGACTCTTCATCCTGGGTAATTCTTCATTCGTCTTTAAAAATGCCAAGATGACTAAGCACAGGACCCATCTACCCAGAAAACTAACAACTTCTGCGAATGCATGGAGATAATTAATAATCACCTGGCTCGAGTGATGAGTGACTGCCAGGCAAAATATTCACCCTCTCTCTCACTGATTTCCCCCAACCTACTTCCTCTCTCCCACTGAGCTTCCCCAAACTTCAAAATCATCCATTCCTGAACATGGATGATTCCATCCTCACCCAACCCTTCTGCCATGTCTCCTCAAACTACAACAGATGTTTGCAAAGACATTCCTCGGGCTAGAGGCACTCATGGATGGCGCAGTGGGCACAGACTGCCTCACACGCCCCCCAATTAGCATCATTTATCCCAAAAGGTGCCAGCAAGGCTTGACAGTTTCATTTGTAAGAGCTTTGTAGGAGAGGATGCAAGTGGATGCAAAACATATGAGTGATGCTGGCTTCATTTGCCACCTGTCGATGGCAGGAGACAGTGGTCAGGAAGGAGGGAATGTAATTATGCACCTTCACGGAAACAGCCTCATCTGGTGAAATAGTGATGTTTGCCCATGCTTGCGGTGCTCAGTAGGAAATTAACAGAAGGAGAAGTGGAGGTACCCAAAAATGAACAGTTTTGCCTCCAAATGGAAGGATGTAGTTTTGCCATACAGGGGCACTCTGCACGTGCAAGAGAATTAGCTTTGCACCAGGGCTGGCATGTAAAACTGGAGTCTTGTAGAGTATTTTATCATTCACTTCCCTACATCGGCCAACAGTTACTTACTTTCAGTTTGCAATGTGTCAAACTAACACTGACTATCTATAAAATCACTTCTTAAAATACCATCTTTAGGCTTCAGAGTTGAAATGAATGAGGCATTCAACTTCCTGTGAGCTCTGGGTTCAGGCTGTCTGCAGGTTTGGATGAGCAGTTCTGCCTCCATTATAGCTGGTTCATGTCTAGCCAGAAACATCAGGGTTCTTTATTTTATTCTGAATGGAGATTTCAGCCACTGGTTTTGGTATTCAAAATCGGTCTTATTTAGTCACAAACGGTGAAGAACGAGAAAGTTGTGATAAGACAGCAGAAATGTACTGTTTGTAGCTCCTGTATGTGTTTGGGATTGCTCTGGTTTTTCTGTAAAAGGGATTATGATGCTGTGAATGTTCACATGGGAGAAGGAAAATAACCCTGCCTCCACTTAACCACCAGACTTTTCAGAGGATTTCGGGAAGGGAGTGAATCTGGGACTTTAGAAACCAAGCCAGACTGCTTTGAGGTAGCTATGAAAGAGAAAGAAAATAACCAAAATCAAAACACCCTACTAAGGAAAGATGCTAACTCTGCCTCTAGAGATTATACAACGATAGGAAAAGCTATGAGAAAATACACTCAGTACAATGAGTTACTGAAAAAAAACCTCTGCCTCTGCTTTTCATGGGGTGATGCCTGAAAAGGAGTCTCTGTGCTCCTGATAGACCAGTGAAACAAGAGAGATTAGCATAACATTTTAAGCGGTGAGGTAAATCTATCTGCACATCTCATCTCCTCTGAACTGAGGTTATCTGTACCAGGTATGCTGTGGGACCTCCTCCTCACAGGACAGGGCTGGAGGTTCCCTCTCTGTGTTTTATTGTCTCATTTTTCCAAACCTCCACTGTCTGCTGGTTTTGTCCATTTTCCTATGGCTTTTGGATCAGGGCAATAACCTGCTGACAGGCTGCACTCCAAGAATCTTGAGTGAGCCTTATCTTAAAGTGCAAATTAACTTTAAGTTTGAAACAAAGTAACAGACTCAATTGCCAATGTCAGGTCTGTTTGAGCTCTCCACCAATAATCTGCAGCTGACGGAGACGCCCCGTGCCCGCCATGAATAACCCAACAGTTTAACCCCCAAAGTCAAACACTACCTGGGCTATGGAGTCACAGTAGCACCTCTGCAATAGCTTAAATGAGTTTTCTTCTATGGCCTCTGCCTCTTTAGGGAGGCACATCTTTCTTCTTTCTCACTCTTTGTGCTGCCAAAAAGGGGGGACTCTAGGCACCCCAGATCGCCTCCCTGGGGTGCAGCAATCACGGCACCGTTTTCCTGGTTCCCCCATCTCATTATGCCCTGCCAAGCACTGGGCTGTAGCAGAAAGCCACTGGAATTGGAGTTAGGCTGTCTGAGTATCCTTTCGGTTTGAAATTTTGCTTCTCTGGCAGTGCAGTGGAAGAGCTGGATGACTGACAGGTTGACCTTCAGGGTAGGAGTGCCACAGAAGTGAAAATACCCAGAAAACAGACACTTTTATCCCTGACTCCCTTTAGATCTGTGGATAATATATCTCATGGTTGGAGTCCCTTGATTATTGTATTCTCGTAGAAATAAGTCGGTTCTCCAAGGCAGGTCCTATTACAGTGAACTCAAGCCAGGAGCAAAGAGAGACAAGAGCCTGACCTTGCTCCAGTGCTGGGTGATTTGGGGGAGACCCAGTCAGCCAGGCAGTCTGGGAGGCAGCTGCATCAGGAAGGAGGAGGGGGCAATAATTTCTTCTCAAGGGCCAAACACCATTGCTTGTTTCCTTGGTTGTCGGTGTGCTCCTGAAGTTTGTGCCTTTTCTTTTCTTTTGTAGCTCAGCCCAGACACAACTTCACTCTTGGTTGCTGGGGGATTTGTAGCTGCCTGGAAGGCTGCAGTTGGCTTCCCCTCAGCTTCCCCTCAGCTACAAGGGGTTGTTGCTCTGATACCTCCTGAGCTGAAGCAGCACCTTAGGTGGGGAAAATTTCAAAGCCCCTTCAGCAGGTTAAAGAAATCATAAGATCCCTTTGGAGCTGTCCTGCCTCGAGGCCTCACTGCTTTCTCCCTCTGCTCAGTAAAAGAAAATGGAAAATCTGGAAAATCTCTTGAGAATGGGCAATATCAGCCTTTTCCTTCAGCCAGGGGAATGACACAACCAGAGCTCAGACTTCTTCCTTCCATTTTGACCAAGTTACTGCCTCCTATCCCAGCTTACAGGGGAAGATGTGGTGGTGCTATGGCATTTCCCAGATCCCAGGGACATTGCAGAGGAGAAAGCCACACTAAGAGTAGCCAAAATCAGGATTGTGCTCCTCCATCACCAGCACTGGGGGCTTTTCCCAGGGCTTGGAGAAAGGATCCCCAAGCTCAGGGTGTCTCCCACTCCTCTGGCTGAACAGATAACAGGTGTTATCTGTTCAGACAGGGGCAATGAAATTTCTGAGGAAACTAGTAGCAGCCCTTCGTTGAGGATCTAATTTAATGAGCAGCCACCTCAGACTCTAATGGGTCTGGACTCTGCTATCCATGCTTGGCAAAGCAAGTAATCTGCATCTGTATCTAATACAAGTGCCTTCAGCACATTTTATTTTGAGTTCTGTTTCCAGAAAAGACCAGTGGATGTAAAAAGCCAGTTTGCCCTGTATTTAAGAGCAGTTCTACTGTTTCTTTTCAGTGTGAACATTCAACCAAGTCCCTTCATCCTGTGTAGTCCCAGCCCCATCACATCACAGGGCTGTGCATCAGCAGAGCTACATTCATCCCTAAAATCACAGGTCCCAATAACCCAAGACCCCGGGCACCCATCCCTCTGCCAAAATCCACTGTTCTTCCCTGGCTCCCCAGCACCTTCAGCACCTCATTTCACTGCTAGCCCTCCTCTCACCACTGACACAGACAGACTTAATCCCAGAAGAGCTCAAGGGTGACCAGGATACCCAACCCAAAGCATGGGTTTGTGAAGGAAGGGCTTTTGTGACTCATTCTAATTGGCCATGTGTACTGAACAGCAGATCCCAGTTGTCTGTGCTTACAGGGTTTAATTTTCTAATTGAAATTTCTTAGGAAAGCTGCACCTTTCTGATTAGTTGCCCCAGCATAAACGCTTTGTCTATACACAGACATCTGCCCTCTGGACTAACCTTTCTAGAAGCTGCATCAACAAAGTAATGCTAATAAAAATATCCATCTGTGCTTAAAGATAAACAAGGCATTAATACACCAAACTGCCGCTTTGATTATATTAGAGTCAGCTTTAGTGATATTACACATCTGTTAGGATGTATTTTCCACCCAGGACATCTCATTCTTGCTTTTTAAAATATCTTTGTATGAAAAAATGTGAGAGCATTTCCCTGGGAGCCTTTTGCATGCGTCACACTTGCAACCAGCCCTGCTCCGAAAGTCCTTTCCCCTGAGACACTCTGCTGCAACAAGGCTCAGGGATTAAGGTCTGTAACCTCAATATTTTTGTACTTTAAAGTAAATGTTCCCCCACTCTCTCTACTCTTTCAGAGCCTCTTCAAAGGGCTGTTTTCTTCCCTTCCTTGGCGGCAGGGGAAGAATATTTCAAACCCCAGAAACCAGACACTTTGCTGAGCTCCTGCAGAACCGTGTGTGTGCCTGGATGGACCCAGGAAAACCATGGTGCCCAAATCTCCTCTGGCACTGCCAGGGCTGGGCTTGCTGCAAGGCTTCCCAGGCTTTCCAAGCTGGAGACACTAACTATGGGGTTTTTTTCCTATGCCATTCCAATGCATAGTAAGTGAGAAATAGGGGAAGGGGACACACTTCAGTTTTGACCTCATTTTTGTAATAGCCCCCACTCAAAAGAAGGTAAGCTGATTTAACTTGTTGGCAGCCTTATCTTAAGAAAACCGATAAATCTGTTTCTCCCAGCAGTTCTTCTAAAAGGGTGGTCTAATCTTGTTATCCATGCTTGGCAAAGCTGTCTGGAAGTTGAAGCCTGGAATTCACGGGATCGTGATCTAATTCTGCCTTTCCCTTTTCCAGTGCATCCTGTCCACACATGTGTAAAATGGGAAGAGGAGCCACTGCCTGTCCTCCAACCTAAAGGGAAGCTTAGCTAATGAACAATGAATATTTTTATCCTTGCCAAGCTTTAGATTTGAGGTTGAAAAAGCAACCCAGAAGTATCTCTGTCCTCATTGCTGGCCCTTTGGACAAAAAGCTGTTTATTCATCATCTGAAACCCAAGTGCTAATTACAGACGAATGTCAGCTAGAGGCAAACAAGGGATGAGGACACCCTGAGCTGTAAGAGGTTGCTCTGTGCCTGTCCGAGCAGATGACACGTGTCGCCAGCAGGGACACAAACTTTGCCTCAGTAGGGTGTCCCAGCATCACCAAAGGCTCTGGGGCATTTGTTTGCTCTCAAGTAACATGCGATGGGACAAGAGGAAAAGGTCTCAAGTTGCGCCAGGGGCAGTTTAGATTGGGTATTAGGAAGAACATATTCACCAAAAGGCTTGTCAGGCATTGGAACAGGCTGCCCAGAGAAGAGGTGGAGTCATGATCCCTGAAGGGATTTAAAAGAGGTGTAGATAACTTGAAACAACCAGGAATTGCAGCAAATCCAATACACTGTGGACATACGCCAGGATCTCACACGTTTGCCTGGTTTACTTGCCAGTAAAGGAGCGGTTGCATGAGCTCATTTTGTGATGTGGAGATTTTAGTGTTATCTGTTACTGCTCTGTATTAGACAAAGTGCAGCTGTCAAGATAGCTGAGGAGCTCAATAAGTGCACAGAAAGATGCCTGAAGTATCTATGAGGTCTCCAGGAGGCAAGAGAAAGTAGGCAGCAAAATCTTCAGTTTCTGCATCATTCCTCTTAACACAGTATCTGATGTTACTTTCCCATCTGGAGAGACTTCACTCACGTATTGAATTTTTAGTGTGAAAGAGAGTGTCGTGCTGCTGCGGCTCAAAGACTGCCTTTCAGAAGAATGCTCCAGAGGGGAGAAGGCATCTCACAGGAAGCAGCAGATTGGAAAACCAGAGCATCCTAGCTAAAAAAACCTGAAACCAGAACACTGGTTTCCATGACAGAAAACTATGTTAGTCTTGCGGAGCATTATTATTGGAGGAAATTGAGAGCCTTTTGCAACACATGACTCACAGAAGTCTTTCAAAGAATGTTTACAAAGTCACCAACAGTGATTTCTGACCAGCTGCCAAAGGGAGAGGGTGGCAGAGCCATGAGAAGTCTGGTGGGACTGTGATGGGGAGGTGGTGGGGTGGGAGGAAGTCATCAAAATGCCTCACACCACCTCAGCTAGGCCCTACTCCCTAAGCCCTGTGGGTGCTGTAGCAGAAAAGGAGTTAAGATAGAGCTGGGAGGGAAAACACAGCCTGTCAATAGGTCCTGCATCGTGGTTTGTAAGGCTCAGCCAGAAAACCCTGACACAGGAGGGCAGCCATATCTGGACCTGTGTCACCTGTAGGTCCTTGTGCTGTGCAGGGACCAGTGCCTGGCTCCACAGCTCAGTCTCCTGATAGATTGTTTAACGAGGGAGATTTTTAAAAGCTACTTTTCTTCAAAGGATTAATTTGTCTTTTGATGCGGCGAACACTGATGAATGCTGCTTTCCCTATCGCATTCAAACACACACTGTTTTAGAAGTTAATAAACCCATTTGCTGCCAAATAACTGGGTTTTTTTTCTTTTCAATTTCACTCCATCAGGATAAGAGGTTTAATGTCTTCATGGCTTCTCCTTCTTCTTTCAGTAGCTAAATCAGGTGTAACTATCAATGCAGAGAGCAGCATTTTTTTCCTGTTATGCAGCCATTATTCCCATTTCCTCAACGTCATCTCCTCTCAAGCTCATGCTAACAACAGTAACCAGGTTGCTGTCACTATGTGTGATCTGAAGGGTGATATTTCCACCTGCCACAGCCTCTGCTGAGCTGAAAGGACAGTCCAAACCATGAGAGCTTGTTTATCATCTCACAGGATGCAGTGTCCTCACCGAGCAAGGACAATGTGGTATGGGGAGCACTCTCCTGCTCCCTGAAATGTTGTAGAGCTTTGAAAGAACATTCTGGCTCAAGGAACCTGCTGTCCTCACCTAGCACCAAAAATAGTAACAAGTCAGTATTTGTGCCCTATGGAACATTTCCTCTTACACATACAGCAGGAGAGGTTCCATGAACATCTTGGATGCTTCTGCACCACTGGCAATGGTAGAGGACCAGCACCTGGAGGATTTCAGCCTCCAGGAAGAGCCATGGAATCATTTAGGTTGGAAAAGATGTCTGAGATCATTGAATCCAACCATTGACCCAGCACTGCCAAGTCCACCACTGAACCATGTCCCCAAGTGCCACATTTAAATGTTTTTTGATCACTTCCAGGAATGGCGATTCCACCACTATCCTAGGCAGCCTGTGCCAGTATCTGACCACTCTTTTACTAAAAAAAAAAATTCCCTAATGTCCAATCTAAACCTCCCCTAGCACAACTCAAGGCCATTTCCTCTTGTCCTGTCCCTTGTTCCATGGGAACAGAGTCCTATCCCTGCCTGGCTGCACCCTCCTGTCAGGGAGTTGTGGAGTGTGAGAAGGTTCCCCCTGACCCTCCTTTTCTTCAGGCTGAGGCCCCCCAGCCTTCATTCAGCTGCTGCTCATGAGACTTGTGCTCCAGACCCTTCAACAGCTGCGTTGCCCCAGCTTAGGTGTTCCAGCACGTGGAGGAGTCCAAGGAAATCACAAGGGCTGGTAGAAAACAGCTATGGAATTGCTGTGTGTGCTGCGTGTGCCTGTGCCACTGCTATAAATCCTGTTGTATGAGAAGACTTGGCTCTGAAAAGCAGAATATGAACCCTCTGGTTTGGAGTAAAAGAATTTTTTTCTTTTCAGGCTTCAAAGGAAGGAGACAAAGAACAAACTTAAGATTCATATATTTAATTAGGGAAGGAGTTTCTCTCACATTTGTGCTAGCAAAACATGCAAGCATCATCTGAGTCAAAGACTAAAAGCTTATTGGGGCCTAAACCACAGATCAGCAAAGTCAACAGAAAATTTTCCATTGATTTTCCTCGGCTTTGCGTCAGGCTCTAAGAGTAAAAAAAAATGTGATTAATAAGATGAGTCCAAGAAAAAAAGATATGGTTGGAGGCAGGAAAAGGATTATGACCAAGGGCTGTAAAACTTGAGAGCCTTCTCACCACAAATGCTCAGTAACTTTAAACCATAACGTGGCATCTGGATACAGCATCTTCCCAGGAAGGAAAATCTCAGCTTCCCACGTCTATGATTCCCAGTTTCCCCTTGTCAGTTTTGTTCCAGCATGCACAACCTTCTCGGTTTTCATCTGATGCACGTGATGATTCCAGAAGCAGTAAGCTCTTTTTGTATGGTCTGGGTTATTTGGCTTTTTTTCCCAAAATTCAGAGTTCTGAAGCCATTTCAGTCGTCTGCAGCAAGATCACAGGCAGGCACTTGGTGCAGCAAGGCAGAGTTGCATCATAATCAAGATCTGTTCTCTTCATTTGAATGCATCAATGCTTACACCAGGAGATTTTAACTGTAAAATATACGCTCTTTTTTATCCTTGAACTAATTTTAATCTTTCTTTTTCACTTGTCACTTTGTTGTTCACAAAGCTTGCTTTTTTTGCTGAGGGTTTCAGCAGAATGCATTAAAGTGAAGAGAGATAACAAGACCTAATAACCCTCTTTATCACAAAATAAATAAGTAAAAGAACAACCCTTTCATTTAGGTGTTGCAGATATACTTGAATGTTCCTTTGAAAACTCTTTGATCAATGTAACTTGTTAAACTTTTAGCTTTTGTCTCAAATGTAGCTTCTGGTCTTTCCACGTCAGATGAAAAGCTCAGTTACTCAATTCAGATTTATCTCAAAATGATTAGTGGGAGTTTTTTGGGGATGGTTTCTCTGTGCCTTGTGGGACACCAGGCAAACCCTTACCTGCCTGAGAGAGGAAGGCTGGCACTGAAAACGGGTGAGAAGTGGCATTTTGGTTGCCTTGTGGGTGTTACCATTGCCACTTTCACCACAGTAGTAGAATATAACCCACATTTATTACACAAACTCTGTTGCACATGCAAAAAGACATAAAAGCACACTTGCTTCCAGGTCTTGGCAGGCTTACCGGGAACTAAATATTTATCCTGGCAGCATCAAAGTCTGACCATAAAAAGAATTTCTGTAATATAAAATGAATACATGCTTTGTTATCTGGAGGTCAAGGCATTACCAGGAGAGGACAAACCGTGGGTTCGTTGTGAACCCTGCCGTTGGCCATAGTGTCATTCTCCAGAGGAAAGGGGAAGAAATTTGCAGTAGATAATTTACTCAATGCTCTGTTTAAGCAGTTTGTTAAATAAAAAGCCCGTCAAGTCAGCTTAAGATATTTCAAGATTGATTTTTAATTACTTCATTATTCGAAAGCTCTCCAGTTTGTCCTAGATAAACTCAAAACCAGAGAAAGTAATGACTGAAGAGAACAAATCTCCCGGCATTCAAGGTCTCAAGCCCAGCCCTACCACCACACACTAAAGAAAACTGGCCTCTTTCAGCAAGTGTCACTGGAGCCCCTAGATGCTACTGGAAGCATTTTGGAAATAACACCCTCATGGCTGATGTTTGTGCACTGCTCCTTTCTGGATTCATGATTTCTTTTATTAATAGCTTGATTTTTCTCTTCTATCCCTATTTTTCCCCCTTTCTTTCCACTTTTCCTTGTGTTCCTTAACATTCTAAATTAAAAATACATGCCTACTTATTTTAAATGTCTAAATAACAATCCAAAAAGTTATGCTCAATAAAAATCTCCAAAATTAGATTATTTGGAGTTTGGAATAAATGAGTTTTGCAAAGAAATAGAAAACTTTAGCACCTTTCAAGAGATCCATGCATAAATACCAGCATGGAGAGAAAAAACAACTTGCTTAAGTTTACATGCAAGGTGCAATTTGGGTGATGACCCAGCATTCTTACACCTTTCACACTGCAATCTGAATCCAAGATCACAGGCCTCTCTGAAAAAAGCACTGATCTCTACTTCAGTTGTATTTTTAGAAAGTGGTTTAACGTTCAGGAAGGATCCCTTTCATCCTCAGAGCTGGGGATGTGACGTTTTCATGGCTCAGTGCTGGCTTGCCCATATTAATCCTCCTTTTGATGAGTAGCTCTGCCCAGAGGAGGACAACTTATTGAAGAATAAAAATTTGCTTTTGGTTCTTCTCAGAGTAAAACCAAACCTTTGTGACAGGCCTGCAGAGAGGCCTGCAATGGCAGGTGGATGGTAAAATCACTGCTTTCAAATCAGAACCAGAAACACAGAATGGTTTGATTTGGAAGAAACCTTAAAGCTTATCCAGTTCCACCCCCTGCCATGGGCGAGGACACCTGCCACTAGACCATGTTTCTCCAAGCCCTATCCAGCCTGGCCTGGGACCCTTCCAGGATGGGGCAGCCACAGTTCCTCTGGGCAACCTGTGCCAGGGCCTTATCACCCTCACAGAGGAGAATTTCTTTCCTATATCTGACCTAAATTTCCCTTCTTTCAGTTTGAATTCTCAGTTTGTATTCTCTCTGAACGCAAAATAAAAAAGAGCTTCCTTAGATATCCTGCTATCTCAGGACATGATATTCTGGCTTGAA
Organism: Callaeas wilsoni; assembly: GCA_013398955.1. Taxonomy (NCBI): domain Eukaryota; kingdom Metazoa; phylum Chordata; class Aves; order Passeriformes; family Callaeidae; genus Callaeas; species Callaeas wilsoni. The sequence goes on along the minus strand of VWPU01003559.1, from coordinate 30,371 downwards.
GCCTTTTTGCTTAAGCCTTTTGCCTGCAAAAAGAGGCCTAATGAGTTACGAGGTTTTCAAAACCCGCATAATAAAAAACGTGATTCAATTCACTTATGGGGTTTCTCTCTTTTGTGTGTTCTCAAAAGGGGCAGATCAACCAGAATAATTTACAAAAGTGATTAAGTGACTCGTAGAATTACAGTATATGGTCAGTCTGACAGATTAAATTGTTTGGAATAAATTTTCCTAGAGCCAGATTTGTCTTCATGTGTACGTCAAGCCAAGTTTGGGGTCCTTACTCTGGTTTTTCTCCTAGTTTATGCAGGCAAAGAAGGTTTGAGTCAAAACTTGGCAAGGTCCAGGGAATCTGGCGGAGTCCCACTGCATTTCTGTGCTTGCTCAAAGCATCACAGAACTATTTTTGAGACAGAGAGTTTGAAAGCTGGCTGCCAATATTCAAATTTACAAATAGGAGTTTTGTTCAGTGGTTCATGATTTACATGGGATGGATCATGTTTTCTAACACGGCCCCAGTCACATGTGGTACATCTGAAAACACAATCGGTTTTTTGTCAGTTTCCTTTCTGCATTTGCAATGAAGCCAATGCTGGCACTAAGTCTTCACTAGCTTTTCTTTCCACAAATAATCACACACTTTCGCACAGTGAATGGTATTCCCGAGGCGATTAGAAAAATAAGGACAGGGAATTTCTGTATCTGGAAGTGGCTGATGTGGGCTTCAGTTTGCTTTTACAGCTTCAGTTTAGAGCAGGGACAGTGGTCTTTACCTCTTGAATTTCCCAATATTCAGTTTGTTAATGCCCACAGAGTGCGATACAAGCAGTTCATGGAAGTGAAGGCTGTTAACAGGGAGGGCATTTCTGAGCAGCCCACCCTGGAGAGCCCCGCTCCCACCTCCTTTCTGCACATCACTACTGAGGCGTGACCCCACAGACAGTTTCCAGCACAGACCTATCCAGGTGAATGCCTTGGTCAGTGCAACATGTGCCTGCTCTGCAGATGTCACCCGGCAATAGTTTTTGCACTGTAACAATTTTTGAAATAATCCGTTTTCTTCTTAATCACCAGTTTAGCACAGCTAGTGGTTCATCCTCTGTGGGTTTCGCACATTAAGGCAGCGAGGAGGACAGAGACAGCAAAGCAATCCTACAGGAGCAGCTGCTATTGCTATGGAAGGAAAAACAAGTTGGGGTGATGGAGAGGTGCATGGAAGACTATTAAATTGTGTTGTTCCTAGTTTGCCTCCTCCTTTCATGGCTGCACTTGTCTTTACAGTGACATTCACTCTCCAGGTTTGTAAGGACCACACTGATGAAGCCAAGAGCTTGTCATGGTTTCTGCAGCGTCACTGACACAAACACAGGACCAGACTCTAGAAAGCAGAAATGTGGCTGGTTTGTGCTGGTCTCAGTTGTTTCTTCTTAAAAGGGAAACACAGAAAATGCCATTAAGTGTGGCCTGCCAGAAAAGCAGATGCCTCCAGGCAGCTGCCAGACAAATCCTCAGACTTGCACTCCCATTAGAACAATCTTCAAAATCTCCCTCAGCCCCAACTCATGTTCCTTGAAGACAAACAACCACCATACGAATTGAGGTCTCTTCCTAGAGAGGATGATCAGCCTCTAGGACATCATCTTGGTCTGCTCAGCTTTTGAAACAACCACAAAAATGCTTATGTCACTGCAGAACACACAGAATAACGGAGGTGGCATTAGGGAATGGAACTGGGAGTGTGACTGAGGACTGGCCTGACTACGGCCAGCTCACCCTGCAAATATAATTTCTTTTCTGAGGGGAATGCATTACCAGAATTCTGCCTCAAAATGTTTCAGTCCCTTTGCATCTTCTTCCTGGGTCTTGAAGAGCATGACGGAGCGACGTGGCTTTGGGAAGAAACCGAGAGCATTTCTGCCTCCAGAGAAGAATTTGTAGAGCAACTTTCCTGCAGGGAGATGGCACATCTCAGAAAATTCTACTCGTTTTTTTCCTCATGGCTGCACAAATATCACATGAATTCAGAGAAGGGGATTTAAAAACCAAAACAAATCATTCCAGACCTCATTTCAGCAGTCACTCCTTTGCATAAACAACTGCCACATATATTAGCTGTCTGAATGGCTCTGAAATCTCAGCTTTACACACCTGCCATGGCCTTGATTTAGTATGTAACAAAACTCCAGATGTGCCTTCCCAAACCGCCGTGTCATTCCACAGAGCAATGGGGGATTTCTTCCCCGGTGGCTGCAGAAAACCCAGCACTGCCATGAGCAGCCCCTCTATGGCTGCTGCATGGAGGAATCAGACTGGGATAACCAGTGCTCCCCACCTCCCATTCCATGCCATAACGAATATAGATATACAGTCCTCTGCCCTGATACTTGATAAAGTTCAAGTTAGCCTCTGCCTGGCCTCAGGGAGATGTCTTGAGATCTCAGACTGTCTCCAGAGGTTTGAGTCCTGGTTTTTATGCCCAGAGCATCATACTCTTACCAGAAAGAAACATCAGTCTGGGTCACTTTGCCCAACCTGAAATGACTTTGTTAAAAGAAACATAAATGGAAGTAAATTTAAGTATTAAAAATCTTTGTCAAATGAAGATTTGGAGCATTTAGTTTCCAAATGGAAGATTTTTGCTTTTTCTTTGTATTTGGTCAGAGGTATTTTTTTGCCAAATCTGGTGCAAATTGTCAGAGACGTGTTTTTGGCTTAAATCTGCCTTAACCAGCAAATTTCGGATTTAGGATACAACTTGACCAGTGAGCAGTAAGGTGATGCTTCGTGGATGTGAGCAGCTCGACACACTGTGAGCATCAGTGTGGCTCCAGGGCCAGGTAGCTTCGATATCCTCACTGCTTTCCATGTGAAGTGTGCACCACACTAATGCTCTTTGTCCAGGCAAGAATCAGTTCAATGATCTCTTTGTCAAAACTCTTTCCAAATCAAACCTTCTTCTTCAAGGCTCGCGAACTTTCAGTAGCATTTGGTTTTACAGGCTGCTGAGTTTAATTTCATGCATTTATTAACTGCCCGGTTCCATCAAAATCAGACAACTAGAAATAACAGGAAGGTGCTTCAGGTATTTTTCTAGTTAATCCTAAGCACAGACTAATGATGCAGGAAAGACGAAGAGATATTTGCAAGAGTTGTATGTCAATGGGGTTTTAGCCAACATGTAGGCAACGAGACGTGTCCTCTGCATGGAACCGATGAGGTCTCAGCTTAGAATCCTAGAATAGAATCCCAGAATGGTGATCCCGTCTCTCTCCAATTTAGATAGAAGGGTGTCATGGGGGACTGTATCAAAGGCCTTAGAGAAGTCCAGAGGGGTGACATCCTTTGTCTACTGATGGAGTTACTCCATCATAGGAGACCAGTGAGTTGGTCAGGCACGACTTGCCCTTGCTGAAGCCATGCTAGCTCTCCCGAATCACCTCCCTGCCTTCCATGTGCCTCAGGAAAACTTCCAGGAGGGTCTGTTCCATGATCTTCCCAGACACAGAGGTGAGGCTGACAGGACAGCAGTTACCAGGGTTCTCCTTTCTACCTTTTTTAAGATGGCTGCAATGATCCCCCTTTTCCAGTCACCTAGGACTTCCCCTGACTGACAGGACTTTTCCAATATTCCAGAGAGTGGCTTAGCAACGCCATCAGCTAATTCCCTCAGGACTCTGGGATGCATCTCATGGAGTCCCATAGACTTATGTATGTTCAGGTTTGTCAGGTAGTCATGAACCTGATCTTCACTTACAATGAGAAAGACTTTACTCCCCCAGTCCTCATCCTGCTGTCCATCCACTCCAGAGGTGTGGGAAGAGAGGTCAAGAGTGAAGACTGAGGCAAAATAATTGCTCAGCCTTCTCCTCATCCCTTGTTACTGGTTTTCCAGCCTTGCTTATCGGGGGGTGCACCTTTTTTGAGCTTCTTTTTCTGGCTGACATACCTGTAGAAGCCTTTCTTTTGTTGTTTGTATCCCTTGCCAAGTTCAGCTCCAACTTTGCCTTCCTCACCCCATCCCTACACAGCTGAATTTTATCCACTGCTTTTGAGCATCCGCCTGCTGAGATGGCAACGCATCCAGAAACAACCAGAGCACAAACAACTCAAAATCTAACACAAGATATGCTTTGAATGGGACAAAGCCTTCACATCATCCCCTTGCTGGCTGACCTGCCAAGGCAGCCTTTCTTCCAAACTCAAATACAGTGGAAAATATTTAAGAAACTGAAAACAGAAAGCTCCAGGGAAAAAAACCCTTTCTGACTATTGAAGAAAAAATTTTACATTAACCAAATACAAACGCACAGATAGATTAGTATCAGCTAATGGTTAGTTCCAAAGGCTGCTGAAATCAAAGTCAGCCTCCTCTTTGATCTCACTACTTTCACTAGGTCAGGTTCCATACTTACAAATCATATACTGTAACAAAAGATGTTTCACAACACACATCCACCCATATGAAAGAAACTTATGTCTGGAAAGACTTTTTTTTGTTTTTGACGCCGATGTTTTAAAGTCCTTCTATAGAATTTATTGTGCAGGTTTGAGTTTGGGGAGTTTGCCTGCAGAGGAAGGACATCAATGGTCCTGCAAGCTGTTCCCTTCACCCAGCTGAAGAACCATACATACTATATAGCATGTAGTGCTATAACACCTGCTCCCTGGAGCTGACCATTATATCCACTCCTTTTATACCTCTTACCAATCAATACTTTATAGGTAAATCCACTTGGGCAGTGTTTGCAATTACAAACTCTTGCCGGGTTGCATTTACTTACTGAGGGAGTCAGGTTAGAACCATCTGCATTTGCCATATATTGCCAAGGTACCTGTTTTTCTGTTGTTGGTACATTTTGACCTTAATAAGAAAATTCACAAGTTTAGCAGTGGTTTGAGGAACACAACTCAAGCAGGCTGAACAGTTTGCTAAACACAGAATCACAGGATCATTTCGGTTGGAAAAGACCTCCATCATCATCAAGTACAACCTGTGACCTATCCCCATCTTGTCAATCAGACCGGAGCCCTGAGTGCCACATCCAGTCATTCCTTGGAGACTTCCACGGACAGGGACTCCACCACCTCCCTGGGCAGCCCCTTCCAATGCCTGACCACCCTTTCAGTGAAGAAATTCTTCCTGATGTCCAAGCTAATGTTCATATAAAAACCCATATGACCAGCCTAGGGTCTCTTGATGTCAGAGCTCATATCTCTGCATTTAATTGACTGGTTTTTGGTAGTCTTTGAGAGTAAATGCTCCCAAACAACGCCTGCTGCCAACCTACCTGACTGACATGTAAAACATCCAGGTTCACGTGCTACAAGATTTGAAGGCCCTTGAGCTCAGAGCTAATATAACCTTGTGGCTCTACACCTGTGAATCTCTCTGCGGTCCTCATGGCAGAATAACTCTTTTGGGTGAAGCCTTAGATTCTTCCTTTGCCTTTCCCTTACCAGAGCCTAGGAGAAAGGGATCTTGTGCTGACATCCCATCTGCAGTCCTGAATGCTGTCCATCAGCAAAGAAAAACACTAGAGCAGAGCATTTACTAGCTGACATGTGGTTTCTGACCCAACCGGCTCCCACTAAAATAAACCAGATTAGTTTAAACTAACACTAAGGACAGTTTTCAGAGGATCGGTAGCAATTTTAACCACTTAATTGCCTGGTGTCCAGGAAGATCTTCCGCCATTTTTTTCAAACAAGGATTTATAATCCTAAAACAATCGATTTATCTTGAAATTACTGCCTAAAATCTTCATGTAGGTCTTGTAAATGTCTCTTGCTGATCCCACTTCCTCCTTCAGACAGGAGGTTCTGGAATAGCAGTTAATCCATTCCTGAAAACACAGCCTTTGCTCAAATCCAACATGTTCCGTTGCAGTTTGCACAGTGTTTGAACCACTTCATTCATGCTGTGCTCCTGCAGGCCTACCGTCCCACTCTGACTTAAGAAGGTGAGATGGAACTGTGGAGAAAGGGCCAGATCCACATCATCCCATAGGTCAGCAGAGTCCCAAAGCCCTGCTCAGCTGGTGCCTAACTCAGCACATACCACACCTCTGTAAACTGAACATAACCAAGCCTCATTTCACGAAAAGATCTGTTTCTCAGACGCTGTTTGCAACAAGCATGGAATAGTTCATATCAATCCAAATTCATTACTTGTGAAATCCTGGCTTTATATTTTGCGTTACAATTCACCACTTACACTCCAGGAATCCTCAATCGCGGATAAAGGTATTTAAGCAGTTTCCAGGATGAATGTAGACTAAAATGTGACAAACATTTTCAATCTGTCAACTTTTTCACAATCTATTGCTTTTCTTAATATTGTGAACAATAAAAAAAAAGCTGCAGCTGATCAGAAACCTTCATTTCCATTTTGTCAAACAGTTTGAGGTTCTGCAGGTTGTTTTCACTCGGATGCAAAAATGAAATCAGGAGGTTCAGGAAGTTTTGGCTGACAGGCAGCTGAGCCTCTCTCACAAGCCTTTTTTAGAGCAGAGCCCTCATCCCCCCCTTTGCCTGTTTTTCATGCAGGCAGCGTCCTGACCCAGGGGTTCAGTCTCTATTACACTGCAACAACAGTTTCATTTTCCTCCAGAAGCAAGCAATTTGAAAGCCTTGAAATGTTTCTAATTATGTCTGTTGTTTATGAGTGTTACATGATCACTGCAGTATATATAAAGAATACTTGCAATTCCCAGGAGTTTTTGAACTTCAGCCAGAATTGTATCCATAACCTGACACTACAACCCCTTTTCTTATCCAGACACACAGTTTTTTGAAACATCACCTGGAGCTGAGTTTCATCCTCCTGAAGCTCCGAACTAAAAGACTTTTGCATAACACTTCGGTTGCGATTGCGAAGAACCAAAAAACCTACCCTCTGGTCAAAATATTTCAGGCAAATCTAATTTATTATCCACTGTAAATGCCCACGGAGCCGACTCATCCTTCTTATTTGCCACACTACTGACCCAATCACTTTTTGTATTGCTGGATCAATTTTAGTTTAAATTGCTTTTGTCTGCATAAATTACACCCGTTTGTGAACATGAGGGCTTCTGCCTCTATCTATATGGAGCTTGCAGCATTCAAAAAGTCGATCCTTTAGTTGCAAAAATCTCTGGGGAAATAAGGTATTTTAGAGATGCAATTTAAGGTCCCAAACATTTAAACATTATTGTATCTACTGCATTGGGTGTTATTAGTTTCACTGAAATCAGTAAAAATATTTAAAGAGGAAAGTCAGCAAGATACGTTTAATGTCTGCAGGATCAGGGCCCAGATGCATCTTGTCTTTGGGTGCAAAAGAAATTAGATGCTACATTTGTGGTCAGCAAAACTCAAAACATGGCTGCAAATGGAAAACAGGGAAGTTCACACAAGGGATCAAGCTATGGCCCTTTTGGCAGGTTGTCAAGGAAGATAAAGCTCTGAGCTTTGAATCAGTCCAGAATTTCAGTGAAAAGCATTGATAATTAACTGTTTCCACAGCTGCCACCCCAAGTACAAAATTATGTTAAAATACATCTCTGCTTGATTTAAATTTCAAGGGATAAATGACACATAGCAAGGGTGACACACAAGATAGACATGGTGTCAGCTATTGTAAGCTTGTTAACAAATTAATCAAAGCCCAGATAGATCACTGTGCACTCTCAACTAATCACCTCCCCACTCAGACCTCTGATGAAGGACCCAGTTTCACTCACAAACCCAACTTCACACCCACTCCCCCCAAATCTTCTCTGATCTTGGGTTTCCCTATAAAGCATTTGACATCAGAAATAATGAGACACTCTTGAAAGAGTCCTTCCTTTTCATACTCTGAATATTAATTTGAGCCACATCACTCATTAAAAAGGACAGTATTGTATCTTCCATCCTCACTTGGGAGTCATTATACAGAGACTTAGACCAAAACCTTGGTGAACATAGGGCATGGGAGGATCCTGCAGGACCAAGAGATGGACATGGCCAAAAGCCCTGGGTCCCAACCACTCCTGAACTTCCTGGAGCATGCTAAAGCTGGCTCCACAGCTGGGATGTGCAGCTGCTGTTTAGGTACTTTGCAGAAATGAGCCGGCAATCTTGTAAGCAACAGCCTTATTGCAGAGATCTGGCTGTATATTTTCTTGCTTCAGTGGGAAATGTATCAGAGAGAGTTTCTCATCCTCACTCCTGCTCCAGGTTTCGACTAAAACCGGGGGGAAGATGTTTGCTGAACCAGCTGATCCAACAAACTACACTGTCACACTAATTAGATTTTCATTATCAGGATGTCAAGAAACAGAGCACGTTGCACAACTTATTCCCTGTCTGTGGGACAACTTTTGCTGGATAAACGACAGCAAGCCAGCTGTGAAGGAGGCCATCCTGCCTTCTGCTGGAGAAGTTACTGCTCTTCCTGAGCCATTCCTGGATGTTATGAAAAGCTGAGAGTGTTTTCATTTCTCAGGGATTTCAAAATTCAGCCTGTATTTATGAAATATGGAGGGATGATCTTTCCCTGCAAGTGACAACTGAAAATTAAGGCTGACATTAATCCTGATACTTTAGGGCTGGTCAGTGGGCAAGGATTTTCCCTTAAACAGGAGATGATTCATGGATTTGTTCAGGAATTGAGACAACAACAAGACAAAGGCTCAGAAATTTTCCTGAACAACATATTTACTGCTTCATCTTCTTGTTTGCATCCCCTAAAACTCAGGCGATCCCCAGATGCCCATGTTTTTAACTAATGGGCCATTTAATCTTATGCTGGGCGAAATTCACTCCACACAGACTTGGATGAAATATCTCTGGAGGTAATGCTGCTTTTTCCTGATGGATTTGCCCTTGGGGTTTTTTTTCCTTATGGCAAAAAGCGTGTCCTCTCCTGGAGGAGCTGCTCTCCCATGGGTGCATCCTGGAGCCATGCTGGAAGGCACACCGGTCTGCCCAGAGGTGTTAGCAGCTTTGGGATCTGGTCAGAGCCCCAGACTATGGCTGAATCTAAGCCTCCTCTACCCATCAAGGTCTCACTCCTCTCTGGGTCAAGTTTTGCATCCTGAAGCAGGGCTGTGGGGAATAGGTTCTTGGGAAGGCTTAGTTGCAAGGATAATACTGCACCTAAAAATATCTATTTTGATCCGCATCACTTCCAGGTACATCCAGTGAAAGAGCTGCTGCTTTTAATGTCTTTCTTTCCCAAACTGCAAGGTAATGTCTGAAGCTCCCAGACATCCTAGCTGCACATTAGCTCCTTTCAGTCCTACCTCAGAGAAGGGTTTCCAGCCAGTAGGGAATATTTCTAATGAGGTCTGTCCTGCTCAGAGCTGGGTCTAAATACAATTAAGTCACAAGCCCAGCAGCGTGACGATGAGCCTTTGCTTCGTGACTACATTTAACACTAAATTGAGTGTGGAAAGGGAGAACAGGCATTTGTGTACTGGACACAGCCTCTGGAGGAGGTACTCAGCTGATGGACCACTGCTGGCTACACGGCAGCCTGGGTTAATTACCAGTTCTACAGGCAGGTGGCTGTTGCTGGTGATGCTGGGGCTAATGCTGAGCTCCCACTCCCAACAGTTCCCCTTTCTCTGGACACAAACTGATAAGGAGGAAGCAGTGCCAGTCAGGAGCACTGAGGAGAGGTATTTTGAAATTAGAGGCCAGGCTCAAGCCAAAGTGTTTGTTAGTTTTAAGGAGGGCCCCAAGCTCTTCAAACATGACTCTTGCTGCTGCTGACACTACCTATCCTCAAAGGGTTACACTACCTTTAGTGTATTTTTAACTTAAGAGAGAGGAGAAAAATTTTCCTTGGCAGCAATTTTCCCAGATTCATCCTTTGTGCTACACGTCCAGGGCCATTGCCAGTTCCAATTTAGGTCTCCACAGGTCCTGGGAGAAGCAACCCGCTTGTCCGACCATGGTGCTGGAAGCCATGTGATGCTGAGCCATGAAAGGTAACCTGTTCTGCAATTACGGGAAGGCAGTTTGGAATAAGCTGCAGTTGAGGGCAGTGGTGCATGCCCGGACTCCTGTCCCCACAAGCACAGCCCTGGCTCCGCCGGCAGCGCCCGCGCTGTGTGGGACAACACATCTCAGTGTTATTTTTATGAGACCATAAAACAGTTGCATTCGGTGTGTTATGATATTTTGCAACTACATTTTTATGAACCTAAAATAGCGGCTCGCAGTTACTCCTTGGGATAAATTGCTATCATATTTGCCGGTCACTTTATTATGCACCGTCAGAACAGTTGCTGCTAAATACAAGTAAATTATATTTTACTCTCTTCTAAGGTTAGTTAAGAGGCCTAAGTCCATCATTTCATCTAGTCTTTGCAAAGCATATCCACTGAGTTGGAAAATGGGAGCTTATTTGATGCAAGGGTGGGGAGGGAAGCAATGTTCCGCAGTTGATGTCAGCATTTAAACTGGTTTTATTAAAGCAACATAGTAACGCTAACCCCCAGTGCTCCAGTATCAAAACTACCTCAAAATATGAAACCTGCCTTAAAAATCACCATATTTTTACCTAAACTAAATTTGAGATTTCTTACTCAAATCCACCCCAAAAAAATTGCAGGTTTTTTTCTAATCGAGATTTCAGCCGTTGATAACAACTACTGCTGCAGTAATAACAACATAGTGTGGAAGCTTCGCATGTTCCCCTGAACAGTAGATGATATTTGACTAAATAGTTGTAAAAATGTATGGACTGAATGTATGCATGTACACTGTGATGGTCTTTCATTTCTTTTCTAGTGAGACATTGCTTTAGAAAACAGTAGTGATGACTTGCTAAAATGACTTTGAGTCAAGTCTCCTAACTGGACATTTCCAGCTCATGCATTTCCATAGCATCTTCCATCTCATTGTCACAGCAGGGACCTTGCAGTCCTGCTCTGTCTTATTGGCTTGGGCTGTTTCTTGTGTTTTCCTTCACGGCTGTTTCTTGTGTTTTCCTTCACGGTTGCTGTTCTTTCCATAGTCCTGCATTGGCAGCAACTTCCCTTTGCACTGGCACGGGTGCAGTGGGTGTCCCGAGGAACTAATATATTTTGGGAGCCATGCCTGCTGTGCTGGCTCGTGTCCATCGGAGGAGAGCCATGGAGGCTGCCTGGCCACCTTCAGGCACTCTGCCTGCTAGAGGGATTTTTTGCCAGGAAACAGTGTTATTAACTGGTGACAGCAAATGCCAAGCAGCGACTCAGCCTTCCTTGAGCCTCCAGCTTCCTTTGCTCCAAGCCAAACAGGGATTGAGAGGGGACCTACACGCAGGACCACTTGTTTGGCCCTTTTCTGTCAAAACTAAGCACCAGTGTCAGTATTTCAAGCCTGTTGACTGCAGTCATAGGTACCTACAAACACCTCATTGCTGTGCCATTCTTTAATTTCCATCTGTCTTGCCCTGCTTATGCCCACACACACCTCAGTCCTGGTCTGCATGGCCAGAGACACCCTTGTTCCTGGCATCCCTGGCACACAGCTTCAGCACAGAGCTCCCGTCCACAACCAGGCAGAGTGAGAAACCTGACCATTTTCCACCATGTGACCCTGCATGAGCTAGGCCAAATCCTCATCAGGCTCCAAGAGCTCCAAGTACCAATCCTGTACATTTGCAAGGAGCGTCCATAGCTCCAAGAATTAAACACCCCGAACACACCTGGTGGACGGGAGACAGGACCCCTCTCCTCCTGGACTAAACAGTTATCTACCAGGCAAGGTCAAGGGATCCTTTCAAGGTTCAGGGGATCTGTGATTGCTCATTTCAAGTATATTTTCCTGGGCCACTTGTCAGCACACACAGCCGAGGCTGCTTTCTGGAATTTTCAAATGAATATAAGTCATTCGTTAGAGAAAAAAAACACATTTGGGCAAAAAACCCCCACCAACTCCTGCAACAGTGCAAGCATTGGACTCGAGATTTGGGTGATCTATTTAAGCAATAACCTCTAAGTGAGGTGCAGCTTCCCCTACACCAAGTACACATCCCTGTCACTCCCAGGAGGTGCTGTGGTCCCATCCCTTCCTGCAAGGAGAGTGAGTTGGGATCTGTCTCATCTGAGGACAACCCTGGGAAAGGAGATTCATCCTCTGCCAGATCAGGTCACATGGAAGATGGGCTGAACTGCTCCCAGACCTTATTTATAGGTCCCTTTGAAACGCAGGTAATTCCACCACCTTCCCTGCTATCCTTCTGGATTGCCATCAGCATGACCAAGGTCTGAGCCATGCACCCATCGCCGGCAGGGTTTGGAGAAGGTGACACACCCTGTCTCCAAGGTTTACAAAAACCACATGGATTGAGAGTGCTTCATGAGGAGCTGATGTGGGCTAACCCCAGGAGGGCTCTGCCCTGCCAGCCTCATCATCTCTGACAAGGAGACCAGGACTGCCAGGAACACAAAATGGCCAGTTCCCCCCGCGGTCATGATTTGCTCTGCATCTGAATCCACAGGTAATGGGTTTGGTTGAGCAGTAGAGTATTAGATTATTATGCTTATTAAATGTTGGCAGAAGCTTCCAAAAATCTGACCTCATTCCAGGCACTTTGTAAAGGACAGAGAAACCCCATTACTGGTGAAATGAGGAGCTTAAAAAAAACCTAACCTAAAAAAATATTTCAGTTCTCAACTCACTCAAATTATGGGCCACACTTGATCTCAGCTGCACTGGTATAAATCCAATTCCACGGATTCAATTTGACTTATGGCTTATTTACTCCAAATAACTGAGATGTCTATATGACCTGTAAGCAAAATGGTTGAAACAAGAAATGACATCTGAATGCAAAATATTTTGGTAAGCCACTACCACTTTTCCTTACTTGCTAGTATGCACAGAACAGTATTTGGCCTAGAGGGGAACATGGAGTCACAGACGAGTGGGGCCACAGAACATTCAAGTTCTGCCCCAGTTTTTGTCACTTCTCTGCTCTTTGAACAGTGGTGCATGTCCCATCTCACCTTTTCCATTTTATCCTACTGTTCACACCACAATCTCCCTGGGACTGTGGCACATGAAGGCCTTTGTACTCCTGTTGGCACAACCCTGTTACGGTCCAGGAGAGCCAGGGACCCAGAAACAGGACAGAGACGTGCATGTGCCCACAGCATGCAACCATGCTCTGAAATTGTTATCCTGGCCACTCGTGCGCATCCTCCCCTCAGCCCCTTCCAACCCCGAGCCTCACAATTGGGCTTGATTTGGCAAAAAACCACTCAGATGTAGAACACAAACAGGACCTGCCATCTCAATTGAGACCTGAAGACTCTAGCCCTGCAAAAATGACTGCACCAAAGCCCGAAAGATGTTCACCATAGCAGCACCTTCAGGTAGAGACAACGTTCATCTCACCTACAAACTATAGCTCCTAGACAGCCCCCCGCTGTGCACCCCTTCTGCACAGCAGCAGTTTTCATCCCCCAGCAGGACTTCAAAAGTAGGCATAGAGAAAGAAGAGGTCGCTTCAGTCACCTGAGGCAGAGGGACTAAGGGCCTATTGGCAGGGTGTGGATTGAAGCTGCCTCTTCACAGAGGATCTCCCCAGAGGTGCTGTCTGCAGCAGACCTAGTGGAGCTCCCCCATCTGTTTGCTATCATTTCTTTTAAAAGATTCAGAGGTCTGACAAGCCTTGTGCATCACACCCTCCTTTTTCACACACTCCATCACATGTGCTGTGCATCATCCACAGCTGTATGGACCCACTGCTGCTTCAAACCCCTCCCTCTCTTGCACTGCATCACACCCCAAAATTTCAACTCTTGGAGTAAAACTCTTGCTGAAGGCTTGCCTGAAGCAAAGCTCTTGTCACAGCACCAGAGCCGGCGAATGAAAAAGGAATTCACCCAGAGTAATCTACCTCGTAAGAACATCAGGCCTCTCCTTTCTCACCCCCACTGACAGGAAAAGCAGCCTCCAGTGAGCACCCAGGGTTTTAGGGAACAGACTGCCTTCTCAAGGACCTAAAAGGACATTTCCTTTCCAGAAAACCCAATAGCTCCTGTTCTCCACTGGCTCATCACCAATTTCAGCAGACACCTGCTTTGCCTTCTCGGAGGAAACCATGCACAGAGGACCAACACGATGACCCTGTAACTTACTGTAGACACCCTTCCCCTGGAGCTATTTCTATGCTTGCCCCAAGCAGAATGCAAAGGAGACTTTCTATAAGACACTGAGGAATAGCCAGGATTCTTCTGCCTTCCCATCCTCCACAATGAGGGGTGGTGGGAGCCACCCCTGGGGAGATGGGTGTGTTTGAAGGGGAGTGACAAGTGAGTCTCCAAACAGGATGTGGCCATGATTGGCATTTCCAACGGTGGAGGAGCATGCTGTGACTGCTCCCAGTGGCGTTTGGCAGAGCTGGTGACAAGCTGCTTGTCGTGTCACTCGGAGATGAGAGGCTGCGATGTCAAAAGGGACCCTCTGAACACCAATGCCACAACACAAAAGCAGCAGTTCAAAGCCCCTCAACTTCCCTCCTAGGGAGACAGCCTGGCTGGTTATGACACTAATTTATTGTCAGATTTTTTTTTTTTTTTAAATTACTGTCAAAGGGGTTTGTGTTTGTATGCCTTTGGTTGGATTGATATAGGCATTACATCTTACCTGGGCAGTAATGAGGGATTAAAAAAAAAAAAAAAAAGCAGCAGCTTGTAACATAAAATGTGGATCTTATGACTTATTTACTCTCCTGGCAACGGGCCGTATTAATTCCAGGTGTAATTTCATGGGTTTCTGAATTTCATCAAGCAGAGAGGTTGACTGTACAAAACACCTGACAGTTATCAGTGCAGGGGTGATCCTAGGTCAGCCCTAGCCTTCAACACCTCGCAAGGCTTTTCCCAGCACACTCTACCTCAGCCCTGTCTGCAGAGGGATTTTTTGTTGTCTTTGATGTTTTGCTCAGAATGATGGCACTGCAGGAACTTTGATGTGCATTCATTTACCTACCGGAGCAGGATGAGCTGAAAGACCAGTAAGGAATTACAGTGGTGGTCTTCAGGTGTCCCCCTGAAATGGGGCTTGTCATGGGAGTTGTTGATCTCAATCCACTTTTCTACTGAACTACTACTTACATTGGACTTCTGGCAGCATCTATGGGGATCTCAGAGGAAAGTAGAGTAGCATCTAAACTGCTGGTCTCAAATGCATTTCCAAAGTTAGACCTTGAACAGTCAGGCAAAAGATGCACTGCTGGGGTGAAAAACTCCTACTGTATTTGACAAGCAGCTGGCCCACCCCAAGCTTTGGTGGCTCCTCTGCTGCCAGACCGAAGGAGACAAATCGTTGTTTGACTAGACTGTCTCTGTCTATAATTTCCAAAGAGTTAATGGAGCTTCTTGGCTAAGAATTCAGTATGATATTACAGTTTATCCATACTATGGGTTTGTGTTTACACATAGTAAGGATCCTGGTAATACGTTTCCAGCTGCTCACCATCCTCCATAGCCAGTTATTAAAAAATCAACTTTGCATAAACATGGCATTTCTTTTGCACAGCTCATCCATTTTTCCCTCACGCTTATGTTAAGAGGTCACCAAGCACTGTTTGTCGCCTTCTTGTCCATTCCTATGTGAATGACTCTCCTGCCGTCAGCAGATGATTACGTCCTGAGGCTGTGGCCAGGTGATAAATAGGGTGACAGCACAGAAGGTGGTAGGTAGACTCAAAAGAATTCTTTGTGTATGTATGTTTCTTGTGTATTGCCTAGAAAGACGTTTTCTCCCCGCTACTCATCATTGATCTCCAGTCTGGTGATGGGTTTCAACAGCTGAGCTGCTGCCTCTTAAACTTTGCTGTAAGTCCACTGGGTGAGTGCAGAATGGAGGAAGATTAATTAAAGTAATCTGAATGGTTAGTCTTTCCACTGGAAATGATTGTCTGTGGAGCAGTGTAGCAACATGTCATTCATCTGGAAAGGTCAGTTATGAAGAAATTGATTTCAGAAATTTGGTTTGATTACATCCCTATAAAGTGTGACGTTAAAATTCCAGCTGTTTGTATCTCTGATCTGAGATCAATGGAAAATGTGAGCTTGGATTTGCTTCTCATATTCTGTTTCTTCAAAGAAAAAGACAAAGAAAAAGAAGAAAGTATTTCCAATGGCATTAACTACCCGGAGTAAATTGTTACTTGACTTGGGTAGACGGTTGGTTTCTATTAAAAGGATACTGTCAAAAAGCTTTGGTCCAATGTTTATAATCAAGCTGAAGGAATTTCCTGATGACTGTAAGGAAAATGTTTTGCACCGAGATCCTCCCCTGACATCCAGAAGAGTCAGCTGGCCTGTGACCACCAGGACAAAGCTGCCTATAACACCTCTGGGACTGGGGTAGTTTAGAGAGGCGGGTAGGGTTTCCAGCATATCACTTACAAATATTTTAGGGAAGCATTCACAGACATTTCTCATTCTTTATATCCAGTATCAGCGTTATGATAACTTCGAAGCTAAGTCCATTTCTAAAAAAAGCCCCAGAGAAAGAGTATTATTCATTAACAGTTCAACAGCAATCTTCTGCTGGAAGAAGGGCTGGACCCATCACAACCCTCTCTCCTTTTCCAAACTAGATGCAAAGCCCACTTCAGCTCACACACAGAGGAATGTGAATTTCCAAACCCTCTCTCAAAAGGGCTCCTCTCCCTGGCACCATCCCAGCAGATTGAGCTGGCCCCAGCATACTGGCACCTAAAGCACAGTGAGCAGGAAGAAAGCCCTGACAAGTATTGGAGATTCCCACCCACAAAACACAACCACCCAACACTGCTTGCTGGGCACCAGGAGGTGCTCAGAGGAGCCCACTCCTTTCTCCACTCTTCATTTCAGCTGGAGTGGGTTTGGGCTGCAAGAGACAGTTCCTACCTTGCCTGCTGTCTCCTCACGTACCAACTACATATGTTTTCCATGGCACATGGTTTCACAGCATCAGGGGCATGAGGGTTGCACAGAGTGAGAAATCCCAGTGTGCAGGTTTGTTATTAGTTCAGCTATTGCTGACACTTGAATTTCACCTGCAAAGTCCAGAGCAAGGCCCGAATCGGGAAGGCCAAGGTGCTGAGACCACCTCATGCACCTCTCATTTGATTCAGCAAAACCAGGGAGACACTGTTTTACTGTGCTACAACAGGGCAATATCCCATAGAGAAAGCTCAGCTCTGGAGACTGTTTGCAGGGAAACATATATAATTTGGGCCAGGGTGAAGGGCAAGTTGTGACAGAACAAGTGGTAAGGGCTTTTAAATAAAAGGGAGTTGATTTCGATTAGATAAAAGAAAGAGTATTTTTACAATGAGGGTGGTAGGACAGTGGAACAGGTTGCCCAGAGAAGCTGTGGCTGCCCCGTTCCTGGAAGTGTTCAAGGCCAAGTTGCATGGGGCTTGGTTTAGAGGATGGTGCCCCTGCCCATGGCAGGGGGATGGATCAAGATGATTTTTATGGTCCCTCCCAACCTACACTGTTCTATGATTCTGAGAAGGTCAAGACGGAGCCAGGCAGATGCGACTAGCGATGAGAGCTGCACTCCTTGGAAAGCTGGGGATGGAAACCTGAATGGACAACCTGGAACTGATATCCCCAAGTTTCCACTGAGTGTTTAATCGTGGTTGTTTCACAGGGTGAATGCATTTTCTTACTGTTTATTATTCTGCTTTTGCCACGTAATCTGCTTCGCTAAAAGCTTTAAATGAAACAACTGCCATTAAAAAGCCATCAAACAGGATTTTATAGTTCTCCCTTTTGCTGCGAGGACCTAACAACTTATAAAAATTTATTTTGTGCTGTGCTCAGTTCCATTAAAAGGCTACTGGGGTTTATTTTTAGGTTTTATCTCAGCGCTGAGTTACCTAGCTTGTAACAGTCAAGGTTTTGTTTTGTCACCTCAAGGCCTAATCATAGTGGGATTTGCTGACATTAAGAGTCAGCAAATACATCTACAGGCATCAGCTACGTAGAAATGCTTGCAGCTGACATGGGGTACACAAAGGGAAAGCAGATCGCGCGCTCTCTTCTGGTGCGAACGCTGGGAAAGGAGTACTTATCTCACATCAACATCCTAATTTCCAGCACTTTGATCAGAACGCTTTGAATTGTAAATATTGCAAAAATGTGTCATCTATCAGTTTTAATGAAAGGATCTTTGCCCACCAAATGCCATGTGCTAAACCGGAGAGGTCTGAAGTCATCTCCCGACTGGCCCCAAGAGGCTTTGAATGCTCCTTCAAAGCGGAGGCTGTTGTCAACGGCAGCCCAGATCACAGGGGTGAGGCACAGGGGCTGCCACTGCTGCTGGGGCGTGTGGCTGCAGCCCCAGCCCAGCCTCTCGCAGCAAAGCACACATTCAGCCTTTACAGACATCCAGAAAACAAAGCGGAGGTGTCTGCAGCATGAGCAGTCAGAGCCAGTCTGATTTCAGACCAGCTAGAGGGGAACAGTAAAGCAGAGATGCTTCTGCAGAGCACAAAATGAGGGTGTGCATCTCCAGACCCCAAAGGCCTTGTACACAAGGGGGTTAAGTGGTAAAATGGAAGGCAAAAAACCAAACCCCTGGTGCTTTTCAGCATTAATATGTATTTTATACAAGTCTTCATTTCTGTAGGGAGAGAACCAATACAGGGTGTGCAGGTCCAGGGCTACCTGCCCTCCCCAGGGCTGCTGCCAGGGCACATTGCTGCAAAAACCTGCATAGTGATGACTGAAAAGTGGAGACAGTAGCTAAGCACTGATTTTCGAGACTGGCTGGGTCAGCTTGAAAATGCACTGCTCATGATATGTACACATGTGATTCAAGGACTCATCACTGACCTCAGGATGTCACAACAGGCAGAGAAGACACGGCCCTACTTAGTGCAGTGCCAGAGAAATAGCTGGGGCAGATGCAAGGGCAGCCTTGGGTTTGGGCAGGAAAGGCTTATGAGAGAGTTTTTCTGAAGCGGCACCACGCACATGCTGTCTCCCTTCTATTCTTCCTAAACATCCACCACCAATCACTGCAGGAGATGATCCAGCCTGACCCAGGATGGCAGAATCATTTGTCATGGGTCACAACCACAGCTAGCAATGGTGCTCTTAGACACAAAACCTCATCCACAGTGAGACCAGAACTCTGACTTCAGTCTTGTTTGTCAAAACATGGTCCTTTCAAAGTTTTCATGTATTTTTCTAAACGCACACGTGGCCAGGATGATATACAACCCTGATACCATGGAAAACTTACTCAGATGTTTACTTGATGTATGAATGATGCAAACAGAAAGGTCTGAAGTCATCTTCTCCTGCATATTCATCTGTCACCGAGGCATCCACAGGCCCCCATGGCACAGCCTAACATGGGGCTCCACAGCGATGCTCCATTTGCTGTGAATGAGGAACATCCACACTGCAGCAGTGGGAGCCACTCACCCTCCCCAGGCAAAAAGGCTTGTGTATTGAGTTTTGGCTGTTGGATTTTGGGTTTTTTTTGCAGTTGTGTTCATTAGAAAGATTAAAGTCACATGTTAAAACATCAGCTGACAGGTATAGCTCCCGTTCCCCCTGCTCCTTTGACACGATCATGAAATGTTAACACCAGACATCAGTCCTAGAAGACTGTAAAAATTATCGTCTCAGAGCTATTAATACGGCACAGTGGTTGGGGGGGGGCTCTTTAAAGAGCATATAGCATTAAACCTCTCGCTAGATATTAAGGGCATTTCTTAACCTCTAAAATTATAGTTATGTGCAAAAGAGGGGAGGAGGGAGGGGGCTTAATTAAAAATCCATACTTAGCTGGCGCAACAGTGTACTTAAGGGCTCTAGAAGAAGCCATTTAAACAGGTAAAATACTGCCCCAAATGCAGAGATGTCTCTTGGATAAAGAGGCCCTTTGCATCTTTGATGTCCTGTAAGTGCTATTCTCCTTAATTTTCTCTTTGCTAACAGTCATAAAGGATATTTTAAATGCATGAGGGAGACTCAAGCCACAGCACTATGGCACAGGGGTCCAGAGCACTGAAACGTTCCTGGAACAGACTTTGACAAGGGCGGTGGCCATGCAAAAGTCAAAAGAGCGTGTAGAGACCCTGGAAGGGATGAATTTCTAAAGGGCTTTTGGACGCCACCAGCGAGACCACAGACAAGGATCCTCTTTTCCTATAGGCTGTGCAAAAGGATGGTCTGTGCAAAAAGGCAGCTCTCATCCCGATTATCTTGTTGTGTGAAGGTATATATGATGTAGGGAAGCCCATCCCATGCAGCTGTGGCTCTTCTGGGGCAGTGCAGAGTCTGCTGGCAGCGAAGCAAGATCAGATGGGGAAAAATGCTCAGTTTGGGCTGGTTTAGAAGTTAATTTTTCACAAGTGCAGTCCCCAGGTGTAACAACACACTCCCTCTCCCGTGCCTCAGCAAAACAGGCAAAAGCAACAAACCTACCAAAGCCTGATTTAAGTGTTTAATAAGAGGTTTGAGCAAATGCAATTTTCTTGTTATTGAAGCAGACAAGGCATTCACTAATCAGAGCTCCCAGCACAGAGCTGAGCTAGATTCCCTCTCCTGCACCAGGAGCCCTGCCAGCACAGCACTTTTAGGCAGGACAGGCATTTCATGCTCTCTGCTGACGTAACAGCACCAGCAATCTAGGCCAGGCCTGCGGCCGAGACCATCACTGGGTTCCTGGTTCTGTTTTGTTGTTAATGCCAGAGTTGTTGTTGGTTTTGCCTTATCAGATATACTAGTAAAGAACTGTTATTCCTATTCTCATATTCTTGCCTGAGAGCCCCTTAATTTCAAAATTATAACAATTCAGAGGGAAGGAGTCCACATTTTTCCATTCCAAGGAAGACTTCTGCCTTCCTTAGCAGGCACCTGTCTCTCAAACTGAGACAACTTTAGAGGTGAGTTTTCTTCTAGTCCAAAGAAAATCAACTCAAGGTCTCATTTGCATGGCTATTATTCATGTAGACAGAGGTCTTCATTAACATTGCATATCTGCACAACCCTGGGCCCCAGAGGGTGGACAACAGCTGTACCGAGGCTGGCATCTAGTCTGACCTGTAACAGCACAACATCATGAGGTCTTTAGTAGTCCTGAAAACAAGACAGGTACAACTGGCACTAAGAGAGCAGCATGTACTCACAGCAATTTCCAAATGCACACCAGTGCAGGAAAGAGGAGGGTCACGGTGGGCTCTCCACCACCCTCTGCCACCAGTCATTTATGTGGATGTGGACAAATCTGATCAAAAGACACCCCCTTTGCCTCGTGTGAGTGTGATTTGAAGGGTTTCTGCTGATAACATTGAACATAACTCCATAAACAGAGAAACAGTTCATGGGAAGTACCTGATTTTAGAAGCAAGAGGTAAGAGCAGAAATTAGGCCTCTGGGCCACAAGGGGAGTCATAAAACCCGAAACTCATTCCTGCCCTTTTTATTACCTTTCAGAAGGATCTTAAGCAGATGCTTTAACCTCTGTATCCTGTTATCTGGGGTACTGATGATGAGGTCATCGACTGGAGGTGCTCAGAGACTGCGAGAGAGAAAGGCTTGGGAACTGGGGAGAGATTTTCTCATTACCCCCACCTTAACGACATATCATAAAGCAGTCATTTACACTCATTCTTCAGAGACTACTCTGGCATCACTTGCAAGTCATCTCTCTTGCCCTTCCCGCACAGATCCCACCCAGGGCTACCAGCGGGCACCTTTGCAAGGTGCTCTTACACCTCGCTGAAGCTGAGAGATTTGCAATGCATAGCCTGGCCATGGAAATAATACGAGGAGCAGCAGGGGAAATGCCACCAGACAAAATACCGCATATGTCAAGGTATTAGAAATCCCAGCGGAAAAATGTCCTCATGGTTTAATGGAGAAGGTCAGACAGAAGTTATGTCTGTGTTTTTCAGTATGATTGGGTTATAAATATAGTCATCAGAGGCTCAGGACACAGGGAGTTCTAGATTGCATTGGGACGTGTCACTTCTGACATGCACAGGTGATGCCTTCATAAACCTGGCCCCGTTCCCACCTCAGCTGTGGCAGGAGAGCAGCAGGAGCAGGTGAAGGATAAAAGGCACGAGCTTGCAGGGAAGCTGAGTGGCACAAAGCAATTACAAAACTATTTATCTTTGGCTCTATTGTGTGTTTTACTCCAGTAGCTCAACAAACTTCCAATCTATCGTTAAGCTGCACTCATGCCAGACGAGGGGGAAGAGCTGCCATTTTTTTGACGTCATGACGCAGCAATACATCTCTGATGTGCACAGGATACATCTGCTCCCTGCAGCCCACAAACCTGTTTTGTCTGTTCAACAAAAAGATTTTCAAAAGTACTTAGAGGATTTATGGCCACAAGCTCCTTCGAAATGAGGTCTCTGCCTGCAGATGTGGGGCAGGTTGTGTTCTGCTGAAGGTGTTGGCACATTGCGGAGTTTTTGCTGATCAGTCAACAGGATTTACACTCCTAAAGCTCTTGGGTGCATATAAATCTTCTGCAGGGTAAGCTCTGATCTTCTAGTGAGATCCATGTCAAGGAGTCAGAGTCTAAGACAGTAGAACTTTCCATCACGTGGATGGTCTTCCATTAGCTCAAAACTGATGTTGAGAAGCAGATTCATTTAATAGGAACCATAAACAGCCTGAATTGCTATCAAGCTTGTAATGTCAGAAAATAAAGTTTAAGGGACTTCTAAGGAATATCTGACTTATTAATAGCAGATGTACTAATAGCCGTATCACGAGTGATCTGTTTTCTGCTTTCAGTTTACCACCCATCACCACTCACCCTTTTCCTAGGAAGAATGCTGCAGTTCTAACAGAAGGATGATTTACCCAAAGAGGTGGAGAGATTAGATGGAGGGATAGGCATTGGATGTATAGAGATGAAACAGGTTATTAATTTAACAGGTCACTTCTGGAAGACAGAGGTGGCTGGATACTCTCCCTCCACCTCTCCCACATCCTCCAGTTACAGGGATGCACAAAGCTCAGAAATGGAGACCCAAGCAGCTGGTCCTTGTGGTCAGCACGCACAGCAGCCTCCAGCCACCTACCTGTGTGACAGCACAGCTATGAACTGGACAGTAAATGGCTCTGCCCTCTACCCGTCTGACCCTTGTCACCTACAGAGCAGTGAGGACTGAAGTGTGGTGCCCTATCCTAGAGGAGATCTGGTACAAAAATATCCTTGCCAAAAAGAAACCTACGTTTTCTGCTATTACTCCCTGCTGGCACGTGTTCCTGTGTGCTGACTAACAATTAGAAAGCAGAAGCATGAGAAGTCAGAGAAAAGAAAACCGACAGTATCCTTAGTATGAGAAGAAGTTTCTTGCACTCACGCAAAACTTAAAGTTTAATCACTCGCTCATTATTGAACAGGAATACACATCCTTAATTCACTCTATCACTCCCAGTGAGAAATGAAATCAATGCCTCTCCTGTTGTCGTGATAAGAATATTCTATAAAAAGGTGACCAATTTTTATTTAAACAGTAATACAGAAGATTTCAGAGCAGCTCAAAATCTTGATTCACGGCAAATCCTACTTGCAAACCAACAATCAAATCTCAAGCCAGCAGCTCAGAGACTCAAGGAGACCAAACGCCCAGAGACGTGCTTGTACATCGAGCTATCAGTAAAACCAATGAAGCCACCACAGAGCCAGAGAGCACAATCAGGTGGTGAACGCCCTCTTGTTTGCCTTCCATTAATATTGTGTAATTATATGGCTACAAGGCAAGAATTCCCAATTGTTGCAACTTGGAAAGTGCTTCAGGTGATGATATTGTTCTGCCTGGGTGGGCTGTGCCCGAAGATAATTTTTTAAAAGCAGCTGCCTCAAGCGTTAGTTAAATGGTACCCGGTGATTCGTTTGACAGAGGTGTCATGTTTAATCTCATGCATGTATCAATAAAACTGGTACTGTATGTGCAGGTTAGGTGGCAACACTGAACCTCTGAGACAATCGGTATTTCCAGCAACAGACCCATCTCTCTGGTCAAACCCACTGCAGGCTCCCAACCTCTTCTTTCCAAGCCACTGTTCAAACATTTCTTCTCTGGAGAACACACTGCAGGCACCTCAGTATCACAGTTTGGCTTTTATTTGTACATGCACTTCCCCCAAATACACATTAACATGGAGCAGGGAAGTGGTGGTGGTGGTCAAGGTTTAAGTATATGCTCTTTCTACAGCGTGTTTATCCAACGCTTTTCAGCAGATGGTCTCAGAGCACTTTGCAGTGTGCTCTGTCGTGCAAGTCACAGGAAGGTTAATTATGGGTGAGAGGGAAAATCACTGTCCCAAGCGTGCTGAGGACAGCCAGAGTCAGCCTGGATATCCCAACACTCTGCATATGGCAGTGCCACTTCCTCCAAAAGCCTGGGCATTTGCAGCTCCCTGACTGCTCAGACACACACTGTGCTCAGAAATGTGAGGTGGAATTTGTTAGCTTATGTCCTGCCTCGAACAGCTTTCTCCAGGATAATGTTCTGCTATTTGCAGAAGGACTCTGGAGGCATTTTTAAATTTTTTAAATATAGCAGTTACAGGTATTTCTAAAACTCACTATAATACCGGGACGTGGGAAAACAGTCCCTTTCTAATTGGTCACACGTCAGCCTGCTCCCTTCACTCCTGGGAAGGGGTCTGGGATGAGCAGTGACAGGGACAGCCCAGGAAACACAAACATACAGAAATGTACAGGCTAGAGAAGACCTCCAAGACCGAGTCCAACCTGTGACCGATTCCCCCCCTGTTAACCAGACCACAGCATGGAGTGCCACCTCCAGTTGTTCCTCGGACACTTCCAGGGATGGGGACTCCACCACCTCCCCAGGCAGCCCAGTGCAATGCTTAACAACCCTCTCAGTGAAGAAATTCTTCCCAATGTCCAACCTGACCCTCCCCTGGCACAGCTTGTGGCTGTGTCCTCTCGTCCTTTCGTGAAAATTGTCCCCACATCTTCCATTTGGATACTATTGGGGCAATAAAAAAGGTTGCTTTTTTCCTGACATACTCATTTAAAATTAGGTTTAGCAACTCTTTGAGAACCTGCTCTAGTGCAGTAGTGACTGATCTACCTACCAGTAAAGCCTCTCATCAAGGAGAGCAGCATGGCCTGAATAAGCCCAGCCAAAAATAGCAGGCATGCTAATGGCATGGCACAAAATCCTCCTTTTTTTTCCAGCTGAGACTGCTTCTCATTTAGGTGAGTAGGAAAATTTACAGCTTAAAAGTACACTTTATAAGGTTATTCGCCTTGGCCCAGCATTTGTTTCACTTGGACCATGGGACACTGATTTCACAGCAGGGAAGCATCTGGGCAGAAGAAGAGGCACTGGTAGATGTATGTTTGGATGGGATTCATCTCTGGACAAGTCACCTGATAAACCCAATCCCTAATTTAGCATGAGAGACAGATTTAACACTCCCAAATGAAATGTTAATGCAGAAACAATCCCCTATAACATCCGCATCATAAATAATTTGCTTTCCTTCCAAGCACTGAGGAAGATTAATGGACTTTTTTTGGAAAAAAAAAAAAAAAAATCAAGTTAAAACATTTGCAGGCTCCGGTGTCATTGCAATAACAGGCAGCAAGTGTAAACACTGCAAGGACTGTATCCATTTAGGAGCGGCTGGGAGACCACACAGTGCACGAGAGGCAGCGATGGGCAGAGCTGCCCTTTTTATTAAGGGGCCACTTCGAGTTTCCATTTGGAGCTGGGAGAGGCAGGGGATTCACTGGCCAGGTTCGTGGCACCCATTATTTGTTATTATGAACTTTCCAAAATGAAGAGATTAAAATAAGTCCAAAGTGTTTCTCTGACAAATGTTAAACATCACCCACAAGATTTATAGCACTTCTGTTCCCCCTCCAAAAGCTTTTAGTTCAGTGGCAGAGGTTACCAAGGCCTTGACCACTGGCTGCCGGCTTTATAGTTTTAGCACTGGCCAGAGAGCAATCCAAAGTTTCAATAATGAGTAATAGCACTTTCAGCTCACCATCATCATTTGTCCTACATCCATTATTGTCCTAAGAGACCAATCTTGCTGATGTAAATGGTGCTGGCAGCTGGTGTGTCAGCGTTTCACACCTCCGCAGCTGCTGGGCTGCGCTGGCAGTGGCTCTGCTCCCCAGACAGGGGAAGAGCAGGGACAGAGCCCAGGTGATGTCCTCACTGACATGGCTGCTCTGGGAAGCTTGGAAGAGATGGCCTTCCTTAAATACGGCGCTCTGCAAAGCGTTATTTTGGGAGGGTTTCTGCTCAGCCTTTGAGATCACTGTGCTACGGTGCAGTGGGAGGGCGGGGTTGCTCTCTCCTTCTGAGTGTTGCTGCAATGCCTCAAAATAGCTTTGTCTCCTCCTTCCCTCCTTTCTGCCCCATCTCACCTGTCCTTCTCCCTGCTCTTCTCCCCTCCTTTCAGGGAACAGAAAGGATCAGACCAGTGGGAGCTCATTCACAAGGAGTGTGCATAAGAAACTGGGCATCCATGCTCAGGTCTGCTCCCAGGGCTGGACAGAGCTGGCAGGATTGAAACATGGGAGGAGGACTGCTGACACACAAAGCTGACACCCATCATGCTCAGAGTCAGCCCTCGCAAAGCCAGAGGTGTCCTACAGCCTTTGACAGGGCTCCTCCCTCCCTATTCCGCCTAAGTTCACACACACTGCAACCCCCTTCAACAGTCACAGCCTTCAAGTTATATCCAGAGGATAACATAACTACTACTACTACAAAAAAAAAAAAAAAATCTTACTTTTTATTTCTAGGTCACATTTTAAGGTGATTGTAGCAATGCCTTATCAGGCTACCTAAAAAAGAGGCCAGACAAAATTAAGGGAAAAAGAAGCGGTTTTATTTCTTGAAGGGCCTTCAGGTGCATTTCGGGCAGACAAAGCCGCCCCAGGGGTTACACCCAAAATGGATGATGACTCATGGGTTTTCAGACTTTTATAAGTTTGGTCCATTTGCATATTGGGGGTTAATCTTCGAATTACAGCTTCAGGTAATGAAGTCATTTACCTCAAGTTTGTTCCCCCCACCAACTCACTTTTGTTTACATTTCTCGGGGCCTGAGAGAGTAAGATGTCCTTGATTCGCAGGTCTAGGGAGGAATTGTTTTGTCTGACTAAAATGGGAAAGCAGTAGCTAACACTCTATATGGAGTTTAGAGTTATACACTAAAGAATTTCAGGATTACAAATATATGAAAAATATAAAAGCTAAAATCCTAAGGCATCAGTAGGGTTCAAAATAGCACCCAACAACCCATGCTGCAAAATCACGTCAGGCCATACATACCAGCAGTGCTCCAGCTGCCTGCAGTGAGTGCACCTGCCAAAGGGACATCGAGGAAAGAAAATTAGGGTTATGATGGATACAGAGGGCACTTCAGGGTGCAACAGGAGATGGCAGGCTTCCCTAGGCATGGCTGATCTCTGCAGTTACCCCACTAGCTAAGGAATTTCACGCATCCCTTAGTTAACACATACTTGTGTTCACATCACGGACTGCATGGGCTATCCTCATGTTTGCATCCATAATGATGCTTTGAGTATTCTCACATCCCCTTTTTTCCTTTCCCTGTACTCCATGAGATCAGGGTGATATGTTCAGCAGAGCAATCAAATAGGAGTAACAATCTACCATCACCAAACTGATTGTGCTGATCTACAGCTGCAAATAACCTCAGCTGATGGACCAGCTTTCCAAAAATCATTAGAAAAGTGAACCACCGCTGCATAAATCACCAACCTCCCAGCTACTGCAGGGCTGGCTGGACACTAACGGGTCGGCTCTGTTTCCAAGATGAAGAACTTAATCACCCCACTGCTAGTCTGTATAGTTACAACAGTTATGAATCTTACTCTTTACCAAGCTCTTTCAAATCCAGACCCTGGATTTGACTCACTAACCTCATCAGCACACAGCCCTGCCAGACACTGTGGGAGGTAAATTTTTTTAACCAAGCAATAAATCAGGTGTTTGCCTCAAGTACAACTCAAAAGCTTGACTCTCCTAAGTGTGGGTGAAGACCCTCTGCCCAACACTGCTGACCCTGGAGTGCAGGGCAAGGCAAAAATGATGCCTCTAGGTTAGCACAAATTTGAGACTAGGTTGTTCATCATCCAAACAGAACACCATTACTTTCAGTGACCTGATTGCTGATAGAAGCTCTTCCACTGGACATGTCTTTTCCTTGCCACAAGCTCACACTGTATCCTCTGAGCAAGAGAAAGCCTCTTAGTTTAATGATAGAAATGTTTAGGTTGGAAAAGCGCTCTAAGATCATCAACTCCAATGATTGACCAAGCACTGCCAAGCCCACGACTAAACAATGTCCACAAATGCCACATCTACACGGTTCGCAAACACTTAGAGGGATGGCAACTCCAAATAGGAACCCTCTTCCAGTGCTCGGCGTCCCTTTTGGTGAAGAAATTGCTCCTAACAGCCAAATCTAAACCTCACCTGGAGAACCCAGGGCCATTTGCTTTTATCCTTGTTACATGGGAGAAGACCCTGAAAAATTCTGCTGTCACAGTGGCAAACCTGCAAATGTCTGAGGATTACTTCCAAACGAAACCTGCCAGGAATTACAGCTCTGACTGGCATAGCTCTCCCAGGAGTGGTCTTTCAGCTGCCTCCAAAATATTGGCGAGCTGGACCTTCCTGCCTGTGGAAGTGAGCTAACAATCAGTGTCAGGTGCCCATGGCCAAAAGTGGGATTCTGCCTCCTAAAATTATGAATGTCCAAGGATTTCTCCCAGATAAAAGCTGCCAGGACCGACAGCTCTGGCTGGCCTTGATCTCCTGGGGGCAGCCTCTCAGCTGCCTCCAAGACACTGGCACCCAGGGCTTTCCTTCCTGCGGGACAGATTCGTCTATCACAGCCAGACAGCAAGGGCCAAAAGTGGAATTCTGCCTCCTAAAATTGCAAACGTCCAAAACCATGGGGTAGTCGTTAAAGTATTTTTTTTAGCTAGGTGGTTAAGCACTCATAACAATCTCACCACAGTCCAGAGACTCTTTGTCCTCAGAGGGAACCACAACCTGATGTGACACAGCTCTGGCACCACAATTCCTCTTATTCCTGCTGTCCTGGAAATCCACAGGTAAATCCAGTCCCTGAGACCTTGCATCCCTGAACACCAGGAGAGCTGGAGTTTTACCCAGGTCCCTGTGCTCTGCCCCGCCTTGCTGACATGAGCACAGGCCGATCGCTCTGCCCAGCACCATCCCTCATTTTCCTCCCACTGCTCCCAAATCCTCCCAAACCCCACCCGCGTCTGTGCCGAGGCCAGTGCCTGCCCCGAGCCCAACCAGAGGCTGTCACCCAGCCCCGGACCAGCTGCCACTTCGGGAGAGCTGGGAATACACCGAGAGCTTGGCTCCCCGGGCTCCTGAACCTCCAGACCAGTCCTTTGACCCACAAGTAACACCTGACCCGCCCCTCTTGGCACAGCAAATGCCACAACTCCATCGTCCCCAAGGAACTCTGCCGTTCGCCTCTTCACCTCTGCTCTTTTCCAGCAGACAAGGGCAGGACCGGGCTGTCAGAAATGGCATTCCCTAGGCAGTTAATCCCGGCAGAGAGGAAAAGAGGAACACTGCGTCCCTCTGACGGACCCCACAGCGCAGGCAGGACCAGGGGCACTCCAACTCAGGCCAGCAGGGTCGGAAGCTGTTGGGTTTGGCTGCTCAAACACCAAAGCTTTTGGCATCACTGGGCTCACTTAAACGGTTTTTGCTCTCCTGAAACAGAGAAGAAGAAAAAATTAGGCCCACTGCGGAAATCAAAGGATCCCGGCTTTTACATCTCCCTTTTAATTGCTCACTACAGAGGTTTCTTGCATAGAAACCACTGAACTGGACTTCACTGAGCTGCAACACAAAGCTGCTCACAGCAGGCAAAGGCAAGAGGTACACACAGCACCAAGAAGCAGCCCCTGGGCTTCAGGAGAACACAACCTCACCGAGTCACGGAGCCAGGGGATGACGTTTGGGAACAATCCTGGCTGCCTGGAGGCAATTCAGACAACTGAGCCACAGGAGCTGTGGGACTTGTTGCTGTCCCTGCAACGGCACGAGTCCAGACCATGAGACATTTCCTGCAACAGATCCTCCCTATAAATGGGAGCTACAGCAAAGCTTAAGGCCCCCTTTTAAAGACCCTTGGAAAAGCAAAGGTGAGGTGGGATTATCTGGAGCCCCAGGGGACCGAGGTGAAGGGGATGAAGACCAGACAGCAAACAGCTTCCACTTCTTCTCACTCCGGCAAGGGGAACATCCCTGCAGGTTCATGTCCAGCGTCTCTTCCAAGCCCCACAGGCGAACAAACAGGTACCGCAAGACCGATCTCCTTTGTGCTTCCAGCAGCGCAGACGCACCG